>OZ057400.1:11015387-11453147 GCA_964056695.1 Melieria picta
TACAAATCTATGTTCTTTGAATCTTCACACCAACTTTTAACTCAATAAAATTCATTGGTTGTTGTCATAAATGAAAGTTTTCCAAGTGCATGTTTAGAACAACAAACAACTTGAAAAGCAACTTAAAATCTTGGAATTCTTTTAAGTTCGTTTACAAAGTTTGATGGAAAATTTTGAAAGTTTGCCCAACTTGGCGATGTTGTTTGAGAAATTTGGCGCAAAGAAGGTTTTCTTGGTATTTTAATGCATCATCAAACAAACATGCTGCAAACATACAAACAACAACAACTACAATGCAGTATAACAGTGAATTAAAGAAGATGAAGAAAGCTGAAAGTCAAGAATGAATTCGATGCAGTGCAATGTTAAAAACTGAAAAATTGAATCATTCGACTAAAATCAGTTTGAGGAAAACACGCCCACAGTTCTTTTCGTACGAAACATATACGATTGTTTATAAATATGTATGTAATATGTACATGTACAGATATGTGTGTATGTGTGTGCAAAGGCGATGAAGCGTCAGAGTAAGGAAACGCGTAAGAAAACAAACTGTAAACCGGATAAGCTGAGAAGGATTTCCGGTGCTCGGTTTCCAGTGCTGTTCACAGAGGCTGTGCCGTCCAGGCGTCAGTTGAAAAGGGTTCGGCACGTCGGCGACAGTGTGCGAGATGCGGAAAGATAGGCGGAAGAAAAGCCTCAAGTGGGCTCAAGTGCATAAGGTCAATGGATGTGTGTGTGTAAGGGAAAGTAATGAAGAATGAAAGAAAGGAAGGAAGAGAAGAAGGTATCGGACTAGCAAACCCTCAGTAAGTGTTGAGTCACTGTTGTTTCTGAGAAAATTTCGTCACTTCCGTAAAACAACTAAATCGCCAGAAACTGTTTGGTCTAAATTTTTTGCAAATTTGTGTTGGCTTTTTAAGTTGTGAAATAATGAACTATTAGCCTTGCAGTTGTTGCGCTTAAATATTTAAATTGTTATTGTTTTTGCTGGTTCTTTTGTTGAAACTTTTTTTCGGTGAGGTTAGGTACATCAGTCATTTCAACCTCAAAAAATTTCCACCCAGCCGTGAAAATATCAGCCAAAATGTGCTGCCAGTGAAACTGCAAAGCATAAAAACTAAAAGAAAACAACAACAACTAATGAGCACTGTCCGCCGGGTGAGTGAAAAAGCCACAACAGGCTGACAACAAAAAAAAAACTCAACTGAAAATGTAGAACGTTGACATTTTCCACTTTAGTGAAAAATGTTGAATGCGCAACGGTTGTTGATGGCTGCTGGCAGCAACAACAACAACAACAGCCACACAGAACGCATACATGCACCAAATGTGAACACACACACTCACACACATGCACACACAAGTCAAATTGCTGTGTGTCTGTTGCTGTCACTGTGGCCTAACGTCCTCTGCTTTTTTTTGTTGTTGTTTGTTTTTAAAAAAATTTTTCGAATTTCATTGGCGCACTGCCAAGCAATTTTTTCGTGCTTTTCAGCAACAAAAAAAATTAAATAAATGAATACATTTTAAGAAATGTGTTTTTTTTGTGGTGGTCGCCTGTTGCTTGTAAACTTTGAATGCAACGCAAATTAATGGAAAATTAAGCCGGCGCAGGCTATGTTCGGTCATTGAAGTTGTGACACAGGCACAAAGCATAGTCAGAATGATTCTATTGAGGTGCAATATGCATTGTTTTGTTAGATAACTTGTTGCCATTTTGAAGATAATTTCATTCATAGAAATCCTTTCATAGAAATTCTTGTCCCTGTTGAGGCAAATTTTTCACGAGCAAAAAACATTCGCCATAGAGAAGAAAAGGTGGTAATCACTTGGTGCCAAGTTGGGACCAGGTGGATGTATGCACTAAGGTGGTTGTTGTATTCACTAAAGTGGTGGATGTATCCACTAAGGTGATGGACGTATACACTAAGGTGGATGTACACAAACCTCTCAACTTGGAGCTTCTGCTGAATCTCTATGGATGTGTGTGGCCTGGCTTTGTGCTGATGCAATGCAATTCTTCTTCTATTACTCAAAGCTGGTCGCTTCTGGGCGATTGTTTCCTTCAGACGGTTCAATTGTTGACAGTTCAAGCTCGAATTCAAACTTTAATCGTAGTGGAGCAGCTCATATTAGATGAGATTCGCCGCCAATAGCACAAAACACACAGTAAAACCTTCCTAATCGTCAATCCTGGCTTGGCCAATGTTTACGCCGGTTCGTAGCGATTTGATCAGAATGGTTTTCAAGTGAAGTGAAGTGAAGTCACTTTATCACCAGTCACAGTTTTCTTCAGAAATGGGTCGCTTTTGTTGTGATTCAGCAGCAATTTGCAAATGGAAATGAAGTTTTTGAAATCAGCCTTATTCAAGTGGTTTCAAAATGTTTCTTGTTCCTTGTACACCTACTGACGATAGAACTCGAGGATTGGCCTTCCAGATTGCGATATCACTGTCACATCAAACTTAGTAGAATGAAATCGACAAAACCAAAATTCACATTTCAGCTCTTTGCCTGATGATTTCGTCTTTATGGAAGAGAAACTGTACAATTTGGCTTGTTTTCTCTTTGCTGGTGTCCATCTTTGACTCGCACTACAACAGAACTGTGTCAAAGAATCAGAAAACTGTCTGAAAAGTTTCTTTAGTAAAAAATGGTACGAAATCTTCTCTTTCTATGCCATCAAGCGTAACCCGATCGAAGAAGAACTGTAAAATGAGGCATATTTTGTCTTTGCTGATGTCCACCTTTGACGTTAACTCAAAGAAAACTTAGCCAAGCAATCACAAAATTGTCTGAAAAGTTTCTTTAGTACCAAATTTATCTTTATATGCCATCAAGCATAACCCGATCGAGAAGAACTGTAAAATGTGGCATATTTTGTCTTTGCTGGTGTCCATCCTTGACGTGAACTCGAACAAAACTGAGCCAAGCAATCACAAAATTGTCTGAAAAGTTTCTTATGCCATCAAGCATAACCCGATCGAAGAAAAACTGTAAAATCTGGCATATTTTTCCTCTGCCGGTGTCCATATTTGACGCGCACTCAAACAAAACTGAGTCAAGCAATCATTCTTTAGTACGAAATCTTCTCTTTCTATGCCATCAAGCGTAACCCGACATACCTTTGACAACGCAAAATATACATTGAATACTTCATCTATTGAAAACCTTAGTCGAAAATGAGTCAAGCAACCACAAAAATGTTTGAGAAGTTTCTTCAGTAAAAAATCTGATCTTTCTTAAGCCATCTAGTGTAACCCGATTGAAGAAAAACTACGAAATTTGACATATTTTCTCTCTGCTGTTCTCCATTTTTGACGCGCACTCAAACAAAACTGAGTCAAGCAATCATAAAATTGTCTGAGAAATTTCTTTAGTATGAAATGTTATCTTAGGACAGTAAAAAAAAACCAAAGTATCGAATACAGCCTTTTTCTCTTCCACCCTTTGCGCATTCTATAACCTTAGTTTTTTGTTTTGTTTTAATTTTCTTTACATTACTTAACTTCTGATTTTCTAAAAAACTTATATGACGCACTTTTTCGCTGCACCGCACACGACGAGCCGAAATCTTGTGTTGCGCCATTTTGAATTATCGGCGGCCACATTTGAACGCAATCGGTCTGTCGCACCGTTCGCGGGCCAAATGCGACCGCCATGGCGCGCCAGCCAGCCACAGCAACGCCACGGGCGGCTATGCGCGACGGCCAACAACGTCGTACAACGCTGACGTTCTTCGTTGCTGACAATTTGTTGTTGCTTTTAGATTTTGCCGATTTTTGTTTTAATTACCCAACGACCAGGCAAGAAGTGATTTAAATTGTTCTGCATTAATTGTTGTTGTTTATTTTCCCCCCCAAAATTTTCTTTAATGGTCTCGAATACACAAAATATTAATTCAAAATAATTCAAAATTTATTTCGCTTTTCGAATAACAACAACAACAACAATAAACAAATTTTTAACATTTACCGAATTGCTCACGTTTTCCACTCACGCGTCGAAACGGCTTTCGTAAGCGTTGGCTGTCGCTGACGTGTGGCTATGGATTGCCGCTGCCTGGTTGCCGTTGTTTGCTGCTGGGTCCAGTAAGAACATACGACAACAATTTTTCTATAACTCGCAGACGTCTTCGACGGCTGGCAGCGTTGGCTGCGTGGGCGCGGTTGGATTTTCATAAAATTTTTGTCCAGTTATGACTGCAGCCAGTCGCCCATAAACCGAGTGAGAATTGCAAATGCCTTGAGACAGTGTGGCAAGTGGGCGCAAGTCGTGTGGGCGTTGCCTGACAGGCAAATTTGCTACCGAACTGTGGAGCGAAGCGAAAATTACGAAAAGCCGTAAAAAATGACAGCAACAGCAACAGAGCGACGAGAAAAATCAAAGCAAAAAACCAAATACACAACAAGAACCAACGAACGAACGAACAACAACAAATTAAGTGAAATTTATCGATGACAACTGTTGGCGTTATTGCTATTGCTGCTGCTGCTGCTGCTGTTGTTGGCACTCACTAATATGTGTGCAGTTGTTGTTGTTGCTGTTGTTTGTGTCGCTGTTGTGTTGCGTTGAAACGTGGAAAAATTCACCGGAAAGAAAATTCAATGCGGCATTTGTAGCGTAAACGACGCATTTTCCGCTTCCGCGCCGCAGCGCATTTCACCCGCTCGACATCGCACACACACACACACACACACACTAATGAATTAATGAAGTGTGACGCGTTGCCGGTGGGTGTCGATGTGTGCTGGAGTCATTGTTGTTGTTGTTGCATGGCTGTGCTGCGGCCGAGTGCGACCTTTGCTCAGCGTCGAGCACAAAAGCTTTCGTGGTCCAGAAGCGGCAGCAATGAGCCAATTCTATCTCGACCAACAACGACAACAACAACAACACCATAAACAACAACAACTAAACCATGGTAACGTGCGCGCAAATGCCATCGCTCACTTTTCTCTTTTCTTGTGCGCCTTGGAGTTTGTCAGCCGGGAAGTTTGGACGGGACGAGTCGAGTCGAGTCGGCCGGGACGGACGCGATGTGCGTGAGCGCTACTGAAGCGTGTAATTTGCCACCCATCATTGTGGCTGGCATATAGCACCCCAGCAGTAGCAGCAACAATAACAGCAACAACAACACATAGTGCCACAACAGATGAATGACAGGCAATTTGGTGGCAAGGGAAATCTCATAGTCGCTCTCCATGTGTGTGTGTGTGCCTTGCTATCCAACGCGCGTGGGCGTCTCATGTTGTAATCCCTGAAGTGTTGTTGTTGTTGGCTTGCTGGCGTATGACGCTTCACCATGCCATTTGATTCATTTGATTCACTTATCCGCGCAACAAAACGCGCTTAATTTTTTTCCCCCCATTTTCCTTTGATGGCATCGTCATCCTTTTGGTGTACATTAAGTCCTCCTTTTGCTTCACTCACATTTTGGATTTATTACTATGAAGAGCCATGTTTTTTTTATGAAATTAAAAACCCCATGTTTTTGCTTTGTCTTTACAGTTTCTTGTTGCAACATCAGCACCTCACATGGAAGACACGTCGCCGACGTCCAGTCAATTGAAAGTCAAAGTAGTCATTCGCTAGTTGGGCCCAGTCCATAGTTTTCTGTTTGCCATACAAATTGTGGCCATAGAAATTGCAAAAGTGATCACTAAGCTGCCACTCAATTGGAAGTGGCAGCAAATTTCCAAAGCACTCAAAGGATATAAATTTGAAAGCGGGAATATTACAAGAGAGAAGCCCAACATTAACAAAGGATTGATAATAAATATTAAGCAAAACATAGAAAGGAGTAGTGAACGGTAAGTTTGAAGCGGATTTTGAAATATTTTTTACACAACTATTAACCTAATACACACAAGAAGATTCTAAATGAGAGTTGAATACTGTAAGTTGATTAATAATGGCTTAACCCTTTCGGGACGGAGTTTAATTCTGAAATCCAAAAGACTCTCAGTAGAAATATTCTCATGCTATGAATGTTGGGGTTAGACAATTATATTGGATGCTCACAAATTCTAAAATCATCCTTTTATGCGGGAAAACCGAAATCGAAAAAATAATTTGAGTGGGTCGTAAGACTTGAATAATTGTTTTGAGTGGCATTAAAAACTTGCTGGGACGTATTATCCCAGTAGTCCCGAAAGGATTAGTTCCCGTTTTTTGAGGGACTTAAAGTCTGTTTTATTTTATATTATATTTTAAAGTGATTATCAACGACATAAAGAATTAATGAGTGCCAAGTTCCAAGAAACTGCTAGTAATGATCATTAAAATATATGTATTTGTCTCCATATTGGACTTGGTTTTTCGGAGAGTTATAAATCTCTTTTCAAGGTTTCTATGTTCTATGTTCTATGTTTCTGCTACCCCAAAACCTGGAGTTTCTTAATGTCTTTTGTTGCCAAATTGTTATATTTTGCCAATAAGAAACTTTTTGTACCTGTAGTTATTTAGTCAAAATCGACTTCATAAATTCTATTCCAAACTTTCTATGTTCTATCATTTTAAAACTTGTGTAAAGATGCAGAATTTCTCAAGGTCTTTTGTGGCCCAAATGTTATTGTTTTGTACATTGTTGCATTCGATCTAATTAGAGAATGATTCTTCTATAAGTTTGTCCATATCGACTTTGACTTCCGGGCGGCATAAATTCCATTTCAAACTTTCTATGTTCCACCAATTCAAAACCAAAGTTTGAAAAACAGGAACTTTTTAACATCTCTGGTAGCCCAATTGCCACCGTTTAGTGCCTTGATGCACTCAATCTAAAAGGAGAAACATTGACACAAATTCTATTCCACAGATTCTATGTTCTATCAACATAAACTCTGGTTATGAAGAACAGAAACTTCTTGTAGTCCAAATGTTAGGTTTTTCTGGCTTGATGCATTCGCTCTTATAGGAAAAACATTTCACCACCGGGATATTACAAATTCTATTCCACAGATTCTATGTTCTATCAGTTTAAACCCTGAAAAACAGAAACTTCTTGAGGTCTCTTGTAGCCCAACTGCTACCATTTTCTGGCTTGATGCATTCAATCTAATAAAAAAACATTCCTCAGTTATTTTCTTATCGGCTTTACCACCCAGATTTGACAAATGTCACTCTAGGGATTCTATGTTCTTTCTATGTTCTATCATAGCAAGTTATGATGGTGAAGAACTTCATGAGGCCTCTTATTGCAAGCATTCAATCTACTAAGAGAAACATTTCACCACCAGGATGTTACAAATTCTATTCCACAGATTCTATGTTCTATGAGTTTAAACCCTGGTTATGAAGAGCAGCAAATTTTTAAATTCTTGAGTTATCTTGTGGCCCAACTACTACGTTTTTCGAATTTTTTGCATTAAATCTAATAGGAGAAACATTTCACCATCCGGATGTCACAAATGCCATTCCAGAGATTCTATATTCTATCATTTTGAAACCAGGATATGAAGCAAAAGAATTTCTTGAGGTCTCCTGTGGCCCAACTACTCCATTTTTCAGACTTTATGCATTCAATTTAATAAGCGAAACATTTCTCAGTTTTTTTTTACATATATTATCGGGGCTCCTCATTCTATATTCCCCACCAATTTCTCTCAAATTCATCATCTTTTTGATTTCTCTCTCTATTCTGATTGAACTTTAGGCTACATAGTTTACTTTTAGCACATTGTGTGCTTCAGCTTTCAAATGCCAAGCAAAATAAACGCTAAAACCATTAGCGGTATTCACAAACTGTGGTAGTTCTCCTATCAAAAGTGTAAACTTCTTAAATAACAACCAATTATGGCAGATTTGTTTCAATTTTCTTTGCTTTTGAACTTCTAAAAGCATTTAAGTAGAACTTTAACGCTAGAAAGCTTAAGTAATTCAATCATTGTTCCAAATTCAAATGAAATCATGTTACAAAGTGGGGTTACAAATTGTTTGAGAATAGTAAAAATTACAAAGATTTTTCTTGAGAAATGGGCCCCAATGTACTTTTAACTAAAGCAGGGGAGTTCAATCCCTCCAAATATCTTTTTATTTAAAATATTTAAGGTGGCAAATATGGTCAAATGTTATTGGGTTCAACATTTGTCTACGAAACAACCCAAAATTAATTTTTACCAGGTATGAAACCAGGCCTATGAAACCGGTAACGACATCTAGCGGTAAATAGCCGAATATTTATAAACTTCGGAACCGTACCAAATGTCATGTTTACTTCTTCTGTCATATGTCAACAATATTCAGTTCACAATTTGTCAAGTTTCATCCAACAACGCATTGTTTGACGCTCCGGAAAATGTCGGATTACGTGCCTACAAATTACGATTTGCGGACACAGTTAGTTTTGTGTTTTGTGTAATATGGTATGACCTTCTAAAACCTGGTGAAACGGTTAACGGTGAACGTTACCAACAACAATTGGCCGATTTGAACCGTGCTATACGCCAAAAACGCCCAGAATATGAAGCCAGGCAACACAAAGTGATTTTCCTCGATGACAACGCACCACCACACCGCACTAGAGCCACCAAAGAATTGGTTGCATCGTACAACTGGGAAGCTCTTGCTCATGCGGCTTACTCACCAGACTTGGCGCCTTCGGATTATCACATGTTCGCATCGATGGGCCACGCATTAACGGAACGGCGCTTCAATTCTCACGCAGAAGTCAAAAAATGGATCGATGATTGGTTTCAGGCAAAAGACGAAACATTTTTTTGGCGAGGCATCCATAAATTGCCTGAGAGATGGGAAAAATGTGTAGCTAGCGATGGCCATTACTTTGAAGAATAAAATTGTAATCATTTCCTCACAATAAACGGGTTTTTTTCAAAAATAATTACCGGTTTCATAGGCGCATACCTGGTATATGCATCACTGCTCAGATCAAAAGTAAATTTAAATTCAAAAAAGCGTTGAATATCTCAACTCATATTGCACATATCGTGAATACCGCTATTGGCAACATTGTTGCCATCTATTTGCTGTCCACTGCCGTTATTCAGCTGACAAGCACCGACTACGTGCCACACATTGCAGCTGCCAGAACAGCAACGTTTTGTGGTTATTATTATTTTTGTTGTTGTTGTTGTTGTATCGGCCGTTTTGCATTTAGTGGCGACCCCACAGTCAACGGCTGCCATTTGCCTTCGATTTTCAACAATTTCCAATTGCTTTGAGTTTTTTGTAAATCACTTTGTTCTCTTTCTTGTTGTTGTTGTTGACTTTGTTGTTACGTTTTGTGTTGCTTTGCATTGTAACAAAAGCAAAAAAAAACTCAAGTGGCGCATTTAGTGTCCCTTTTCTGAGTGCGCAACTAGCAAAGGCGAGTTTATATGTGTCTGTGTGTGTGTGTGTGTGTGAAAATTTGTCTGTATTTATGTGTGTGTGTGTGTGGATGTATGAGTGCATGTTTTGCGCTGCAATTAAGCATAAATATTGCAATCGGCGACAGTCGAGTGACAGGTGCTGCCAAACTGCGTTAAAGCAAATGTAGCAGCCAACAACAACAACAACAACATGCAGTAGCAGCAGCAACAGCATCCGCATATGTCACATATTGGTGCTGCGCACTTTTTGCTGCCCAAAGTGACATTTGGAACTGCAACGAGCGCAGAAGGCCAGCGCGGCCGTGCGTCGCCGAAAACAACAACAACAACAACAACTAACAACAAAAGTGCATGCAGCTCAAGGCGCACTCATTAAGCGCGTAAATTGGTAAAATTTACGATCGGCAGCGCCGAATCGTGCGCCGGCCGGCCGTTGTCTGACGAAGCGCGTCGTGGTGTCGAGCGCAAACGAATCTCGGGGCTCGAAGCTGCTGGTACATCGCAGCCTTTAGATGCATTTTGCTGTTTTGTTTGCATCCGTTGTTGTTGTTATTGTTGTTGTTATTGCAACAGTTGAGAAATCATATTTCGAACGGCAACTACTGTTGCACAACAACAACCACAATAAATGGATTTTCGTTTTGGCAGCACGCACCGCAGCTGCCGCAACTGTTTACATACATACATGTGAATGTGAATGTGTGTGTGTGAGTGTGTCGATGAATTGTTGGCATGTGTGTGCCATGATTTGTTTTCAGTTGTTCTTATTTTTTTGCATTGTAAATACAAATTTCTTGCCGTTTTGTTGCCCTCTACGTCTCGGCACTTTGTTTCTATTTGTTTAAACTTCTTGATTTTTTATTTACAACAAATTTTTGTATTTTTTTGTAGCAACATTTTGTTTATTTATTTTATAAAGTTCTACACGTTTTCACCTTGTATGTAAATACAATAAATATGTAAATGTAAATACTCTACGAATTGAAAAAAGTGAGGTTAAGGTGCAGTGTTTGTTTTATATTTTACGAGAAGGAAGCAGTGTAATGAGACTTTGATACACTAAACCTCCTCACATTCCGGACACTACCGTCAATTTTTTCGTCGAAGGTCGGATTTGAGTGCTGAGCTCATCATTTGTCTCTGTTTCAGTGTTGTTAGTCACAAGTTGCACTTACTTGGTCCTTTAAAGCACCCTGTATGGTTTGTCAGGGCCCTCCCAATTACCTGTCAGCTAAGTAAACCACCCTGTACTGGTTGTCAACTGTTTCGGCACCGTGTACCGTTAGTTTGTTGCCATACTGAAACCATTTGTCTTTGGTGCATTTGCTGCTCACACAGTGTTGCAATTAGTGACAAAAATGCCAAAATTCAATATTACAACCGACAAATCTTAGTATGAGATTTTGTTGAAAATACTTCAATTAAGATAAACTCCAAGTTATATGAAAAAATATTATAAAGTGTGATCCATTTCGAGGTTCCCTACTTTTTTAAAGAAAAAAACACAGAAAATTAAAATTTAACGGGGAATGTTTATTATCATTCGAAAGAACATTCTTTGGCATTTATTTTTTGAAGATTATCTCTTTCAAATGTTGGCCGCGGCTACGTCTCAGATGGCCCATCCGTTGAGTCCAATTTTCGATGACTCGTTCGAGCATTTCGACTGGTAACTGGCGAATGACCTGCGTGATGTTTTGCTCCAAGGCCTGAATCGAAGCGGGTTTATCCGTATAGACTTTAGACTTTACGTATCCCCACAGAAAAAAGTCTAACGGTGTGATATCACACGATCTTGGTGGCCAAATGAGACAGAAGGGCCTCATCGCTGAACAAAATTTGGCTCGAAAACGTCGGATCTTCTTCTGTTTTTTTTTTTTTTTTTTTGTAAACGTTGTTCAGGCGTAAGTCTTTCCATGATGAAATGCCAAACAATACTGAACAAAAATAATATGACAGCTTGACACGACTCACGCGTGATCTGTCAAAAAAAGGTTATTGAAAAAAGTACCTCTAGTTGGATCACCCTTTACAACATAGAAGTTATGAGCTCTTAAAGTAAGCACTTATGGCTTTGAAAAAATCAAAAATTATTAAAAATTGCAAATTTTTGGGGTTCAATATTTTAAAATAAAAACTAAAATTTTATGAAGCTGTCGTAAGCTTCATAAAATTTAGATCTTTTAAGACCAAAATTTTGCTGATTCTTTTTACCTCTAAGCAGTACCGTTATGAACAAAATGAAACAAAGAAAACAAGTAAATAAAAACTGAGTTGAAACTTTAAAGGTAAATTAAAAACAAAAATGTTTTTCGAATTTTTTATATATATATATATTTTTTTAAGGGAAGTATTTACATTATCATGTACAATTTTCAGCTGTTCATGTTTTCTCGAATATAAGTTATCGGTATTTTGCAGTGAAGACAAAATTCGCAATATTTACAACGTTTGGTTGAATGCCAATAGCAATCGGCCAATTAAAGCTTTGTTGTTGTTGAAGAAATTTGTTGAATATAGCTTCAGAATCAATTACAATTACAATGATATTCGAAATAGGAAGGTTAATGGGGTTTCAATAATACATTTTGATTTTTGTTTCGTAGAAACCCAAAAATGGGCAACCGCACAACTTCGTTTGTATGAGAGGCGCCCTCTGGTGGTGACATTTTGAACCTTAATTCATTTTGAATTTTTTGTACTAAAAAATGTGTATTTAAAATAAGAAGATTAATGCGGTTTCAATAATACATTTTGATTTTTGTTTCGTAGAAACCCAAAAATGGGCAACCGCACAACTTGGTTTGTATGAGAGGCGCCCTCTGGTGGTGAATTTTTGAACCTTAATTAATTTTGTATTTTTTGTACTCAAAAATGTGTATTTAAAATAGGAAGATTATTGCGGTTTCAATAATACATTTTGATTTTTGTTTCGTAGAAACCCAAAAATGGGCAACCGCAAAACTTCGTTTGTATGCGAGGCGCCCTCTGGTGGTGAATTTTTGAACCTTAATTAATTTTGTATTTTTTGTACTCAAAACTGTGTATTTAAAATAGGAAGATTAATGCGGTTTCAATAATACATTTTGATTTTTGTTTCGTAGAAACCCAAAAATGGGCAATCGCACAACTTGGTTTGTATGAGAGGCGCCCTCTGGTGGTGAATTTTTGAACCTTAATTAATTTTGTATTTTTTGTACTCAAGAATGTTGCTGATTGTTGTTAAATCATTCAAATCGGTTTAGTAGTTTTCGAGATATGAAGTTTCCTTACTTACCAGGGGGCAGCCAATTCCATTGAAAATTACTAGTTTTGTATGGCAGCCCCCTTAAGCGTAGGAGATAGCGGATAGGTATGTATGGAAAAAATATTCGGAAGTGAAAATTAAATTGGGTCAGTCTTATATTTGATGCATCTTGGGACCACCTGGAAGCAGTGGCAGCACATTTTATAAAAACAATCATTCTGCATGGGAACCCCATTAAGGGTTGAAGATAGGGGTTGAGCATGTTCGAAAGAAATATTCAAATGGAAAAATTAGTGGAGATCAGACATAGATTTTAACTCTCTCAGAGCAACTTCTGAGCAGCTGTGAAGCAATATGTAGAATTTCCCAGCATTTTTGTAAACTAGAACCTCGATGCAAAGCCTTTTAACCCCATTTTAGCTTTCCCAATTCTTTGATGGAGCATTTTTTCATCAAACTGCATAAAATGAGCGCTTCCGGAGCATCGAGAAGCCGTTATTAAGAATCTCCACACAACTCTAAATCATGTCTTAGGTACTTGCAATTTTACCTGATGGCGTTTCTCAACTTCTAAATTAACCGTTAAGAATTTGTTGCTTTCAAAGTGTCAAACGTTAGTCTAGAATAGTAAAAAATTTTTAAATTTTCCACACACAAAGATTTTTTAAAATAATTTTTGCAATATTTTTGTGAGAATCCACATTTGTAAACAGTCTTTTTTGCCTAATTTTCCTACAAAAGTTTTATTTAAAATTTCTTTACGCAATGTGCCCGAGTGTAGCGCATCCTATGTGCACATTTGACCCCTCGGCTAATATCTCGAATGCTTGGAATTTTTATTTCTTCGAATAGTTTTGGTTATTCTCCCAGTTTTCGCTGCCATAAATTCCACAGCATTGGCCAATTGACTTTTGTTTTTGTCAGTTGCGTTCCGTTGTTTCCGTTGTTTCCGTTTGTTGTTGTTGTTATTGAATGTAATACACACACACAGCGTTGTTGTGTTGTTTGTTCTGTTCGCTTTTGATGCATTGTTGTTGCCTTAATTGTTGTGTTAGCTGCCCCATAAAGTTGCTGCTTCTTGCTTGCTCTTCATTTTTCTGTTGTTGTTATTGTATTAAATTACCAGACCGCACGCCGCATTGATTCTAAATACCTGATACCCGTTGTTACTAAGACTTCTTTTTATAATTTTAATTAAATTTACATTACGGCACAAGCGTTGCCCCAACCCCGCACCCGCACCCGCTCGCTTCATTTATGCTGTCAAAGCTTCACTCTTCCTGCCCCCTTAAGCATTCAACCTGTGGTCGCGCGCTCGTCCTGCGACTTGTAACTGAAATTTATGCCAACCATTTATTTGTTTTGGGCATAAATTTCATATTTATGTTCTGTTTTTTGCTGTTTCATGTAATAAATGTTTTTGTTGTTATTGTATTTTAGAGCAAATTTAGCAATTTGATATTTTGCTACTTAACTGGCAACTGTGGCCGCTCGCATTGTTGTTGTTGTTGTCAGATTATGCCGCATTATTCGACATTATTTCACATTATTCAGTTTGGGTTCGAGTCTCTTTTTGTGTCTTTTTTACGTGACGCAATTTCAATGAGTTTTACGTGAGCGCCCGCCAGCGGCGCCTGAGTGACCTCACTTTGAAGTGGTCGTAATTTACCGTTGCTGCTGTCAGCTTTCATTGGTTTTTGTTTCCTGGAAATTTTAATGAAAGTATCGAGAACGTGTAGATTATTAGGTGCAAAGTATTTACTTAGATCTAAGTGAAAATATTAACAGGAGTTTTCTAGTTCAGTCAGCAGAAGCTTCGGCGTTGTAGACTGTCTAGATGGACTAGAATTGTGTCCCCTGGCACCGGAGCCCTTCATTGGACACAGAGTCCCATGACACAGAAGAATTAATGGAAACGAGAAGGCGGACAGCCTTGCTAGAACTACGGCAGCCACGACCCCCCTGGGGCCGGAGTCCTACATTGGGCTGGACATATGTAAACACCCTAGCAGACTCACTAATACTTGAGGAGAGAACCAGGAATTCAGAACACTGGTCTCACTGACCTTGGGCCTTAGGCAATCAAAATTCTTTATCAAGAGTTATAACTCCAAATGGAGTGAAGAATACCTTAGACTGAGAAAGAACCAGCTTAGACCCGGACCGGAGATCACCGGTCTTCTAACTAGGCACTGCAGACTGACAAAACACATGGATACAATCGGTTTAAAACAGGTTAATCTGTAGATCCTGCGCAATAGTATAGGAGACTCCTGAACACATCTCACTGAACTGTGATGCAGTATGTCGTAGCTGGATGCGTTACCTGAGCCAGTACTGGCTTGCAGAAGAGCACCTAGACTCGAGCACCTAAGCCACCGTGAGTTACTAAGCTTCATGAGGTCGTTTGGTCTAGGGAATGTGCTCTAACAACTTGTAGGGGGAACAATTTTTGGTCTCAGTGCAGTAAACCCTTAAATTCTATTCTATTCTTGGCTTCAACCAACTGGAAGTGTATAGGTGAAGTCCCCCTCTCCACGTGGTAACACAACGGTCCACAATGCGTGGATTAGATTAGATTCGGGAATCGAGCAGCAGCAGCGTCCAACGGTAAACTATTGTTTGGAATCCTTTTTCCTTACTGGAGGAGTTAGTATCCTACAATCTTGTCCAGGAACTCCATAATTTTCCTCAGATCAATTTCAGGCAGATCTTTCGTCTATATCCTTCCTAGTATTCGCATTCTTGCGTGTAAGAGGGTTGGACATTCGGTTATAATATGTACGGGTGTTTCTTCATTTTCCATCCAGAATCTGCATAGTTCGCTATATGAGATTCCCAGTAGTGCTTTTGCATATTTAGCAGACAGCGTCCGCTCAGGATCCCCGTCATGAATTTAAGCTCAGTTCTCCGTTGTGCTCAGATCCAGAAGGTACTTAGATTTTCCTACAGAATCCGCCGGAAAGAACAACGCTGTCCCACTGTGTTGGACCATCTCCCGTTTGATACAATGTCTGTATTGAGTCCTGCTGGCACGTATGATCGGTTCAGGTCCTTAGGATCATCTTGCGGCCTCTCCTTTGCCAATCTGTCTGCTTCCTCATTACCATCGTGTTCACAGTGCGCAGGAACCCAATGTCTATCACCCGGTTGTACTTTCAAATATCTTGAGGAACATTTGCTGTCTCGCACTTACAAATGAAGCATATTTTCTAATATTTAGCTAGCACCTCGGTTAGATATAACGAGTATAAATATTTCTTTAAGAGACAAGCAGATCTGCAAAAATGTTCAATATCTCAGATTAGTTTTATGTTCAGTGTGATTCTTAGACGACATTTCGGTTAGCAATAACCAAAAATAAACTGATTATAATAAAGTTCATCACCCTTTTTCATGTTTTCTAATCCAAAATTTCTACCAACATTTTGGTTAGTACTAACGAATTACAAATGTTTTTTTAAGAAACAAGCAGATCTGCATAAAATTTCAATCACTCAAATTAGTTTATTACTGAGTATAAAGTACGATTTTTTGACAACATTTCGGTTAACAATAACCAAAAAGAAACTTATAAGAATCAAGTTTATCACCCTTTTTCATATTTTCTAATCCAACATTTCAACGAACATTTTGGTTAGTACTAACGAATTACAAGCAGATCTGCATACAATTTCAATTCCTCAAATTAGTTTATTACTGAGTATAAAGTACGATTTTTTGACAACATTTCGGTTAACAATAACCAAAAAGAAACTTATTAGAATCAAGCATATCACCCTTTTTCATATTTTCTAATCCAACATTTCAACGAACATTTTGGTTAGTACTAACGAATTACAAGCAGATCTGCATAAAATTTCAATTCCTCAAATTAGTTTATTACTGAGTATAAAGTACGATTTTTTGACAACATTTCGGTTAACAATAACCAAAAAGAAACTTATTAGAATCAAGCATATCACCCTTTTTCATATTTTCTAATCCAACATTTCAACGAACATTTTGGTTAGTACTAACGAATTACAAGCAGATCTGCATAAAATTTCAATTCCTCAAATTAGTTTATTACTGAGTATAAAGTACGATTTTTTGACAACATTTCGGTTAACAATAACCAAAAAGAAACTTATTAGAATCAAGCATATCACCCGTTTTCATATTTTCTAATCCAACATTTCAACGAACATTTTGGTTAGTACTAACGAATTACAAGTGTTTCTTTAAGAAACAAGCAGATCTGCATAAAATTTCAATCACTCAAATTAGTTTTATATTGAGTACGATTTTTTGACAACATTTCGGTTAGCAATAACCAAAAATAAACTTATTAGAATCAAGCAAATCACCAATTTTCATATTTTCTAATGGCTTTTTCAATCAACATTTTATGGAAACAAAATGAAATGGAAAACAAATTCAATCTCTCACATTAGTTTTACATACATACAAGTTTTAAGTCAAAATTTCGGTTAACAATAACCAAATATATACTTATTAGTATCACATCTCATAACCTTTTTCCTATTGCCTAATATTTCAGCATATATTATTAGCTTTGGTTAGCACTAACCATACTAAATATGGCTACGAAAATTTCCACCTTAGAGCCGCATGTGGTAAGCATTGAGCAATCATTCTGTTTGGGTGCTGTTGGCAGAAAGCGTTACAAACGGCTCATTTAAAACTGTCAGAGAGAAAAGTGGCTGTCACGCTGTTGCATGCCACTCGTCCGCAACGACAACGCGCATAACACAGCCAACAACAACAACCACACACATACAACATTGTCCACTAGGCAAGCATTGTGTATCGGTTGTCTGTGTGGCGCTGAGTCGGTGTCTCCATAGACCAACGAAATTCTATTCAAAAAGGCACAAAGCATTCGAAATCTGATGGCACGTGCGCTGCACAACATTGCCGCTCTCCGAGCCGCGCAGCGCCCCTCAAAAACAATGCGCCGACTACGTTCCCGGGGCGGACTAGATTTAGGCATGAACCCGAATACGTTCGAGGCGAATGGCGGCTGCTGGTGGCGGGAATTGAGTTTCACTTTTTATGCTGCAACACTAACAATAACAACAACAAGAAGAACGGCCATCTCGCTTACTGCATGACGGCAGCAAGCACGCGCCGACAGGCGAAAGAGGGAGTGCAGTCTGTGTTCAGTGGCGGCAGGCAGCCGGCACAAATGCATTTGTGGCGCTTGTGTGCATCGCGCATACACTTACACACACACACACGCACACTGACACACACAGAAATATACGAAAAATTCAATTTTCAAATTTTCCGTATGCGCCTTTCAATTTCGTTCGTCTTCGTCGGTTGCATCGCTTCCATTAGACTCGACGGTTTTATGCTTCAAATACGAATTTAATTTACCTGCCTCGAGTGCGGCAGCGTTGTGCCTCTCTGCCGCCGCAGAATACCTGCACCGCACCCTTTGATTTTTTCGCCCCCTCCCTCGCGTAGTTTGAGCGGAAGAGCAGCTGCGACGGCGTCAAGTTAGCCCCAAAAGCGCCGTCGCCATGTTTGCTGCTCGGCATCGTAAAATGTGTTGTTTACTTGCAATTATGACCGCAATAAAATTACAACAACAATACACTCGCATAGGCGAAACAAGCAAGAAGAGAGAAAAGCAAAGCAGAAGCGCAACCATTCGGTGCGTTCTTCGAAGATTTTCATTTTGATGCTTTCAACTTTTTCAGTCTACATTTGCCTTCTTGTTGTCATTGCTTTGCATAAGTGTTGTTGTTGTTGTTGCTGAGACAGACACATCTTACCAATGCGTTTCGGTGGCGCGGCGACATGAATTGTTTGGCTTGTGGCCAAAAACGCTGAGAAATTGAACAACAAACGTCGCAGCAGCAGTCGCATTGTATTTGTTGTTCTTTTTAAAATATTCTTTTTTTGTTTATTCTTTAACGCAGTTTTCAAGCGACATCGTCACTTGGGACCGGCCAACAATTAAGCGTGAAAAAGTCACATCCTCATTCGTGGCAGACGTGCTGCTGAAATGAATTGTTTGTCGGTCGCAAAAGGGCGTGTCGGCAGGCGACCGGAGGACGACAGCTTTGAATAACCGAATGCAACAACAACGGCCGTAGCCATTTATTGGCAGTTAAAGTTGTCGCAAATGAAATCAAATGAGCGAATCTTTTTGTGCTTTCTGCGCATATTTTGAGCGAGAAAAAAATAATAAAGAAAATTTATGGATGACAAATTATTGTATAGCACGAGCCAAAAATTAGTCAGTTAAGTGGCTTAATTATTAAATATTTACAATGAAAATTATGTGTCTTAAGCGAAAAATTCTACTAAAAACAGTAGAAAGTGGGGTTAAGTTGAGTGGGTGCGACATTTAGCTAACAAAGACAAAGTGATAGAAAGAAGTATTCGATGGGAAAGTCGTAGACAACGACAACGATAATATTGGAGAAGGCCTTGTAACAGCTGAAGGGATCTCGTAGAATGAGATTCTCTTGAAACTCGATGTGACGAAGAAGGAACGCGCAATGTTGAAGGTCCAGTCCCAGCAGAAAGGAAAACGTAAAAGAAGATTCTGTCGAAGCTCGATGTGACGAAGAAGGAACGCGCAATGTTGAAGGTTCAGTCCCAGCTGAAAGGATCTCGTAGAATGAGATTCTGTTGAAGCTCGATGTGATGAAGAAGGAACGAGCAATGTTGAAGGTCCAGTCCCAGTTGAAGGGATCTTGTAGAATGAGATTCGATTCTGTTGAAGCTCGATGTGACGAAGAAGAAACGCGCAATGTTGACGATCCAGTCCCAGTTGAACGGATCTTGTAGAATGAAATTCTGTTGAAGCTCGATGTGATGAAGAAGAAACGCGCAATGTTGAAGATCCAGTCCCAGTTGAACGGATCTTGTTGAATGAAATTCTGTCGAAGCTCGATGTGACGAAGAAGAAACGCGCAATGTCGAAGATCCAGTCCCAGCTGAAAGGAAAACGTAGAAGAAGATTCTGTCGAAGCTCGATGTGACGAAGAAGGAACGAGCAATGTTGAAGGTCCAGTCCCTGAAAGCTGAAAGGGCCACATAAAAGATAACTCTATCCACTTTCGGTGTGATGGGGAGAGATGTTGAAAACCCTGAAGAAAAGTGTTCGTGAAGAGCTGTTCGAAACCTCGTTGTGATGTGTTAACATGGCCAGTCAAATAAATAACTACTCAAGGTGAAATTTTAGGACAATTCTAATGTCCGCTAGTCAGGCTGCAATAAAGGCTCTGAACTCGTCGACATTTGATTCCAACTATTCCAGCAATTAATCGCTCTACACGCTCGTACTTCATACTTCGTCGCATATTGAGATTACATGCAAAAGCACATATAGACTGCCGCCATTTTGCATTATGCCGCATCATGTTTTCGAGCATCCATTGCGTTGCCTTACGAGTCACGAGTTCGCCAATTTGTGGCGCTACTTAGCATTCGGCGCGTAGTCATGGTGAAGACTTGAAGCTGCTTGTTGCAGAAACAACATGAAAACCAAGAAGAAAAAAATAAACGAATTTAAATGAAATTCTTGGCAAATGCGCTACGTTAATTGAACATTAACAATTACAATAAGTCCGACGGTGCGAGCAGCTGCCAGCGTTGTCCGTGTGTCCGTGTGGTCGATGCCGTCATTACTGATGTTGAGTTTTTTTCTCAATTCATTTGTTGTTGTGGTTGTGACTAGCCAGTGTCGATGTTGATGTATTTTAGCGCTTGTTTTTGCTTTTCATCGCTTCTTCTCTCTCAGTCCCTTTGCGACTGGGCTTTAGGCTTTAATTTCTGATTAAATTTTTCCTCAATTCAATTGGGTTTTGTTTACCATTGTTTTCTTTATCTTCTGCCGGTTTCGTTTCACTTCTTTTTGTTTATAGATCTGATGCTTTTTTCTCCCTATATTTAAACTTTCTTCTTCCCTAAATTTATGTCTTTCTTTACTTGCAGCTTCTTCTACAGTCAGTACAGTCTGTTCTTCTTTTCCTCTACCTCTTCTATTTTTGTTCTGGGAATTGATGTCTTTTATACATTTTCCCCACACTCTTCTTTCTTCCACTTGAATCGTTCTTCTCTCACTCTTTTTTCCAACCATAGATAAGTTGTCTACCTCATTTCCTACTCATTAATTTTTTCAAGTTTAACAATCAAGCTTTAATTTCGTTGTCTCCATAAAAACATATCGTTTATGCCACTGAGTTCATTGCCACATACAACAATACATTACGTAGCGCCTAACTCGGACTCTGGACTCGTTTTTTAAACTGCGTCCTTTTCAATATTTCCTATAAGTTTTGTTGCTGTTGCTTTCATTTCTGATTAAATTTTTCCTCAATTTAATTGTTTTTTCCTTTTCTCAGTTCTTTTTTGAGTTCTTTTTTTCTTTTCAGATTTGCTGCTTTTCTCTCCCTATTTTTCAAACTTTCTTCTTTCCTAAATTTATGCCTTCCTTTTCTTCAGCTTCTTATAACTTTTTAAATGTCAACGATTTTCTCTACTCTTCCTCTGCCTTTTCTACTTTTGCTCAAACAATTGATGTCTTCTACACATTTCCCCACTCTCATCTTTCCCCCACTTGAATCCTTCTTCTCTCCCTCTATTTTCTACCTCATTTCCTGAAACTCGGTCTCCTCTTTTATCATCTTACATATTTTGCCCATTCTACAATATTTCATGCTTTTACCTTCACTTATTAATTTCTTACATCATTTATCAATCACGTTTTCATTTCATTGGCCCAGTGAACAAATATCGCTTTTTCCACTGATTTCAATGACATATACGACAATACATTACTTAGCGTTTAAATTTCTTGGCCTCTTTTCTTAGACTACGCCCACGGTTACTCTACAATATTTCCTATAATTGTTGTTGTTGTTTATTTATTCCAGCAATTTCAAATATTTCTTGCAGTATGTATTTATGTGTGTGTGTGTGTGTGTAGGAGCCAGAATTGATTTGTTGTTGTAAAAAAGTTTATACAAATTCTTGTTACAAACGAATTTCATTTCAATTTCATTCTCCCCAGCCGTGCACTCTGACTCATCCAACGAAAACCAAATCAACCAAATGTTCTGTACAAATTTTTCAAGGCAAAAAATATGATTGCTTTATTGTAGAGTATCACAAAATTTTTATTTATATGATTAGATATTTTCTGATCAATGAATTAGCGTTGTTTTGATGGTAACTCACAACTAAAGTTAAACTTGATTTGACCACAACAAACCCATAACTTTCATAGAGTTTTGAGTCGCTGTTGCATGGGAAATGTCAATTGACAGGCAACAGAAGGTTTCTGCTGTCTTACTAGTCTCGAGTTGAAATTCAAAATCTTCTACAGAGACTATAGTTGTCGAACTAATTACTAATAGTATTAAACATACTTGAACTATTCTGGCGGTATTGGCAATCAACCTAAATAAAACCACCAAACCGAAGACGACGTGTGTCGAAATTTTGGTATAAATTTATTAAATATTTTCCATAGAACTTTGAAATGTTTTGAGGTCAAGGAACGCAACTCAGACAAGTATGTCACAAGTATGAAAACTATTTTCGGGGCCAATTTCAAACTTTCTTAATCGCTGCCATGGATATCAACTGAGTAGTGTATCTGATCCAAGGGTATTGATACAATTTTTTAATTCTAATTATGCTTTCAAGTCCTAAGAACCCAACAATCTAATGAAGAAAGATAATTATTAAACATATGGATTGCAATTCCGAGAAAATGTTCTATATAATTAAAAGATTTCAAAGCGATGGTGAATTCACGACCTCTTAAACGCTGTTTTGGATGATCTTATCAACTTATCCGATGCACTAACCCTGTATAGATTTCTTAATTATGTTTTGAAACCATAGGAACCCATCATAGAGATCTTATCTAATCTAATCGAATCTAATCTAATCTAATCTAATCTAATCTAATCTAATCTAATCTAATCTATTCTAATCTAATCTAATCTAATCTAATCTAATCTAATCTAATCTAATCTAATCTAATCTAATCTAATCTAATCTAATCTAATCTAATCTAATCTAATCTAATCTAATCTAATCTAATCTAATCTAATCTAATCTAATCTAATCTAATCTAATCTAATCTAATCTAATCTTATCTAATCTAATCTAATCTAATCTAATCTAATCTAATCTAATCTAATCTAATCTAATCTAATCTAATCTAATCTAATCTAATCTAATCTAATCTAATCTAATCTAATCTAATCTAATCTAATCTAATCTAATCTAATCTAATCTAATCTAATCTAATCTAATCTAATCTAATCTAATCTAATCTAATCTAATCTAATCTAATCTAATCTAATCTAATCTAATCTAATCTAATCTTAATCTAATATAAGTTATCTGATCCACTGATCCTGCTTTGATTTCTTTAAACTTTAATTATGCTTTGATGTCATTGGAACCAAACTAAAAGAAAGTTCAAATGTGTGGACCGCATATTTGTGAAGATTTTCCATCCATTTCCATTTGAAAGACTTCAATGCAATCCCGAGTTCAGGTTTTCTTAATCGGTTCCTTGGATAATCTTATGTACTTTTTTCATCCATTAATTTTGCTGCGATTTAGTTAGAACTCAGTCTGCGACCGTATCAAATTTTTGTGACTATTAGAAAGAAAATGTTTGGATCGCTTTAGTTTGAACTCATTCGGTAACAGCATCAAAGTTTTGTGACTAATAGAGCCAAAATGTCTGAAACATTTTAGTTAGAACTCAGTCTGTGACCAAATTTGTGATCAAATTTTTGTGACTGTTAGAGAGAAAATGTTTGGAACACTTTAGTGCGAACTCTGTCAGTGACATTCTACAATTTTTGTGATTATTAGAGAGAAAATGTTTGGAACACTTTAGTTCGAACTCTGTCGGTGACCTTATAACATTTTTGTGACTATTAGAGAGAAAATGTTTGGATCGCTTTAGTTTGAACTCTTTCGGTGACAGCATCAAAGTTTTGTGACTAATAGAGCCAAAATGTCTGAAACATTTTAGTTAGAACTCAGTCTGTGACCATATTTGTGATACAATTTTTGTGACTATTAGAGAGAAAATGTTTGGAACACTTTAGTTCGAACTCTGTCAGTGACATTATAAAATTTTTGTGATTATTAGAGAGAAAATGTTTGGATCGCTTTACACAGTCTGTGACCATATCAAATTTTTGTGACTATTAGAGAGAAAATGTTTGGAACACTTTAGTTCGAACAATGTCTGTGACCTTATCAAATTTTTGTGACTAATAGAGAGAAAATGTTTGGAACACTTTAGTTCGAACAATGTCTGTGACCTTATCAAATTTTTGTGACTAATAGAGAGAAAATGTTTGGAACACTTTAGTTCGAACAATGTCTGTGACCTTATACAATTTTGTGACTAATAGAGAGAAAATGTTTGGATCGCTTTAGTTTGAACTCTGTCAGTGACCTTATAAAAATTTTGTGACTAGAGAGAAAATGTCTGGAATACTTTAGTTTCAACTCAATCTGTGACCGTATCAAATTTTTGTGACTATTAAAGGGAAAATGTCTAAAATGCTTCACTTTCAACTCAGTCTGTGACTAAATCAAATTTTTGTGACGATTAGAGAGAAAATGTCTGGAACAATGAGTGACTAAAATTTTTTTTATATGTTCTTTCTATTTGTTTGTCTCTACAAACAATGATCAAGAATTACTTATTCTATTTTTTATGGGGAAAAATTAATTTAAATTTATATTCCAAAACGTGCTTTTTCTCATCTATTGATCGATTCGTGGGCTTCGATACTGTGGGCTCGCATTCGCTGGTATCCAAAGTTGTGCGTTCGTCTTGTCGAAACATTCACCAAACGAGCTGTGAAAATTTCGGTAAACAATTTTCGTTGTTTCGTTTTTGTTGAGGCTGAGTCGTTGTTGTTTTTGTTGGCGTTTTCAAAAAGTGTAATTCAATCACCCGGCAATACAAATGAAAATTCACAGGCGCTCACATAGTCGCCGCAGTGCACCCGACCAACCAACACACAGACAAACGTAAATCGTTGGTGAGATTTTTGGCCCGGCACACGAAGCCAGAGATCGTTGCGGAAAATCTGCCTGAGCACATAAATGCGCAGGAAGTTCTCGGTGAGAAACTGGCGTAGAGCAAGAAGAAAGATTCGAAAGAGATGCGATGTGGTGTGGTTGGGTTCGAATTTTTCGAAAATGCTGTCGCGTGAAGGGGCAAAGTAGGTGGGCCTGTGAACGTGTCTAAAGTGTAGACACGCTTGGGGCGAATGGACGCGTGGACGAACGAAACACACCGTCGAAGTTGTGGCACCACTACAGAAGATTTGTGGGCACACACACACACACACACACACAGACGCAACGATGCCATTTAACTGTACAGTAGTTGATCGTACGCTGTTGCTTGTATGTGAGGTTGTGTTGTTGTAGTATGGGTGCGACAGCAGGAAATTCTATATTTAGCCCGATTCGACTGGCGCGACTGGCGTGTGTTGGGTGAATTTTTCCGCACGGCGCAGGCGCAGTGCGAATTCGAGCGAAAACAGAGACGCCTAGACGTGCCAACGGCCGCACACAGGTACAGTTCCACGCAGACACACACACACTCACACACATTTAGAGGCACACCAACGCGCCGCCGTTTGGGGATCGACACGCGGCGTCGTTCGGCGGCTACGAGTGGTAGCGCCATGTGCAGTGGGGGGTCAGCGGCAGCGGCAAATAGCGGTCAATGCAGGTATGTGTGCGTGTGTGCATGTGTAGTGGTAACTGGCTGTATGTGTGTGTGTGTGTGTTGGATATTGTTGGCAGCCATTTTGAATTTTTATTTCGTGATTGGTTGCTGCGCGCCGTGGTCGCTTGCTTCGCTTTGCTTTTTAAACGTGTTGTTGTTGTTGGTGATAGACTACTAACTCTTGTTGTTGTTCCTGTGGTACTTGCCATGTTCATGTAGTTCTTGTTGTTGTTGCAATTACTGTACTCTATTATTGCGCCTTTTTGTTTCGCCATAGCAATTGCCATGGTTGTCGTTGTTGTTGTTGTCGTTCTTCTGTTACTTTTTGTGTTTTCTTGGCGTTGAAAACTTTTCCGCCTTAATGAGAAAAATTTCATAATTTCTTGCTATTTATTTTTGTATTTTTATTCATTTTCCTTTTGCTGAGTTCAAGTTGTATTTATGAAGCATTTATGCTGCTCGAAGAAACTTCAAATCAACACCAAAAAAAAACACTCAATGAAGCAAAAAATCAAAAAAAAATAATAAAAAATCCACACAATCTATAGTCACTGATTCTCATTGATCCATGAATCTCATTAAAATGCAATTCGAATGCGGGAAATTGACAGATTTTGCCAAATTGTTCGCTGCTTCATGTTTTCTGCGTTTGGTTTATGTTATTTTGTTGTTGTTGTTGTTTGATTACTTTAACTGCCAGCCGGCGCTGTTTTGTCTTCAGGCTAAACGCTGTGCCGTCGGTGTTTGACTGTTGACGTCAGCCAAAGCGGCACGTTCGTCCGTTCGTCACTTAGCGGCAACACTTGGCCAGTCTGTGCGCAAAATTTTAATAAACATTTTTATAAAATTCAACGCAACGTTTTCGTCATTCGTTAAGCAAATTTTAAGTTTTTAATATCCTTTAAAAATATATTAAAACTGTTTTGATGGGGATTTTGAAATTATTAAAATTAAATTAAATTAAATTAATTAAAAATCGTATAAATAAATTTTTGTATATAATAATTTTTTTTTAATTTCTTCTCATTGGTTTTGACAAGTTTAGTTAATTGAAATTCTTGTGCATCTCTGTTGATTTGTGTGCATTTCCCTACAACCCCAACAATTGCTGTACATGTGTCAGTCATTGTCCTCTGCACTGCCCTCCTGCCTGTTTCTTCCCTCACACAACGCACAGCACACCAACACCCAAACACCCATTGAACGCATTAACCAAAAGTCAGTTTTGGCCACACACAGATTTTTTGGAGAAATTCATTAAAATCATCCACAAACTACAAAATCGATTGTGTAGATTTTGTATGATTTTTGCTTATTATTCTTTAAATAAATTTCATCCATTGGCCATAGTTTATTTTTACAACGAAACTATAAAAAAAAACCGCGCAAATCATCAACTTCGAAAAAAATAGCCACATCGTTGTGGGCTTTGTTTTTTAATTTGTTTGAAATTATTTTTAAATTGGCACGTGTTGTACGGATTTAAAAATTTTTGAATTTAAACATTTATTTTTAATTTGAAATTGTTGTACGCATTCGCATTGTTTATATTTAATCATTTTCAGCGCGTTTTCGTTTGCGTTTGCGGTGCAATGTTTTCTTGGGCGCTTGCGGTTTTGACATATCGATGTTTGTGGCCGGTGATTTGTGATTGGTGGTGCGTCTTGTGGTCGATCGGTGGCTGGTGGCTGCACACAAATTGTTTATGATTTGCATTGTTTCATTGGTAGTTTTTATATGGTCATACATTTTCTTGCGGTAAATCGAAGAAGCCAAATGCCTTGATTTATAAATTAAGCAAACAACAAACTATATAGAAGAAGAAGACAAATAACAGTTTCATGTTAAAGCCAAATGTCATTAAAGTTTCTTGAAAGTCTAACACTTTGAAAATCATTGTTTGGCTTAGGCGTGTTGGGCCTTTTTATGGATTCTGTAAGACACAGTTTACAGTTGACAGTTTATTTATTTAAAATCATTGGTTCTCGACCATTGAAGTTTATTTCCTAACGCTCTGACGTAGATTTGAGTAGCCTGGAACTCGCTTCATTGATTTTGTATCTATTTATTATTTAAAATACTGATACGCAAATAAATTAGAATTTTTGTACTTCATTAGACTTGCAGCTTCCGTCTTTTTTTTAAATAACTTTCGAACCAATAAAGTTAGAGAATAGAAATTTTGACACGTGATCAAGGAGATTTTGGGTTTTAACATACTTACTTTTCAAGAAAATTATACATAAATTTTCAAGGATATAAAGGATTAAAATTTTCAAAGGACCTTTTTCATATCCTTTTTTTACAAATAGATAAAAAATCAGTTTTATTTAAATTCTTGAGCCTTTCCTCTTTCATTTGATATACATATCGCCATATTCTAGCGAGGTTAAGTCTTTATATATTTTTATTTTTTATCCCCTTAAAAATTTAGAAGTGCTTTTAAAAGGACAATGGATGTAGAAATGAAAAACTAAGTACGCAGTATTACTTTATTTGGCCTTTAGTTTCACGCACATATGGATTTTTCCCGGTGTGAAAAATGCTGTCGCACGGTGCCATATCTGACGTCTGGGTTTCCTGTGTCACTAGACAGATGGGACTTGATTTTAAGAGATTCGCAGCTGAGTTTTACTGACCCGAACCCCATAGTTTCTCAATCTATGAAGATCGCTACTGCTTCCTGTTAGACGACAGTCTCACTAGTTGGTGGCAGATTTTCAAATTACATGCAGATTAGCATTTTTCGAAATATCTCCGAAGCTTTTATCAAATGCAGCGCCTAAATTTATTAAAAGTTTATGCATTTTGGCGTTCTAATCTCTGCCCATATGTCTCCAGCGCTCAAGTGTGTGGCACTTAAAGCGGCACAAAAATCCCCGAAACGCGTTACGCAGCCGTCGGTTCCGTTTTTGCTGCATCGCTGTGCATTGCAGCGTGGCAGCTCTGAAATAAATTTCGTATGCGATTTAGACATAGTCTCGGTTTACTAATTGCTTCCGCTCGCAGAGAAAAAACACACACACAACATTGTAGAGATTTCATACCAAAAAAACAAGAAGCAGCAGAAATCACTTTTAATTACTTTTGAAAACGAAAAGACAACACACACAGACCGGAGCTGTAGGCAGAGGTGGAAATGAAGCTGTCGTTCGAGTGCAACACACACACTCACGCAAACACACGCACTCAGCCCACACATACCTACATACCATACCAAAAAAAAGAAGAACTCAAAAGTACAAAGAAAAGATTGGAAAATCTCTGGAAAAAAAACCTAAAAAGACATAAAATGAAAATCGCATTTTCCGCTGCTGCGGATTTAGAGGGAATTCAGTGCTGCTTTTTCTTTTGCTTTTGGCCTTTTTTTGTACTTTTCATTCGCTCTCGTCCCACCCCACCCTCCCAAGGCATGGTGGCGCGCCTTTGAGCAAAGGTGAAACGACAGCAATCGAAATAAAGTGGAAGCAAGATCCAGCAGCAGCAAAAAGTTTTCGAAACAAATTGAACGACGCTGTTGCTGCCATGACAAACGCATGACGCAGTTGCCGCGAGTGTGAGTATCGAGTAGAAACGGCAGAGTGCAAGCGCACCGCCGCGCCACATTAGCAGCGCCACGGCACAAAGGTGGCAGCAACAGGCGGCACTTGAAAGTGGCTGCGTACCAAGAAAAATATTAGAGCACACAACGATTTGGCGCTGCTGTCGACTGTCGAATATTTGGTGGCGAGTGTCTCTGCTGGCGATGCGTCGGAAGTAAACGCCGCCGTTTGCCATGAATGTCGCAGTTGAGTTGGTGGTTGAGTGTTCGTGGCAGCAGTGGAAATAAAGGACATGTGTTGGTTATTGAAGTGTCATAAATTAAATCTGCACGCTTACACTCGAAGAAAAATATTGGAAATTTAACATGAAATTATTGGGTTTTAAATAACTCCGAAACTTTTTTGAATATGTAGAATTATTCTATGAATCATTGAGATGCTTCTGTTTAACAAAAACTTTCTAAACTTATTCCTAAACTTCTTAAAATTATTTCCGAAAATTCGGACATACTCCGAAAGTTTGTTTTTCAAGTTGTGTGCGTTCAGAAAGGATCTAAAAATAAGTAAACTCGATGTTTTTGTAAGAACTTTTGAGCACACTTGATATTTATTTACTTTTTTAGTTGGCCGCAAGAAGCCGATATCTGTTGTTGGCCTACTGTGATATCTATATCCATCTGGTACGGCAAAAACCTTTTCGGAATATGTAAATTTATTCTATTAATCACTAACCTACTTCTGCATAGCTCAAAAACTTTTTAAGCTTATTCCTAAACCCTTTAGAATGATTTTCTAAAATTCGAAAACACCCGGAAGTGCGAAAACTCTATGTTTTTGTAAGAACTTTTGAGCACACTTGATTTTTATTTACTTTCTTACTCTATGAAGCACTGAAATGCTTCTGTATAACTCAAAAGCTTTCTAAACTTATTCCTAAACTTCTTAAAATTATTTCATTACGTCTTTGACTTGAATCCACAGGCGTCATTATGGTTAAAGTAAACAAATGTTGAAGTTGTTACTGAAAAAATAAAGACGCGAACCAAAGCTAAGCTTGAAAGCAAAACTTTTCGGATTATGTAATTTTACTCTTTTAATCACGAAGCCACTTCTGTATGGCTCCAAAAATCCATATAATTATTCCTTAACTCATTAAAATTATTTCCGAAAATTCGGACATACTCCGAAAGTTTGTTTTTCAAGTTGTGTGTGCTCAGAAATAAAAAAACAAGATGTTTTTGTAAGAAATTTTTTCTAACATTTTCGTTGGTGACTACTCGAAGGTATCACATCACTTCTTACGAATTTTTAAGGCGAATTTCCTTCCCCTACTCTGACAATTTTGCTGACAAATGCGCAGCTCTTAAGGTTTCTTAACCGTCAACTGTATTAAACATATGTAAGATGATAAGGAAATGTTTGTGCTGTTGTTGTTTTGCCTAATTTCGAACAGCTTCGTCGGCATCAGCTGATATGTTAATTTATATTTACTTTTTGAAATCAAAAACATTGGCATGGTGTCGACTAAATGACAAAAATGTATAAATAAATCCCATTAAACAGCTGAGCTGAAGAGCAAAGACAGTGTGTTACCGTTGAGATCACTTTGAGGGATTCGTACGTGGGCTTATATCCTTTTTCCCAGAAGTGCAAACAGCTGTAAGTCAGCCAAGTGCTGCGTCGGCTGTGGATATTGGAATTTGTGTGTGTGTGTGTGTGTGTGTTGAGAGGGGAAAATGATTTTGTGTAAGGTAGCAACATGAAAGGCAGAAAATATGTGACTGACAAGAGAGATTAGAATGAATCAACGGGATTCGATATCTAAAGTCCTTCGATTTGATATCTGAAGGCGAGTAGTTGATGACAATTATAGGTTGCGCACTAAAGCTAAAAGTTTTCTACATTCATTAGTTGGCCTTTAAGGTTTTTGATTTCAGCTGCAGCGTATTTGTGAAAAATTCTATCATATTTTCGTCCACGGTCCGAATTGGACAGTCGCCACACATCTAGCAGCTGCTTCAAGGTCCAACGGACTATGACAGTTGACAAATGTTTGCAAAAAAGAAATATTGAGTTCGCATCGATAAACAAATGCGTCATGTGTGATTTAGTATTTGTGCGCTAAGATGTTTTTTTGTTATAGAAAATTTTAAATGTGCAAAATGAAAAACGAATTTTTTTGTGTATTTTTCATAAATTTTTATATTTTAATTTTCAACCAGTTAATGATTAATTTTTGTTGATAAGTTTAACTAATTTTCTAATATTTCTTTTACTAAGTTAAAATTACTTTTCAAATAATTCTAAAAAATAAAAATTACGAAATTGTAGTTTTCTGTTATTTGTTTGTTTAATATTATTATTATTTAATGAATTTAAATATGAAAATTTTAAATTTTAGTTGAAATTAGTAATAACAATTTTTGAAATCTAAAAAACAATTAAAAGCAAAATAATTATGAAATTTAAGTTTTGTATCGTTTTCTTGCTTATTTTTATCAAAAACATTAAAATGGTTTTGTTTTACTATGAAAATTTTAAAAGTTAGTTTTAAATTTGTTAACATTAAATTACTGTTTATTTTATTTAACTAGTTTTGAAACTTCTTTAAAAAACATTTTAATATACTATTTTTTCAAAAATTTATTTTAAATAAATTAATTATGATATTTTAGTCTTATCTTTAATACTTATTTAATTTTTTATATAATTGTGAAAAAATTAAAAATAAAATGGTTATTAAGTTTTAGCTGTTTATTTATATTTTTTATTAATATTGTATTAAAAAAAAATATTGTATTTTATTATGACATTAAATTTATCTTTAATTTAATTAACATTATATTTTCGTTTAATTAAAGAAAATTTTAAAAGACGCCTTTAACTAATTTTTGACTAAGTTCTCAAATTTTTTTAAGAAATAAATTCAAAATCAATTATTTAGTAAACTTTTTTATAATTCTTTTAATATTTCAGTTTTTTTAATATTTCTTTAATTTTTCAAATAATAGTAAAAAAATAAAAGAAATTGTTATGAAATTATTCAATTGAACGAATTTTTTAAAATTATTAAATTATTCTTTTATTAAATTATTCTTTTTGCTTATTATTATTTTAAAATAATAATTTTATTTTATTATAACTGAAACTTTAAAACTTTATATTTTAATTTTTTTAATAAAAATTATTTATTTTGAATTATTTAAATTATGTTGTTAAGTACTTCTTTACTTTATTTTCAATTAATTGTAAAAAATTATATTAATTGTAAAAATTATTAATACAATAGTTATTAAATTATTTAAAATAAAAATTATAATTTTTTAAATCATTGTTAAAAAATGAAAAATGACATATTTATGAAATTTTGATTTATTTATTGTTTTCGTTTTTATTATTATAAAATTATATAAATTGTAAAAATTATTTTAAAAAAAAGTTATTAAATTATTTAAAATAAAATTTCTAATTTTTTCAATATTTCGTTAATATTTTAAATCATTGTTAAAAAATTAAAAATGTAATATTTATGAAATTTTAGTTTATTTATTGTTTTCTTTTTTATTATTATAAAATTATATTAATTGTAAAAATTATTAATAAAAAAGGTATTAAATTATTTAAAATTAAATTTCTAATTTTTAAATATTTCGTTAATTTTCTAAATCATTGTTAAAAAAATTAAAAAATGAAATATTTATGAAATTTTAGTTTATTAATTGTTTTCTTTTTTATTATTAAAACCAAATATTTTTGTATTTTTATTAAAATTTTAAATATTCGTTCAAAATAAGTTGACAGTAAATCTTTGTTTAATCGAAATAAATTTTTAAATACTTTTTTTAACTTTGATTAATTTGAGTAATGTTTGAGTAATTGGAAAAAAAAAACAAAATAATGATAAAATTTTTTGAAATTTGACTTTAAACTTTAAAACTTTAAAATTTGGTTTTTATTAGTAAACTATGCTTTTAAATATTTATTTACTATAATATAATTCCAAAAATAATTAATAAAAAAAATTAGTTACTAAATTAGTTAAAATTAAAATTTTCATTTTTAAATCATTGTTAAAAAAATTAAAAAGAAAATATTTATTAAATGAGTTAAAATTAAAATGTTCAATTTTTAGATTTTTCATTAATTTTTTAAATCATTGTCACAAAAATTAATTATAAAATAATTATGAAATTTGCATTTTGTAAATTCTTGTCAAAAAAATAGTTATAAAATTGTATTGTTTGTTTTATTATTTTTATTGTTAAAAAAAATATTATTGTCTTTCTGTCATTGCTGTCATTGTTTAATTAACTGAAATACATTTTAAAATACTTTTTTAAACTAATGTTTGATTAACTTGTCGAATAATTCGAAAAAAACAAAAAAAACAAAACTAATAAAAACAAAAATTACGAAATTTTAGTTTTTATTATGTTTAGCACTGTTTTTTAATTCCTTTTAAGTTATGGTATATGTTGTTTTTTGATTTGTTTTTGAAATAATAATATTTATTTTCAAAATGTTCGTCCCAAAAATGTTTGCAAATCATTAAAGAGTCGTAAAAAAAATCAATGGCACTAAGTGACAGTGTAACACTCGCAGCAGCTGGAAAGTGTTATCAACAATGAGTGTTCATTTCGCCACTCTGTGGGCTGTTTTTTTTTTGCAAATACAACAACAAATAATGCCAACACAAAGTCAACTCGACTTACTACACTTTGCCGCTACTTCTCTCCATTTTGTTTTTGTATTACTAAAGTATATATTTTCTCAAGAGTCTCTTTTGGCTGCCGGTCGTGGGGACATTTTACGTCTGAACGTCACGTCAGCGTTTGGCCGACGGCGGTGGTGTTGTATTTTTTACCGCATGTGGTGGTATTTTTAATGTATTTTTTGCCCAGTTGTTATTGTTGTTTTTGTTCTGGCTTTTGGTGTTGTTGTGCCATGTTGATGTTGTTTGTAAAGATTTATGGTATCCTTTCAACTTTCAACTCGTTGCTGGAGTTAATCTTTGGTTTGCCTTTTTCACTCCGATGTGTTGTTATGGCCCTCGTTGTTATTGTTGTTGTTGTTGTTGTTGCTGCTGTTGATGGTACTCTGCCGCGAGCTTAGCGTGCGTTGACATGTTGTTGGTGTCGTCATCATCTTAAAGTTGGACTCATGCTAAGCTAAAAGCAGCCAACATGAGCGGCAACGTGCAACATGCCGCATGCCGCATGCTTCACCACCAGCATCGCCCGCAACGCACTTGCAACGCACTCAACACGCGTGGCGTGGCTGTGGCGTTTTAAGTCCGCACTTGGTCGTCGCATAATTGAAGCATTACCCATTACCCACTCAGCACCGACGCGTCGGTGCGTTCGGCTACGCGGCGCTGACTTTCAGTTGGCGTCTGCGTGGAGTCTCGGCTGTGTTGTTGTGACAACATTGCGGGAGGTTCGCAACTTCAACGCTCGCTGACGAGTGGTTAAGACCCAAAAAAAAAACAAAAACAAAAAGTAACTGTATAAAGAGAAATGTCATGTCTTGTTTTATTGACGTCGTTTCGAAGGCGTTGAATTACGCACAGACACGTCTGTGATGGAGAATACGACGAGCAAAGTTATGGGGTGACTAGCATGAATTATTCGAAAGCTGGCTGCTGCAACGGTGGCGGCACTTTTTTATTATTCACAAACTGCGACCGAGAATGGGAGAAGAGCGAAAAGCGTTTGGCTAATTCAAAAACAAACTCAAAATTAAAATTTAATTATGAGATTTGGCTGCAAAAGGTGTCTGCAGGAAAGTGTTGGAATAAATACAGACATCATGTTGTGATTTGAAAACGCCTCCTTCAAAGTGCGTCAAGAATTGAGACCAGTTGTGTTTTGATTTTGTGTATACAATGCCTTAACAATTTTAAATGCTGTGCTCCAGTAAATCACAGCTGCTGGCAGTTTCAGTTCAGTGTTGTGTTGTCAGTTTGGGGGCAGTAAATATAAATGTTCCCCATTGAACAGAATTTAGGAGGAGGTCTAGTCATAGTCTTGATACTGTTGTATGTATAGCAGATGTTGAGATTGGTTTGAGAGAAACACAAAATTGTGGAAAGTGTTTGTCAAAATTGCTGCCCATTGACGAGGTTAAAGCTTTTGCTATTTTGTGCAAAATAATGGCAATTTTATTTATTTGGTCTTTAGAATAGTTAAAAATAAAACAGAATGTTATGATGTTAGTGGATACATTCACCACCTTAGTGAATACATCCACCACCTTATTGTATATATCCACCTTAGTCCGAACTTGGCACCAAGTGACCAGCTGTTCCTCACTACTTGTTTATTGTTGGGAGTATCCATGGATAGAGGCATGTTGACATTGGCGTTCATTGTATGGCAGCTATTGCCTCCCCTTTGACTAGCAATGGCCGGCGCTTCCAACTACTTACAGCAGAACTGGCTAGCCTCAACGTTGGTTGATTCTGCGGCCATCCATAGGCAGCCCATGACATTAAGTTTCCCAGAGACTTTGGATCTCTTTTAGCCGACCCGTGTTCATAGCAAAGAATGTCCAGCAGCTCGAGTACCCTTTCGACTAGAAAATGTTGGGGCTTCCAACTACTTAAAGCAGATCTGGCCAGCCCTGTGCTCATGGAAATTCGATCCGGACCCAAACTTCTTCTCTTTTCTTTTGTATCCAGTTATATTCAAATGGTTCTAAAAGGTTTATTATGCCATGTTTAGTTTCTGTGTATTCAAAACAGTGCTAAAATCACAGTCGAACTCTGCGATTTCTATGATTTTATTGACATTTTCGACAATTGGCTTTCCAGAGCGTGTTGCATTTTTGACATCAAACTTATAGAAACGACTGAGTGCTGTTACAGCATCAAAACCATAAACTCTATAAAAAAATCTGTAAAACTTGGCATATTTTTCCTTGCTGGTGTTAATTTTTGACGCACGCTGGAGCAAAACGGAGTCAAGCAATTACAAAATTGTCTGAAAAGTTTCTTTAGTACGAAATCTGATCTTTCTACCGCCATGAAACATAACCCGACATACCTTTTACAACGCGAAATATACATTAAATACTTCATCTATTGGAAAAATTATTCAAAACTGATTCAAACAATCAAAAAACTGGCTGAAAAGTTTCTTAATACGAAATCGTATCTTTTTAACGCCATCTGGCGTAACCCGATCGAAGAAAAACTATGAAATTTGACATATTTTCTCATTGCTGGTGTCAAGCAAACGGAGTCAAGCAATCACAAAACTGTCTGAAAAGTTTCTTTAGTACGAAATCGTATCGTTTTAACTCCTAAACGAAGGAAAAGTTTAAAATGTGGCATATTTTCTCTTTCCTGGGGTTCATCTCTGACGCGCACTCGAAGTAAACTGTCTGAAAAGTTTACAGATTACTAAAGCCATCTATTGGAAAAACATTGTGCAAACTCCTTTTTATATGGAAAGCATTAAGTCAATTCTAGAAAAGGAGATGAGGGGAAATTTGCCGTTGGAGGGTGTAAACGTTTACCTCAAAATGTTTTAAGTCTTTGGTTTTTGTTGGAAAAAAAACTCGTAGAAAAGTGATTGTGGTTCAAGTTTAATTCAGAAACCAACTCTGCTGTGCACTGAAAATTTTTCTTTCTTGCGGCTTGGATTTTTTGTGGAAAGTTTCTTGCTGATGGAATCAATTGCCCACAAATTGTTCCTTCAAAATCCTCTCAGCTAAGCTTTAAAGCCATTCATAGCTGCTATACTTATTACTTGAACTTGGCTGCAGATTGCGAATGTGTTGTAATTAGGAAATTTGAAATTTGTTTGCCACAGCGAAGCGGCAAATTTGCCATTTCTGACAATAAATATTCCAACAGTTGTTGCAAATATTTCCAGCCTGTGTAGTCAGCATTCAGCAGGTCACAACTGTCAAATGATTTTCCCTCACTATAACCAGCCATAAAAAAATGTAATAAATAAAACGATTTGCAAACAACAAATAGCGAAACGTCATTTTCAATTACATCAGCAGCGATGTAATTAACTTGCAGCGTTTTATCCTTTGCCGTTGATACTCGTATCAATGATTTTGCGTTATTTTTGTGTGTCTTCATGAGTGTTGGAATAAACAACCCCACACGCACACACACGCACAGCGTCCAACTGCACCCAGCCGCCTAATAACTGTGGCTGCGACTGTGGCTGTTGCTGTGGCCCGTGGCTTTGTGTGGCTGTGTGTGTGCCATACACAAAATTGGCAAATTTTTTTATTCACTTATTTATTTATAACTCAATAATGTGGCATTAAGCGCGCCTAAGCCGGCAGCATATAAACTTTTCTGCACTGCAGGCAATCAGCTGTGCGTTCAGCTGTCGCTCTGTTTGTCTGTTCGCTCGTCCGTAGGTTTGTTCGTTCGTTCGTCATTTACGCCGCGCTGTAAATGCGCATAGCTGCCCAAAAATTTCGCTTCTGCTTCGGCTTTGTCTATTTTAATATTTGCGAATGATTTTCATGAATGAAGAACAAAAACGGATTGACTGGTGTGTTGTTGTTGTTGTTGTTGTTGGCCTGTGCCCTGTGCCGGTTTTGATTGTTGCGCGTTTTATGGCGCCACCGCTGCTTTTTTGTCTCAACTTAATGCGATTTCAATATGTGTGTGTATGTGTGTGTGTGTGTGTGTTTGCAGGTAATTTTAGGTTTTTACGTCAAATATCTTTTTCGGAAGATTTGCCAACACTTGTTGTCATTATTACATGCTGATATATATATATATACCTATATGTATATATATGTAACATGTAACTATCATATAAGTGCTCATTGCTATCGGGCACTCACTTCTCATAGAATTTGTCGCTATTTCGAGTGTTTTGAAGTGTTGAAACTTGAGTCTGCGTGTGATCACAATTTCGGTAACTTATCAAAAATGTTTTCCGGGAAATTCGCCGACACTTGTTGTCGTTATTACACGCTGATATAGATATATATATACATTTATATGTATATATAGTATATGGATGCTCATTGCCATCGGGCACTCATTTCTCAGAAGGTTTGGCGCAGTTTTGAGTGCTTTGAAGTGCTGCAATTTGTAGCGCACACTTTGGTGTTTGATCAAAAATTCGGTAAATTGTCACTTCTTGTACAAAGAGACAAATATAACTAAATACATATTTATCTACATATATTATATATCTGTGGCATTTTGACAAAACAACTTATGTCGAAATAGTGAAATTTTCCAGTTTTTTTAATCATAAAGACACAATTTCAAAACGCTTCTTTTGGTGGAATCGGCTTGTTTTTACGACATTTAGTTACAGAGATATGATGTATAGCATTTCAACTTTTCTCCAGTTTTGTATGAGATTTGCTCTGCACCTTATCAGTATTTTCGCTCTCCTGAACAATTTGAAAATGAGACTTAAGTTGTTTTGTCAAAATGCCACAGATATGTATATGGGTATTTATATAAATGTATACATGTAAGTATGCTCTGGGGTCCAAAAACTGCTCAAAGACAAACTTTATTCTTAGATTTGAGGCCACAATAAACTTTAAGAGCACATAAAATATTAACACCAGTCAACTTAAATTTTGAGTCATGGTTCCCAGAATCTAAAACTTATTACTAGTCTCGTCTCGTCTGGTTCAGATATAGTTTTTTGGCCTTGGAAAAGCTTCTACTTTAGTCTAGTCTCGTCTAATCTAGTTCTAGTCTAGTCTAGTCTAGTCTAGGCTAGTCTAGTCTAGTCTAGTCTTGTCTATTCTAGTCTAGTCTAGTCTAGTCTAGTCTAGTGTCTAGTCTAGTCTAGTCTAGTCTAGTCTAGTCTAGTGTCTAGTCTAGTCTAGTCTAGTGTCTAGTCTAGTCTAGTCTAGTCTAGTCTAGTCTAGTGTCTAGTCTAGTCTAGTCTAGTCTAGTCTAGTCTAGTCTAGTCTAGTCTAGTCTAGTCTAGTCTAGTCTAGTCTAGTCTAGTCTAGTCTAGTCTAGTCTAGTCTAGTCTAGTCTAGTCTAGTCTAGTCTAGTCTAGTCTAGTCTAGTCTAGTCTAGTCTAGTCTAGTCTAGTTTAGTCTAGTCTAGTCTAGTCTAGTCCAGTCTAGTCTAGTCTAGTCTAGTCTATTCTAGTCCTGTCTAGTCTAGTCTAGTCTAATTCTAGTCTTGTCTAATTCTAGTCTAGTCTAATTCTAGTCTAGTCTAATCTAATTTTAGTCTAGTCAAATTCTAGTCTTGTCTAATTCTAGTCTAGTCTAATTCTAGTCTAGTCTAATCTAATTTTAGTCTAGTCAAATTCTAGTCTTGTCTAATTCTAGTCTTGTCTAATTCTAGTCTAGTCTAATTTTAGTCTAATCTAATTTTAGTCTACTCTAATTCTAGTATAGTCTAATTCTAGTCTTGTCTAATTCTAGTCTAGTCTAATTCTAGTCTAGTCTAATTCTCGTCTTGTCTACTTCTAGTCTAGTCTAATTTTAGTCTAATCTAATTTTAGTCTAGTCTAATTCTAGTCTTGTCTTATTCTAGTTTAGTCTAATTTTAGTCTAATCTAATTTTAGTCTAGTCTAATTCTAGTCGTGTCTAATTCTAGTCTAGTCTAATTTTAGTCTAATCTAATTTTAGTCTAGTCTACTTCTAGTCTTGTCTTATTCTAGTTTAGTCTAATTTTAGTCTAGTCTAATTTTAGTCTAGTCTATTCTAGTTTTGTCTTATTCTAGTCTAGTCTAATTCTAGTTTAGTCTAATTCTAGTCTAGTATAATTCTAGTCTATTCTAATTTAAGTCTAGTCTAATTTTAGTCTAAGCTAATTCGAGTCTAGTGTAGTCTAATCTAGTCTAGTCTAGTCTAGTCTAGTCTAGTCTAGTATAGTTTAGTCTAGTCTAGGTTAGTCTATTCTAGTCTAGTCTAGTCTAGTCTAGTCTAGTCTAGTCTAGTCTAGTCTAGTCTAGTCTAGTCTAGTCTAGTCTAGTCTAGTCTAGTCCAGTCTAATCCTAGTAAATTTTAGTAAAGTAAATAAATAAATTCTAGTCTAGTCTAATTCTATTCTAGTATAGTCTAATTCTAGTCTTGTCTAATTTTAGTCAAGTCTAATTCTAGTCTAGTTTAGTCTAATTCTATTCTAGTCTTGTATAATTCTAGTCCAGTCCAGTCTAGTCTAGTCTAGTCTAGCTTTTACTTTGGGCTTAAATACTTGGCTTTTTTTCTTTCCAACATTTTATCAGTGTATTTCATGCTCCAAATACAACAATTGTGTCGCTTACAAAGATCCACAAAATGTTCTCACTAAATTTTCCATTCCAACTTAATTCAATAAATTCACTTTCGTTTGGTTTATTTTCAGCATAAATTCTTGTACCTGTTTTTGGATGCACTTGGGAGTACCCAAGTACACATAAAAAGAAAGGTGAGTTCAACAGCTGAGCTGCCATTTTATTTTATTTTATTTTGTTGTCGTTGTTTGGTTGCTCCTGGCGAAAATTTCGTTTAAGTTAACTGCCTTCTGCGTCTCCCCTCGCTCACATCAATCGCACACCGACGCAAATATTGAGTTGCGCTCGACTTGTGTCCATCTTGCAGCGTTTGTTGGCGTTTTTGAAAAGCCAAGACACGTGCCGCGCGCCTCGGCTGCGCTTCCCGCCCGCCCGACTGCTGTGTGCGGCATAATAAAGATGTTAAATAAAAGCATCTTGTGGGAATTTATGGAATGTGTGTGTGTGTCGCGCTACACAGTGCGAAAATATTAATGACCATAAGTAATAAATGTGGGTTTCAAATTTGTTTTGCATATTTGAAGTCGCATAAGCAATTCATAGTTTGTTGCCTGTCGCATGGTCGCGTATGTGTTTTATGTTTTGTGTGTGTGTGTGTGTTACTACGGTTATTTCTTTAACATGGCTTTCATGTTTCATTATTTGATTTACTTTACTTTCGCTTGAAGTAACTTTTCATTAGAATTTGTGGTTGAGTTGTAATGTCAACTGCCAATTTTGAGTGCATCTACTTTGAATTTATTGCTTGAGAGAGATAATTTAGAAGAGAAAGGAATGTGGTGACTGGGAAAGCGAAGGATAAATAAACAAATAGATTGATGGACGCGCGCACATTTAACTCAGCCAACAGATGAATAGAGTACACTTGCAATTATGTATGATAAATCGGTATTTGTAAAGTCGAGGATACAAGAGATGGGCGGGCATGAACCAAAAAGTGGCTATAGGAACGAAAAAGTAGGGCAGTTGGATTTTGTATCGTTTCCTATCGTATCCTATCCTATCACAGGAGTCTTTACAGTTGACGAAGAGTGAATCACAAATAACAATGCTTTGTAAAATAAGATCGTGACTGCATCTGGATGATCCCACCAAATCTGCTGCAAAGCCACAATGACGCCAAAAACAACTAATCTGCTTATGAGTCTTTATGTAAAAGGTCCCATTTAACAAACAACCTTAATCCACAAACTCAGTAATCAATTTCCTACCAGAAATTGTAAAATATTTCCAATTTTATTTTTAATTCTCCAAATTTAACCTCAGATTCGTTCACACATTGCCCAAATTTGCGCTGCTCTTCCGGTTCTTTTGAATAATTTCGTGGCTTCACTTTGATTGAAATGAAAGCGAATTGAGACCAGCATACGCCCACCTATGAGGCACATGCCAGCAAAACTTGACATGCGAAATGTCGGCGTTACTGCTTCTTGCTGCTTTACGTGAAATGACGTTTTTCCATTATGGCATAAAATATTTTTCATGTCATTTACGGCATCGTTCTTGGGTTGCTTTTGTTTTTCCTGCACTCGCTCTTCCGCGCAGTTGAATTTCCTCAAACTTCTATCCGCATCTAAAGCACCAACAACAACAGCAACGAAAAGTCTAAAAAGAAAAACGAACACGTTAATAATGTTATTAAAAACATTTCGATCAAAGTCGACACGTTTGCCGGTGCGGTAGCCGCCCGTGGCAACGTATTTCCCACACTTGAACCATAAAAGCCAGAAATTGATTTGTACCGCACACTCAAGTGACTCGTTCCACTGACCGTGGAGCGAAACAGTCAGCCGATGGTCCCATGTCAGTCACAATAACATTGTTTGATGTGGGCACTGTCCAAATCGAGGAGGATATATAAAAAGACCTAAAATAAAGCAAACCAAAAAATGGTGGCCAAAACTTTTTCATAATTTCATTTCATTTCAATTTCGTATTAACCCTCGTTTTGGTGCCGTTTGATACTCTGCTCTCTACCTTTTGTAATGCCTCCTGAGAGGCGTAGGCGACATGAATTGGAATCATCTAAGAATTGATTTCTTGGTGTCTGTTCGTTCTTCTATGGGTCAGATGTCTGGTATGCAGCAAACTTTCAGAAGAAGTTGAGATACTGAAAATATATTCGTTCTGACTGATTCAAATGGGTTGGCGAGAATCTCAGTATTAGGTTAGAGTGACAACTCAGAGAGCTCAAAAAGGCCAGTCTTTTCATAAGGACCTTTCCACGGAACCCTACTGAGTCTGAGTAGTCCAAATGTTCTGGAGAGAACCTTGGTATTAAGTTAGGTTTAGGTGGCAGTTTAGGGAGCTCACATAGTCTTCATCCGTTTAGTAGCCATAGGCACCTAAAGGAATGATTCCATAGATCAATTCTGAGTCCAAGTTATCTTAGTGTCCTGGAGAGAAACATTTAAATCTCATCATAAGGACCTTGTCATGGAACCCTACTGAGTCTGAGTAATCCCAATGATCTGGGATACCTTAGTATTAGGTTAAGTTAAGGTGGCAGTTTAGGGAGCTCACATAGTCTAGTCTTGATCCGTTTTGTTGCCATTAGGCACCTAACGGAATGATTCAATAGTAGCCTTCTTAGTCCAAGTTATTTAAATATCCTAGAGAAAGACTTAAGTCTTAACTTTTTAGGGATTTAAGATTAGGGAGCCCACATAGGCCAGCCTTGGGTCGTCCTGTTAACCTAAGTACATTATCGCAGGATCTTACTGAATAATCCACTTAAACCCTACTGAAGTAATCAAAATGTCCTAGAGAAAATCTCAGTATTAAAGTTAGGAAAGGTTAGCAGCTAAGGAAGCTCACATAGGCCAGTCTTGGTTCTTACTGAGCCATTCAATAGGACTCTATTGGGTCTAATAATAATAATAATAATAATTGACTGGCACGACAGCCCGCTTACGCGAGACTAAGGCCTAGCTTCCCGCAACCACCCGTGTTGTGCGTGTGAATTTGTACGCGGGTGGAAGGGACCTACAGTTTTATGCCGGTTCCGAACGGCAGGTTGGGAGCTCTTTCATAAGCAATTTTTACTCTCAGAGGTTTGCCATTTCCAGCTGAGAGGACAGCCACCGAAAGAGAAAACGAGTTTTCCCGTTATTTTTTTTTTAGGTGTTATTACAGGCAGTATTTGAACCTGGGTCGCTGCCTTCGACTCGCGGTCCAACGCACTAATCAACTGAGCCACGGCGGCTGCTGGCTGCCTCTATTGGGTCTAAGTAATCTAAATGTCCTGGCGAGATCACTTCAACATCAAGTTGGATTCTGATAGCAACTTAGGGAGCTCTTATGGGCCAGTGTTAGTGCTTTCTGTATCATAGGGACCTTACCTCAATATTAAGCATACTTCTTTTTATGAAGACTTTCCATCAGAGAAAGTCTCTTGGTGTGCAGTGGAAAGATCTCACTAGATATCTTTCTCTCCCCACACCTATTAAAGTACCTTGGGTTTATCAAGTCATTGGCGGATTTCAATTCTTCAGAAAGGTCTCTTCCTTAACCACAACGCCCATATTTGTTACAAAAGCCTTTCTATAAGAGAGCTCCTAGTACCTAGTGGGGAGATCTCACAGGGCTATAGACTCATACCTATTAAAGCTGAGCTGGATTTATGAAGTCCACAAGGCTAATTTCAAACACCACAAGGCTAATCATTTTTGGATAGAAAATCAGAGATCTGGTACCTAGTGGAAAGATCTCACAACATCTCTCTCTCTCCCCACACCTATTAAAGTTCCTTGGGTTTATCAAGTCTTTGGTAGATTTAAATTCTTCAGAAGTGCACCACACTTCTTCTTCCACACATTCTTCTTCTAACACCACAAGGCCCCAATTCGTTAGAAAGGCCTTTATCAGAGATCCGGATATGGAAGTGTCACGTCTCTTTAATATATAAGTTTTAGTAGATTAAAATTTTTTAGAAATATCTTCCTAACACCACAAGATTTTGTGTAAATATCTCCCAAGCACAAAGCCCCTTTTTTTTAATGCCGTTCTAACACTAACTGACCCAGGAGATTCACATATCTCATAACTAAATCTGAAAACAAAGCTTTAGATAAGATTTGAATAAGCATGGAAACTTCCTCACAGTAGAACATTGCAGCCACAATGATTAGATTCCTGGATCCCTGGACCCCTTCCAAATGTTAATGCTAATTCCAAGCAACTTTTGCTTTCTTTCTTTCGCAGCATATCTTTTAAAGTTGACTATCGTATAGCGGATAAATAATTCGTTGAAGTACCATTCAAATATTGCTGTTGTTTTTTTGCCTATTTAAGCATTTTTCCTCCAATTTGCTACCAAATTTTTTTTTTCCCTTTTTCCGATTTTCCCTTTTCATGGTTTGGTGTGTTCTTTTGAACTTTTTGGTGTTGCTGTTGTTGTTTTTGCCACTCGGGCGCAATTCAATTCGCTGCCAATTCACTTCACTTCGATTTGATTTCAATTTCCATTTGATATTTTGATTGTTTTCGCGCGTTCCGAAGTCGGTTCCTGTGCCGGCCCGGCCCGGCCCGGCCCTCACACGACCGTCACCGCCCGCTGTGCTTTTGATGCTGACTTGAATTTTCGCTGAATTTTGGGGTTTGGGCCTGCGGCTCGATTCAGTTCAGCTCGATTCGATTCGATTTGATTTCTGCTTTCCCTGGCATCTAGTTAAGTGCCATTTCAACTGCACCTACACCATCTCTTCCCCCCTTCCCCAGTGTGCCCACTGCCTCGTCCTCTTTCTCCAATGCCTTTTTGCAGTATTTTTGGTCGCCATTTTCCTATTTGTTCTCCTCCATTTATTTCCCATTTATTTATTAATTTCATTTCGATTTCAATTTCATTTCCCTTTTCACTCGGCCACACCTCCTCCTGCCGCCCTCAGACACGCTTATGTTGTTTGCTTCTGCATGGCTGTGTCCCGATTTAAATGCCGTTCAGCGGCTTTAATGGCGAGCAGACGAACGACATTGCATGAAATTTGTTACCGTTTTGGCGCGGCAACGCGTCCCTATTACACACTCAAACACGCCATTCATGTAAAATTACTTCTTCCAATGCGCGCTTGCCGTCTGTGTGTGTGTATTTTGGTTTTTCTGTCAGTGTATTCGTATATAGCCGAAGCAAACATTTGACGCGCACATAATGTGGGAGGAGCACAAAACTGAAGCATTTTTCCAAGCATTCAGCCAAACAAAAGTGCATAAAACAACAAACAACAACACGAAAAATAGAAAAATATGAAAGTATCATAAATGTTCCTACATTTGTAAATAATACATACCGCCGGCTGTCAGAGTCTGCCACAGGTTACACTGAAAAATGTTCATTGATTTATGATTTTGAGTTTGAGTTTTGAATATTGTGAGATTTATTACATGTATTGACAAAAGCACCGAAAAGTATGGGGGGGTAAGGAATATTCTGGCGGACTTGGAGTCTTTTCTAAATTAAAGTATACATCCCAAGGAACATTTTAAGCCAAAAAAAAAAAAATACATTTTTTTGAAAAATCAAAGTGTACTCCCCCCGAAAAGAATTTAGTCTGCTATAACTTCAAGAAGAATTTTTATGTACTCATCGAGCCTATAGGTTCAAAGTCAATGGTCCAATGCCAAAGAAACATCTGGCTTAGGTTGAATGTTGCCTCACTTTCATACCTGAAATACCTCCCTAAAGTATGCTACAAGTAGCTTATAATCATCACCAATGGGGTTTCAGGCCCAATCGAGTTTTCTTTGCCTTCTTCCACCAAATGTTTCCAATTCTCTGTTTTGCGAAAATGCTTCAAGTTCAGTTTTAATCTTTCGTTCTACTGATCCCTGGGTTTCACCACGCACTTTGTTTTGCATTGGGAACCTTTAGATCAGATCAAGTCAAACGTCGTAGCCTTGCAAAGATAAACCAGCTTCAAGTCTTTGTATTGTTCGTACAACAAGATCCTTAAGGATCTACATAGAATACGCTTTCAGTTCCAGTACTCCATAGAGGGAGTCTCAATGTTACAAAAGGTACAGACTGTAACTCATCCACTATGTCACTCTGTCAGAGGTGGAAATCCCTCAGAAGTCTTTATAAGGATCTAGATGTCTAGTCTGTAGAGTACAGTCTGTATCTTCTTTTCATTGAGACTCCCTTCATTGAGTACTGGAACTAGCAGGATTGGGCACACTTATCAAGATGATTTCCCTTCTCGTACCTTTAAGTAGTGCTTTCACACTTTCAGCATTGCGAGACAAACTAGGCCATCAAAACAGGTAGCGTACCTAGACCGCAATCCCATGGGTCAGTGGTGTCATAGAACATTGGTTGATGGGTAGCAATGTAAAAACATTAGAATTGCAACGACTTTAGTTCTGGTTATCGTTCTAAAATAACAGAAGGCGAAACGGTCCTGAACTTTCTGTACCAATGTCCCAATGTCTAGGACTAGAAATCATAGACTCTTTGGATAACCTAACCTATCGGATCTTCCAACTCTATATATATTAGGGAGATATGGGAATATTTGAGGTCATTCAGTGATATCAGAACATGGTTTTGCGAGGTTCATATTGGAATTCCTGTGGTTCCCAGTACCGTAAAGGGGCCATCCGATTATGGCTTTACCAAGGTTCATATTGGAATTGTTGTGGATCTCAGCACCGTAAAGGACCCATTCCAGTGTGGTATCAAAACGAGCTTTAGCAAGGTTCATATTGGAATCCTTGTGGTTCCAAGTCCATCTCAAAGTGGCATCAAAATTATCTCTTGCGAGGTTCATATTGAAATTCCTGTGGTTTTCAGCACCGTAAAGGAACCATCCGAATGTGGCTTTACCAAGGTTCATATTGGAATCCTTGTGGCTCCAAGCACAAAAAAGCGGCGGCTTCTGAGAAAATCACATTTGAATTCCTGCGGTTCCCAGTACCGTAAAGGAGCCATCTCAATGTGGAAGTAGTATCAAAACAATCTTTTGCGAGGATTATATTGGAATTCCTGTGGTTCCCAGCACCGTAAAGGAGTCATCCCAATGTGGTACCAGAACAAGTTCTCGCGTAACTCGTTCTCGAACATTCCAGCATTGCTTTAAACCGTCTCTGCGACAAATGCCGCAAAATTGTCATGTCCCCCTAAAAGTATGCAAGTATGCTGCTGCCCACAAATGCACGTTCAGTGTTGTAACTGCATAGAGCGAGCTGCATGATAGTCACAATTTAATCCATAAGAGTCATTACAATTCTACTAATGTGTGATCTTTTAGTAAGATAAATGCTCGCTAATGGTTGTGGTTTAGAATGAAACAAATTCACTAATACAAACAGATTTTTGGTGATCTTTTAAAGTGAATTTCTGAAAGTAAATGTTTATTGAGGTTAATGCTCGACTGGCAGCTTTCAAAAGAGCTCACTTAGGCTCTAAGCCCTAAGAGCAGCTCACAGTAGACTCTGGGTGATGTCACATAGAAAAGATTCTCAGTCAGATCCTTCGTTTGAGTAATGGATGAGAATCATTGCACTTCAGCGAGAAGAATTCTGCTAAGAATTGATCAATGATTATGGAAAAATTATCCTCCAACTAAGCGAGGACATTGAAAATTTTGTTTTTGATCCTCAAGGTCAAAGGTGCGTTAAAAAATGTTAAAGCAAAAATGTAGGTTTTACGCAAAAAGCTCATATTGTGAAATAGACAGACTATTGTCTTTAATCTCTTAGAAAAAACTTAAAGTATTAAAGCTAAAAGTATTTTTATAAAAACTTATGAGAGCCTGTTGGTACAGAAAAGTATTCTTTCTTTTTTTCAAAGAAAAATAGCTAATAATGCCATTAAAACCCCTCACATCTTTAGACATTTAAAGTTAAATAGCCTCCTAAAAGTATGCAAAACAAGTTGTTCATTCCTTTAACTACGAATGTAGTAATTGAAAAAAATCTGGCATAATTTTAGGCGCTAACTTAAATGAAAAAGTCAATAATTAATGTCAGAAAATCATAACAAAAACTGAAACTAATGTTTCTAAAGGCTTCTAAATTCCTCTCAAAAGTATTGTTTTTTAATCTGTAAGCATGTTTTTTTTTTTGCATGTACCAAAACGGTTTCGGCTCACCATATCTCATTCGCATTCACTTTCAATCAAACAGCAAAATCACTTTTCCATATTACATTATACAATTATGACTTATGCCTACGTGCCGGTGCGTATTTGCTACATTCCACATACATATATATATATTTTTGTTGTTGCCTTTGTTCACTTTTGCCCTTTGCCATTTTTTGTATATTTGTATAAATTTTTTTCGGCTTGTTTTTTGGTACTTTATGCCGCTTTTTACATTTCATTAGTTGCGGATCAAAGTCACGCTCAATGGTACTTCACTGTTTTTCTGTTTGTTTACTGTTTATGTCGCTCAAAGTCGGTCTGAGTGTTGTGAGTGTGTGTGTGTGTGTGTACTTGGCTGTCATTGAAATTGATTTATCTGGAAGTGAATGGCACGTGTAAAATTTCAAGCCCCTTCAACTGCAATAACAGCAGATAAAAACAGAAACAACAAGAGCAAAAACCTCCCAGTAAACAATCATCAAAGGCAGTAAAGCAATTAAAAGCATATTTTCAGGCACCCACACAACAATAATCAAATACACCTGCAAGTGTGTTGGCGTCTAATAAACAAAAAGGAAATTTTTTAATTTGGCTGAAAAATGGCTTCTAAATTTTTCACTCTCAGTCTGCACTTAATGCCATTCAATAATCAACTTTGCCAAATTGCCAACTATCAAAGTGCAATTTGGTGCATTAATTCTGAGCAGCAATTGCACAGATTTTTCTTCGTTGTTGTTGTTGTTGGGAAGTCCATGCATGCGACATTTGATAGTTTATCCTTTTCGAGCGCTTAATTAGCGACACTTCACTTGGCTTCCATTAAAAACGTCAACGCCAGCGCTTTCGAAGGTAAAACTGCGGCCCAGCTGAGCTGCTGGAAAAATTTCGCGTGCGGAAAGCACTTCTAGAAGGCGTTCATTCATAACAATGCTTTCTCTCTCCATCTCTTTCTTTCTTCCTCCTCCACATTTATCCACTGTGCTTCAATTTGCTCGTGTTGAAATTATATTGTTGTTGTTGCTGTTGTTGTATTATCTTTGGTAGCCAAATTCGACTGTTAAATTTTTAATACCCAACGCCGTCACAGCTCTTAAGTCACATTGGCCGGATTTCGGCGCGGGTTTACCTTGAAACGACGCATTAAAATTGCAAGCATCACTTTGCGCCAACAACAAAACACATTTCATTTTATGAGTGAGATTTTGTCGCCTTACACCGTCGACACTCTTCGCGGCTTCCTGAAAGTGTCCTTTTTTTCTTACTTTCTTTGATTCTTTAAGTGTTGGCAGTGGCCGGATTTGGCGTCTGTAGTGGTAAAAAAAAATTTTAAAACAAAATTGTATAGCTTGATTTTATTTTGGGGATTTTTTAGTCAACGAAAAGAGGGTTTCCGATTTGATAAATTATAAATGGGACAGTTAAAGCCTTTAAAGAAATTATAAAATGTTTTCAAGTTATTTGTCATCTTCGAAGCGAGTTTTAGAACTAATGAGAAATGAGAAATTTTAAGCCTTTAAAGAAATTCGACAATTGTGTATTATTATTTTTCATCTTTGACAGAGAGAAATTCGAAGTCCTTAAAGAAATTGTAAAACTTTTTTATTGGTATTTTCCATCTTCGAAAGGAATTCTTAGCCAAAAAAACAGTGGAAAGAGGTGAAAATTTGGACTATAACCCAGCAGGTTTTAGGATTAATAGATTACACCGTGCGACAGCATTTTTCTCACCGGCAAAAATCCATATGTGCGTGAAACTAGAGACCAAATATAGTAATAGTGCGTTCTCAGTTTTTCATTTCTACATCCTTTGTCCTTTTAAAAGGACTTCAAAATTTTGAAGGGGATACAAAATAAAAAAAATATAAAAAATACTTAATCTCGTTAGAATATGGCGACATGAAATTGGAAAGACTCAAGAATTAAAAAAAAAAAGATTTTTTATCTATTTGTAAAAAAAAGGATATGAAAAAAGTCCTTTGAAAATTTTACTCCTTTATATCCTTGAAAATGTATATGGAATTTTCTTGAAAAGTAAGTATGTTACAACCGAAAATCTCCTTGATCACGTGTCAAAATTTCATTACTCTAACTTTATTGGTTAGAAAGTTATTAAAAAAAAGGCGGAGGCTGCAATTCTAATGAAGTACAAAAATTCTAATTTATTTGAGTATCAGTATTTTAAATAATAAAAAGATACAAAATCAATGAAGCGAAAATAATGACATTTTGACACGTGATCAAGGAGATTTAGGGTTTTAACATACTTACTTTTCAAGAAAATTCTGTATATATTTTCAAGGATATAAAGGATTAAAATTTTCAAAGGACCTTTTCCACATTCTTCTTTTACAAGTAGATAAAAAATCAATTTTATTTAAACTCTTGAGGCTTTCCTCTTTCATTTGATATACATGTCGCCATATTCTAACGAGGTCAAGTATTTTTTATATTTTTTTTTATTTTGTATCCCCTTCAAAATTTTGAAGTCCTTTTAAAAGGACTTCAAAATTTTGAAGTCCTTTTAAAAGGACAAAGGATGTAGAAATGAAAAACTGAGTACGCAGTATTACTTTGTTTGGTCTCTAGTTTCACCTTGCCTGTTTTTTAAAGTACATTCAGGCCAGGAATCCCAGGTTCCCTACAGATTTGCAACGCTAGTTCTGTTGAGTTTTAAGTAGAAGTATCAGCAAAAATGCAGGACGAGGTCGGTGGACTCTTTGAAAGTCGAATGTCGTTTCGCAAAAATTCAGAGAGAGAAGCAGGTACAGCATGAAAAGTTGAACTAAATGAGGCCAATTCTATATATAAGACAAAAACAATTTGTTACGATCCCTTAATTAAGTGGTAGCATCACTCTAGGCCTAATTTCAACGATATATTTCGCAGTGATCCTATCACTAACTTTAAGTAAACAATTAAGTAATATAGAGTCCTCCAGCTGAACTTGAACAGTTAATTAAAACATCACAACTCTGTGTATTCCTGCAAATGCCTCCCTTGATGTTATTTCTACGAATTCTGCATCATTTATAAAGCCACCACTTTCTCCAATACGCGCAACTCCTCGCGCAACTCCCACGCGAGCGCACCAGAGACGCACAGCATCGAATGCACTTAATTTGCTCAGTTCCAAAATAATCTCCCACTAATGTGAATTAATTCATGAATTTCCTATCAATCTTCAACTATACTAACCGCCAAATCCCCAAACTCAAACCCGGTTGGCGCCAATGCCCGACGCGATCCCCGCGCCGCGCTCTTTTGTGTCGGCGCTGTCCTGCGTCATTGGTGCGCCATTGCCAGGATGCGGTAATTATGTCGATCGCTTCCTGCTGCCTGGAAAATGACAAGCAGCGAAAACATCAAAAACAACAACAGCACCACTAAAAGCAGTCAAAGCAAACAACAATAAAACTCAACGTCACAAGGCTTGACCACACACACACACACACACCAACACATAAACCAGCAACAACAATGCAAACACTCGATTCGATTTTATGGCCAGCGTCACCAACACTCCGGCACGCGGCCCGTCAGACTGCCTGGCAGCCAGACACATGCACGAAAAAATATCCTCCTCGAGCAGCATCAATGCGCGCCGCGCACCGCATGTCAACACGGCAATTTGACTACGGTGCGCCCCCTCCCCCGGCCACCAGCCCTGTCCCCACTCCCATCTGTCCGCCTAGTCGTCCTTCGTTGTTGTATACCCGCGACTTGGCTGCCTTCATGTGCGGCAACAAAGCAGTTCGGCAGCACGTAAACGAAACTGTCACACTTCCTCTGCCTGCTGCCGCACTCGCCGCCGTCGCTTTCGCTTCGCCCTCAACTTGGACGTCTTCGTTTGCCCTTTTCAATTTCAATCAAGCCTAAAGATGCTTTCGCTGTACCGATATGTCGCACCGCTCACGCCTCGGCACACCGCTCTTGCCAGATCCCTATGCCGCGTTGTTGCTGTTGCTACGATTGCCAATGTGAAAGTTTTGTGAGTTCGTGCGGCCACAGACACCTTGATGCGGCATTTTGTGTGGGCGTAATTTGTTTGAGGAAGCGTAGTCGGGTTCGGTTCGACGTGATTTGTTGGCCTTGGGGCGCTTTGGATTGAATTCTCTCATGGCTAAAGACTCCTCACTCTTTTGAGGTTCAATTTAACAGTTTTAACAATGATCGATGGGTTTGAGTCGGATTTGAATTTTTGACATTGATTTCTCTCATGATTGGAGCCGGTTCACTCTTATGAGGTTCGATTAAAAAGTCCTTGCAGTCATTGGTTTTGACTCTTGTGAGCATAATTTATCGGTCTCAACAGCAATCTTTGGCTGCCTTAGACTGAGTTCTCTCATGAATGGAGATTTTTGACTCTTATGAGATTAATGTTTATAGCCTCAACAGAGATCAATGGGTTTGAGTCAATGATTTTTGGGTTCATGTCAGTGTTAAAATCTTCTGATTGCAATTTTGTAATCTCTAAATACTTATCTTGTACGATCTCATTTGACAGTTGCTTCACAGCATTAACTTCTGGATAGGAAATCGACACCGTTTTCAAATTGAAATCAGAATGCGGCAAATGGACTTCAGAAAGTGTCAAATGGGTTTCGGAGGTCAAACAGATTTCAGAAAGTGCCAAGTTGACTTCAGATTCTTTAATTGAATTTCAGAAAGTGTCAAATGGATTTCAGAAAATGCCAAATGGAAAGCCAAATTGATTTAAGAAAATGCATGAAAATTCAGAAATTGTCAAAGGGACTTTAGAATGTGCCGAATAGCTTTCGAAAAGTGCTGAATGGATTTAAGAAAGTGACTTCAGATCTTTAATTGAATTCAAGAAACTGCCAAATAGATTTCAGTAAATGCCAAATGGACTTCAGAAAGTGTCAAATGGGTTTCGGAGTGTCAAACATATTTCAGAAAGTGCCAAGTTGACTTCAGATTCTTTAATTGAATTTCAGAAAGTGTCAAATGGATTTCAGAAAATGCCAAATTGAAAGCCAATTCAGAAATTGTCAAAGGGACTTTAGAATGTGCCGAATGGCTTTCGAAAAGTGCTGAATGGATTTAAGAAAGTGTCAATGGGACTTCAGATTCTTTAATTGAATTTAAGAAACTGCCAAATAGATTTCAGAATATGCCAAATGGACTTCAGAAAGTGGCAAGTGGCTTTCAAAAAGTGTCAAATAGATTCTCAAGACTTCAGAAAGTGACAATTAGATTTCAAATTCTTTAATTGATTTTCAGAAAGTGTCAAAATGATTTCAGAAAATGCTAAATGGAATTCGGAAAGTGTCAAAGGGACTTCAGAAAATGCCAAATGGCTTCAAAAAGTGCCAAAAGGATACCAGAAAGTGTCAATTGGTTTGCAGATTTTTCAATTGAATATCAAAAAGTATCAGATGGATGTCAGAAAATACAAAATGAACTTCATAAAGTGCCAAATAGGTTTAAGATTCTTCAATTGAATTTCAGAAAGTGACAATTGGACTTAAGATTCTTTAATTGGATTTCAGAAAGTGTCAAATGGATTTCAAAAATTGCCAAATAGACTTCAGAAGGTATCAAAGGGACTGTAGAATGTACCCAATGGCTTTCAGAAAGTGCTAAATGGATGTCAGAAAGTGGGAATCGGATTATAGATTTTCCAATTGGATTTCAAAAAATGTCAGATCGATTTTAGAAAATGTCAAATGGACTTCAGAAAGTGCCAAATGGATTTTATTTTAATGTGCTAAATGGCTTTCAGTAAGTGTCAAATAGGCATTAGAAAGTATGAAATGGACATCAAAAATTGCCAAATAGATTTCAAATTCTTTAATTGAATTTCAGAAAGTGTTAAATGGTTTTCAGAAAATGCCAAATGGCTTTCAGAAAGTGCCAAAAGGATACCAGAAAGTGTCAATTGAATTTCAGATTTCCCAATTGGATTTCAGAAAGTGCCATATGGACTAAAACTACTGATTCTGCAATCAGATTTCAGAACGCAACAATCCAATCTAGGCTCGTTCACTGTAGCTTCTACAGTTTTATATGCTTTATGTTTATTTTAAAATAAAAAAAACATAGTTTTGGCTCAACGATTACGAATCAATTAGACAAGATTTCATTTTTTGGCGCTACTCGGTTCTTTAAAGAATACCAGTTACCAATGAAAACAACGAGCTTCAAGTTCCGTAGCGCTGCTCAATTGGTGCTTCAATGTTGTTGTTCGTGGAGCAACAATTCTCGGCGCCCTAAGCACACCTCGCAGCCGTTCCTGTGCATAAGCGTGCAAGCAACAGTATCCTTGTACGCCTAAACGCGCGCGCACACACACACACATACACACGTGAGTGTGTGTGGGGCGGAAAATTGATTTGATTAACAGCCGAAACGGAGGCAAGCAACGCCGTTGCCAATTTGCTTCGGGGCGCACAGACCCAAAACTCAAACCTGGCTGCCAGTAGTGGTGCGCGTGTTTGAGTTGTTGTTGTTGTAACAGTGTGTTGTTGGACTTGGCGTGGCTGTTGCATGCCGCACCGCCGTTACAGGTGTGTGCGTCAGCGACCGTCCGGCTTTGCGCTTTTGCACCGCCACCGCCCACTCGAGCACTTCAGCGCTTCGAGCCGTGTTCGCCGTCTTTCGGCAATGAGCCGCTTTTCCAGCTGTTTCAGTATTTTAATGTTGCCTCTAGTCAACTGCTCTGCATGCGCGTCAGCCACATCTGTCCACCTGTTCGTCGGCCTTCCCCCTCGCCCTCCCCCTCGGACATGTTAATCGTATTTAAATGACGCAAAGTGTAGCGCGTCTTTATTAAGTTCCATTGTTGTTGTTATTGTAATCGTTATCGTTTTGTTATTTTTTTGTGTTGTTTTTATATATGTAATTTTTGTTGGGCTCGTTGCTAGCCTTGTTTATCTTCCTTTTATTGTTTTATATTCTTTATAACTCGCATTGTTGTTTCTTGTGCTGCATGAGCCAAATTTCATGCCGCACTTCCAATGTGTGAGCGAGAATTTTTCTAATATTTTTCATTTGTTTCTTTTTGTTTTTGTTTTATAACAAGTAAAATAGAAGAAGTGGGGGAGTGGAAGCGAGCGAGAAAATAATTGAAAAGCAATTAGGCGTGGCTAATAGCTCAACTTGGATATGTGCGTCGAAGTAATTCGGTGTGGTTCGTCATTTGGAAAATTACCGCAGTGTCGATGGCCGATTTATTGGTGGGGTTATAAATACGTTTTAGCCACGAAATTTTGATGATTTTAGCTTTTCTAAATATTGCTGTTTATTTCAAAGAATTTTTTAATTTTGAATTGTTACAAGTTTGGAAAAAACTTGAAATTCTAGTGGGAATTCTGTTTGGTTTCTGTGGGCATTGGATTTAGATTTATAAAAAATTCTTATATACTGATTGATAAGACGAATGAATAAATGATTGATAAAACGAAGACTATGTCAAATCGATGTGTGCTATATAAATTTATGAATATCTGAGGGTTCAAGTGAGGGTTGTTCGGTCTTGTCCGGAATATGTTTGAATCTTTTTTCGCTTGCCGCTCTATCGTTGGGCATCACACTAAACGATCGGCTATTTTTCATCGCCATTTAGGCAGCTGTACTTTTGATGATCTGGGCAGAGTAGAGAGAGATATTGCCAGATTTATCTGAGCTCAGGCTGGTTTCAATCACTACCGAACAATCGGCAAGAGAAGCTTGCCGCTCTATCTTTGGGCATCACACTAGACTTCAGAAGCCTCCAAAGTTATTGGCAATTCCTTATCGTCTTCTAGGCAGCATCACGTTTGATAATCTGGACAGAGTAGGTTCTGCATCACTGGAAGATATTGCCAGATTCATTCAAAGCTCAGGTTGGGTTCAACCAACACCGAACAATAGTTGAGAGAAGCTTGCTACTCTCTCTTTGGGTTTCACAATTGAACTCAAAGACTTCCAAGTGTATTAGTTAAAAGATCGACTAGCTGCCTGTCTAACCTAACCAAACCTAAGCACCCACCAACTCTACACATCCAACTTTTTATAGACATTTCTGTGATAAAGTGACATTAACATCTTCTTTTTTATAGACTTTTAAAGAGGACTGAAGAATATTTGTTTGGAACAGTAGTTATAAGTGGGATTGTAATTATTTGCCCCGGATTGAGACTGATTGGTTAGCTCCAGAATCATTTAAGAAGGCACTCACAATGGGCCAATTTGTCCTCCGAGTGGAAGTGTGGTCTCTGTGCCGCACACACCCTTCCCTACCTAACCTAACCCTGTAATTATTTTAAAAGATTCCCAAAACCTGACTTTTAACTTTCAAACCGTCCCGTAATTTCTAAACCAAAAAACCGATTGACATGATTTCCACCTTATCGCATTAACAACACCGCACGGCTTCTTTTCCAAAGCAACTTATTTTTATAAGTTTTAAAATGCCGCTGTAATTGGACCTCAAAGTCGGAAAAAATTGAATTTTAAGGCGTTTTCTTTGATGGTCAAAAACATACACAATTTTCGTAAATCAAATAACGAGTTAGGTGTATAATGAAAGCCGACACATTAAATATTTCAACACAGCCAAATTATTTGGCGGAATGCACATTCGCATCGAAATAATACCAAAAATCATTTTCATAATTTTCCCTAAAAAATTAGGAGCCTCAAAATATGCTCTTTTATATGTTCCATTTATAGTCTGAAATACAAGCAAAAAAACAACAAGATTTTGAATTGCTCAAAACAAAAAAAAATTAAAAACTTTGCATATTTTTAGGCCCCAAATTTTTTAAGGAAAATCTATGAGAAGTGATGAAACACATTTACATTTTTGCTATTATTTCGATGCGAATGTGCATTCCGCCAAATAATTTGGCTGTGTTGTATTGTTTGATGTTTCTTCTTAAGATATTCATATACTTTGTAACTTGATTTATGAAACATCTGTACAATTTTCGCCATCAGAAAAAACGCCTTGAAATTCAATATTTTCCTACTTTGAAACCTTATTATAACGCCATTTTAGAACGCATAAAAAGAGAAAGAAAAAGATTCAGAGATCTTTTTCGTCTCCCTGATGTATCCTGTCTGCATGGGTTTTATACCAAAAAGTATTCCATTAATTCAACTCAGAAAACACTTAAATCTATTCATACTTAGTAGTGATTATATTGTAAGATTTGATTATGATTTTTGCGCCCTTAGAATTGGTTAGATTTCTTCAAGTTTGTCTCTTCATGCAATAGTTTGACTCTAAACCCTTCGATTCGTTCGATTTTATTTAATTTTCTCTATTTGTTTGCTAGTCCAATCGCTGTTCACTTTTTTAATGAATTTTTCAACATTCTGTTGAATTTTTCCATAATCCAAATGCGGCTTAAACGAAGTCGACCGGCAAAAGCCGCTTCAAGCATGCGCCTAATCTTTTAATGGCATCGTTGTAGTTGTTGTTATTGTTCAGAGCTTTTTCTTATTTTCTTTTTTACAACCAACAATAATCTTTTTGTTTTGCCAATGTTTTTTGTAGACTTATGAAGGTTTTTTTTCATATTCAGCTAATGGCGTTTTAAAACATTGTTTTCGAGAACCTGACGTGAACAATTACAACCAACAACTATGTGGCTAACAATGTTTTTTTTATTTTTTTGTATTTGTAAGCATGTTTTGCATAAAGTTGAAATATTGAAAATTTGCATCAAAAATGGTTCTTGTACAATGTGATTTTCTTTGTTAATTTGCGTTACGTTTTTATGGCCAATCAGCGCAACTCCTGTTTGTGTGTGTGTGTGTGTGTGAGTATTTAGTTCCAGGAAGTGGCTGCCGCAACGCATCCTACGTTCTGATTGCGCGCAAATATGGTTTCAGCTTCAACTTGAGTTTCAACTATTTAATTAGAGCAAAAACCGAACTCAACTACAGTTTTCGCTGAATGTAATTTTAAACTGCGTTCTGCCATATTGTATTTTGCATAATTACAACAATAAATTGGCTGTTTTAATTTGAAAGCGTTTCCCTTAGGCGTTGCTGTGTTAGTAAGCTTTAAGTTTTAGCTGAAATGAACGATGGCAGGTTTTAAACACTTTAAATAGTGAAGACATGCGTTTTTAACTAAGAAAAATATTTTGAATATAAAAAGGTAGTAAAAGGAAATCCAAAGCATTTATTAAGCATAGTTAGAATGATTCGATTGAAGGTTAAATATGCATCGTTTATTTCGATAACTTGTTGCCATTTTAAAGAAAATTCCATTGTGTTTCTATCATAGAAAGCCTCGTTCCAATTAGCAAAAGCTGTGACAGTCGATTCTTACGAGCTTCTCTTGAGGCAAATTGTTGAATAGCAGAATCATTCGCCATAGAGAAGAACAGCTGGTAATCACTTGGTGCCAAGTTCGTACTAAGGTGAATAAATATACTAAGGCGGTGGATGTACCCACTAAGGTGGTAGATGTATGCACTAAGGTGGTAGATGTATTCACTAAGGTAGTGGATGTATTCACTGAGGTGGTAGACGTATCCACTAAGGTGGTAGATGTATACACTAAGGTGGTGGATGTATACACTAAGGTGGAAGATGTATTCACTAAGGTAGTGGATGTATTCACTGAGGTGGTAGAGGTATCCACTAAGATGGTAGATGTATACACTAAGGTGGTGGATGTATGCACTTAGGTGGAAGATGTATTCACTAAGTATCTTGTGAACTTCCCAACCGAATTCCCGAAGCTTCCGGCGAGTCACTATCGACATGTGTGTGACCTGGCTTTGTTCTAATGGAACAGAATTCCTCTCTTATGGCCACTTCTGGGCAATTGCTTTCTTCAGGCAGTCCAATTGTTGGGAGTACAAGTTCGAATTGAGAGTTTGGCCTTAGGAAAGCAGCTCATAGTTGATGCAATTCCCTGTCAATCCCACCAAACACATAGCAAAACTGTCCTGGCTTTCAGTCTTGATTTGATAACCGTTTGGGTCGGAGTGCACCACTTTCCATCTTCAACCTCAAGTGGGTTGATTTTGGTTTGCAATTCGGCAGCAATTTGCCGATAAAATTTAAGTCTTTGAAAAATCACCACAAACATTCATTTCCACTTCTAAAACTTTTTCGAGTTGAAAAACCAAGTTGAAATTTTACCTACGCTGCGTGTGTTCAATGCAAATGCATGCCACATGCAGTCGAGCGCTGAGCCCAACTTAAAGATGCGCTGCTCAAATGCCAAAACACTCACACACACACAAAGTCGTTCTCATGCGTTTACCTACACGACTGACTACCTAAGCGGCATAACGTAGTGAAAATCTGCTGCTTGAAAATCTCCGTTGGCTCGAATGCATTTCAACCCCACGCGCACTCGGCGCACACATGCGGCGGCCACTGAGTGCAGCGCATTGCACGCATTTACCGCAACACATGCGCACATATGGCCGCAACAAAAACAAAAGTCAAAAATTTTAAATTTAAAAGTCAAACAAAAAGATTTCATAAAACGCCCCAAAAAGGAAAAGGCGGTGAAACATCTGAAATGTGAAATGTCGGTGTTCTATGACGTGAATTGTTTTACGTTACTGCATTGCCGAAGTTTGCACGTTTGTTGCGCCTGCGCACTGTGCACTTTTGAGTTGAAATTAAAAAAACAAATTAAAAGCCATAGAGGTACTCACAGTTGGGCTAATATTTGTTCAAGTTCTTCACTGAAGAGTATTTATTAATTTTTGAAAAACCCGATACTTGAAGGTATGAATACTGCAAATCACATTGAAAAAGTCGGCACATCTGACAATGTGGGACGGGCAACCACTTACGAAGCAGATATCCTGTGGACCTCCTTTACCTCCATTAAGCAGCTCATTGGATCCATGAGTAGACACTGCGATATTGGGTCTATGAGCATCAAATGGCGCTTCTACTCTACTCTACTCTACTCTACTCTACTCTACTCTACTCTACTCTACTCTACTCTACTCTACTCTACTCTACTCTACTCTGCTCTGCTCTACTCTACTCTACTCTACTCTACTCTACTCTACTCTACTCTACTCTACTCTGCTCTGCTCTACTCTGCTCTGCTCTACTCTACTCTACTCTACTCTACTCTACTCGTACTCTACTCCTACTCTACTCTACTCTACTCTACTCTACTCTACTCTACTCTACTCTACTCTACTCTACTCTACTCTACTCTACTCTATTCTACTCTACTCTACTGTACTCTACTCTACTCTACTCTACTCTACTCTACTCTACTCTACTCTACTCTACTCGTACTCTACTCTACTCTACTCCACTATTGTCTCTACTTGATCCACTGTGATTGTGAATACCTTTACTGATTATTTTCTTACTTTGGTCTGTAGAACTTTTTGCAGTTCGCGTACGTAGAAAAATGCATATTTATCCTCTAATTGCAGCGAGGCATGCAGCATGCAGCATGCAGAGTGCAGCAGGCGGCAACCGGCGACGACGGCGACGGGCTGCTGTCGCTGTCGCTGTGGCAACGCATGTTGCACACATGTGTGCCATATTCGTGTTATTGTTATGTTTCGCTCTTATTGTTGTTGTTGTTTGTATGCGTGCCTTTGCACATGCGCAAATGTGCGCCCATAGCGCGCACGCATCAAAAACAACAACAAAAACAACACAACTAATGAAAATAAAATCACAAGCACGGAAATGCTGCAATTTTTTGTTGGTTTGTTCCTAGTTGGTTTTAAGAATATATAATGCAGTTTTGTTATTGTTTTTTTTATAGTTGTTGTTGTATTCGGCTGAGCTGTTTTGTATGTTTATGTGTGGCAATTAAAATGCATGTCCAATGCGTTCCTTTTTTTATGAATGACCAGCACAAATGCATTTTTAAAGCTGATTTTTTGATGCGATTTTCTGGCATTTATGTGCTGGCCGGCAACAGCTGCTGCTGCTGCTGTTGCAACAATGTGGCCACAACTACAACATTTGACGCAACAAAATTGCTGAGCAAATTTCTTCTCAGAAAAACTTGGAATGGCCCATCGAATGGAATCGCTCGATTGAGAAACTGACGGAGTTTTGTAGTCAAAGTAGCTTACAGTCTCACAAGAGTTGTTTTTATGAGATTTGATTTACTGATTTTATTGGCAATAAATTTTTTTCAAGCACCATATTTCTACTTCTATAAACTTTCTAGTCGATTTTTACTTCTTTCAATTTTTAAATAAAATTTAATTAAAATTTTTTTCCAATTTACTGGTTTATTTTACATTGATTTACTGATTTTATTGGTAATAAATATTTTTCAAGCAACATATTTCTACTTCTATCAACTTTCTAGTCTATTTTTACTTCTTGCAATTTTTAAATAACATTTAATTAAAATATTTTTCAATTTACTGATTTACTTTAAATTGATTTACTGATTTTATTCGTAGTAAATATTTTTCAAGCAAAATATTTCTACTTCTATAAACTTTCTAGTCGTTTTTACTTCTTTAAATTTTTAAATAAAATTTAATTAAAATTGTTTCCAATTTACTGATTTATTTTGCATTGATTTACTGATTTGATATTTTATTTTATTTATTTTATTTATTTAATTTTTTTCCAGCAACATATTTCTACTTCTATCTACTTTCTAGTCTATTTTAACTTCTTTCTATTTTTAAATAAGGTTTAATTAAAATTTTTTCCAACTTACTGATTTACTTTACATTGATTTACTGATTTTATTGGCAATACATTTTTTTTTCAAGCAACCTATTTCTACTTCTATCAACTTTTTAGTCTATTTTTACTTCTTTCAATTTTTAAATAACATTTAATTAAAATGTATTTCAATTTACTGATTTACTTTACATTGATTTACTGATTTTATTGGTAATAAATTTTTTTTTAGCAACACATATTTCTACTTCTATCAACTTTCTAGTTTACTCTAACTTCTTTAAAATTTTTTAATAAATTTAATTTGAATTTTTTTTCAACATGCCAATTGTTGCACCATTACCAACATAGTGTGTGAATACCGCCACTAAGACAGCAAAGTTCTCAGCCCTCTTGTCATCGTCACGCAACGCACAAGTCGGGGTCAACAAAATTTCTATTAACCCCACATTCACATTGCGACGAAACGCACACAAGCGCACAAAAAGGAAATTTCCACCCACAATGGCAAAAGTGTGGAGAAAAAAAAAAAAAAAAAAAATACAAATATAAAAAGTGGCAACAAAGCACAGCGTACAGAAACGATAAAGAAAACAGGAGAGGTAAAAGGACTTAAATCAGCAGATAACAAAAGGAAATAAACGATACGCTGCGCATTCGATATGGCAACTAAAGTGCGTGGAGGGGGGTAGGAGGGGTGAAAGGAGCAGCGGAGTGAGTGCAAGCGAGTGTGCGTGCATTATTTGAGGGTTAAGGATATACACCAACACAGTCGCATACATTTGCAAAGCAAAAACCAAAAAAGCTGCCAGCCGATTAATCGGCCAACAACAGAACAAAGCCGAATAACGTTTGTTGCTGCTGTCACAGCTGTGTTGCAAGCAAAATGCAAATTTACCATAAAAGAAACCAAAATAAATGCGACACTGCCAAAGCGGAAGCGGCGCAGAAAATCGAAATGTTGCGCAGTGCAGCGCCGAAACGTTCGAAGCGAAGGCCGAAGCGTGGGCGCGGTAGGCGGAAAATGAGGCGGAAACAAGACGGAAAAACGAAAGTAAGAAGAAGCAAATAACTGTTGCTGCCAACGCTGCCGGGATACGCGATATCGTTGGCAACAAACTGGGAACAACAACAACAACAACCAACAGCGACGTTCGCAACAACGGCTGATTGCAGCCAATGCGGTGTGTATCCGTGTTTGACCCCATGGCAGCGTGTGCATGTGTATGTGTGACTGTGAGGCGAACATATGTGCGTGTCGCACACACAGACAGACACACATACAAAAATTGCCACAACAGCAGGAGGCAAAAGACCCCCGCACCACTTGAGTGTGGGTTTGTGTGACTGATTCCCTCTGTGTGTGTGTGTGTGTGTGAGGCTCTTTCTGCTTATACATACATATACATAAAGCCTGTGCAGCTGTGTGCGTGAAACATATGTTTTCGTTTTACTCTTGCTTTCGTTCGGCCGACTGGTCTGAGGGCGCTCCGGGCCCAGCCGATGATATGCCGGTGCTCCCCCGCTCCACCCAATGCCGCTCAAAACTCTCTACTTGTATGTGTATGTGTTTCAGAATATCTTTGTTTGTATTGAGAGCGGCGCACTCGATACTGCGCATGCGTCAGTTTGGCGCTGCTTGCTAGCTGTGCGTGTGTATGTCTGTGTGTGGGCGCTCACATACACCACTTCAATTTTTTCATTCGCTTTGCTCAGATATTCTGTTACAGTTGTTATGCAAAGCAACCAATACCCATACAACAACAACAACCATAATTCGAGCAATATTTGCAGCGCTGATAAGGCAGCAAACGCGCTCTGGCTCTGGCCCTGCTGCCCCCCCCTTCCTCCCCTCGGACCCACTTTGTGTTCTTATTTGCTGCCGCATTGAAAGCAAAGTGCGCACTGTACGCTCTCGTCGTTCGCTCGCATTTTTTCTGCCCGCTCGCCTGTCTGTCTGTCTGCTCGTCTGTCCATCGGCATGTGCGGCTGTGTGCGCGCGCCTCCGCTCAGCTCAGCACCGCACATCGTGTGTGCATTGCCTGCTGGCCGACTGTTGGCTGTTGGGCGCTGATACTGTGCGGCGAGTTCGAGCAGCTCGGTTCCTCATCCGGTCGTCGTCGTCGTTTTCATTGTCGCTTTGCTTCGTTTCGGTGGCCCAGCGCTCGCCGACTGCGCACCGCCAGCCCAAGGAGAATCGAAGGAAAAAGCCAACTGGTGTGCCGTTTGTGCAACATTCGAAAACCGCTACGCGCGCCGCCAACGTTAGACGCCAGACACCAGCGGACAGGACTGCTGGCCGCTCCTCGAGTTCAACTGTGAACGCTGTGTAAACGTGTGCGCGCGACCTGCCATTTGGCCGATTGTTCGCTTTGGCTATTTTGGTAAAACTGTTTTTTCCTTATTCAAACACAACAACAACAACAGCAACAAAGTTTAATTAAAAATAAAACCAAAACAAAACCGAACCTCAACCGATCCAAACGACAGACAAACGGTGAAAAGAACATTTCGTAGAAATTAAAAATAATTTACAAATCGCTGGCGCGCGCAAATTGTTTGTCGTTGTGCATTGCGTACGCGGCAAATTTTATTTTGATAAAAACACCGAACGCGCTCCGCACTCCGCTCGACGTTCGCGATGTCCAAAAATAAGCCACAACTGAAGTTTTATTTTTAACCGGACAATACTCGAGCGAAAAGGCAAAAATACAAAATTCAATTTCAATTTCAAATTCAAATTCACACACTTGCGCCGGCACGCGCCTATTTATAATTTTACTGTGTTTTATATTTTCGCATAATTCGGTTTTGTGTGTTTTATTTGCGTTTCATTGTGCAAATCAACAAACAACGCCAACACCGAACAAAATAAACAAATGAGCAGCAAATTTCAATTAAAAACCAAATAACACACAACAAATGTGAGTTTTTAATTCGAATGCATATCAACTCAAGTGTGAAGTTACGTTCAAATTGATAAAAACAAATCATTTACAAAAAAAACAAAAACAGTTTATAACATTTCAAACATTAGCCATGGATTACGAAAAATTGTGCTTGTCATTTGCCAGATTTCAATTTGCATAAAAACGTGCCGAACTCAAACGAAAGCTTGAACCAACAACAAACACAGGAAGGCATTAAAAATAATTTCAATAAATAAAATAAAATTTCAATAAATATAAAATTATATTAAAAAAAACTGCTCAAACTTAAATGAACAACAACAACAACGTGCAGCCAGCAAACAACAAATTTGGCGACCTCTCAAGAAAACACTTCTGAAACAGTCTCAAGTTTTTGAAGTAACATTTACTAAACGTTTATAAATTGTTAAAATTTTTTTAAACAAAAAATTTCAACAAGAAAGTTTCTTAGACTCACAAAAGCCTTCTTTGGCGCCTAAAAGTGCATCAAGTTTCTCATTGCAAACTTTTTTAACTTTAGCGACCAGTGTTTTTTTCATAGGCAAAAACTGCTCAATTCAACCAAATGCCGACGCCAAATAGATAAATACAACAACAACAACGGCCAGCTAGAGAACAACAAATTTATTGAACTTTTAAAAACACATTTCTGAAACAGTCTCCAGTTTTTGAAGTAACATTTACAAATCATTTATAAATTTTTAAAATAAAAAATATCAACAAGAAAATTTCTTAGACTCGCAAAAGCCTTCTTTGGCGCCTAAAAGTGCATCAAGTCTTTCATTGCAGACGTTTTCAACTTCAGCAACCAGTGTTTCATGTGCAACCATCAAATTGAAATAAAATAAACAAAATTTGTTGTTCCAAAAAAATACTCACAAACCTGAGAAATTAAACAATCATCAAAGCCACATTTAATGGATATTTTTTAAATCTGCGACTAGTTTTGTGCAGCATTTTGTGACATTTCTTGAAATCGCTGTAAGTGTTGGCATGATTTTTTTTAATAAAAAAAAGTGAGTTGTTTATTTGGTTAGAGTTTCAATGCCCGGCGTCCAGTTAGGGCGGGAATTGTTACTAAGTACTATTTCCGGTTAATAACAGCTTCGGTTACTTGCTCGGTTACACTCCTAGAGATTTATGAAGGCAAAAAGCACTTAACCATCGAAATCGGTTAACAATGGGAGAGATATTTTTCTTCTTGATTTTAGAGATGTTCAGGCACAGAAGTGGAAGATAATTTTCCCAATGTTTTTGCATCCTCTTCTCTTTAGATACGATACAATTTTCTTCTATCTTTTTAAAAACAAAAGAAACAACTTTAAAGAAACAATTTTCATCCATCTTATATTAGTTAAAACAAAAGAAACAACTTTTGTGAAACAATTTTCTTCTATCTTGTTGAAAATAGAACGACGCCAATGAATCTTCAAATACTTTCGAATACCCAAACCTATAATAGTCTTTGAACAAAATTTACCATAATTTGCCTAAAAAATTCATGGATTTTCATTTGCCAAGCTGAACAAGAAAAGAAGAAGACATGCGCCCACTGCTGCTGCGTCAGCGCCTTAACACTTTGTTGAACCCTTCAGAGTTGTTGTGATTCTAAAGTGAGGTCCAATTAAATCTCCTTTGATTTGGGTTTATAACATTTTCATGAAAGAGTTTGGTTAACAACTCGAAAACCCATTCTTAATGGAAAACTACAAATATTTGCACTTAAATTCGATTAAAAATTACAAAAAATTAAACTATTTGATTAGTTGATCAGTGTTATTCAACGTCTTTGTATTTTTGTCTTTATGTATGAAAGTTGTCAGTTTTTTTAATTTTGTTTGGGGTTATGTAGGAAGATTCTAACTTTGCGGAATAATATTCTAAAAATTCTTCGTTGAGTTCATTTATCCGAAGTCTTTTTCACTTTTCATAACAAAATATCATATTTAAAATATTATTATTAAAATATCATTATTTAAAACATTATTTTTTAATCGAGATTATAATCAACGAATCTTAGTCCGTGATTTGTGTCAAGTCATTTTAGAGTTTAACTCCTGGAAATTATTTTCAGAAATTCTGTCATTGAGTTCATTTGTCCGAAGTCTTTTTGACTTATAACAAAATGTTATGAAATTATTCTGAAAAAAGTTAGCTGAAGTAAGCTTCGTTGAAAAAATTTTTATGAATCAAAATATTATTATTTTTTATTGAATTTATACAAACATTTTAGTCTGTGATTTGTGTCAAGGCGTTCTAGAGTTTAACGTTTGGAAGTTATTTTTAGAAACGAAGTAGTTGAGATCTTTTATCTGAAGTTATTTTCACTTATAATAAAGCTATAAAATAAAAATTAAATTATTCCATAAAAAGTTAACTTAAGTAATCATCGTTGAATGAACTCGTATGATTCAAAATATTATTTTTTTTAATCGAGATTATATAGAATCTTAGTGTAAAAGTATTCTAGAAGTCAAACACTTCAAAGTTTTCTCCAGAAATTCAGTCACTGAGATCATTTATGTAAAATTATTTTCACATATTTATATAAATTATAAAACCATTCTTTTTCATTCTAAAAATCTTTTGCACTCTAAAAATTTAGCTGCTAATTGTCGATAAATTAAGTCGGGTGATTCAAAGTCTGTGTTAACTTTCAGATATCACTTCCTTCGATGCAGAACATTTATCCGAAACGATTTTCACTTATAACAAAATGTCATAAGATTATTCTGAAAAAAGAAAACTGAACTGAAAAATTATTGTTCAACTAAATCGTATCATTTAAAAAATTATTGTTTTTTGTTGAGGTCCCTGTAACCTCTTCTAAACTCTGTGGTGTTTATGAAACCATTTCAGACTTCAACTGCTCCAAGTTATTTGCTGAAATGCAATCGTTGAAATTATTTAACCGAAATATTTGTCAAATATGAATATATATAAAAATTTTTCCCAAAAACCAGCTGCATGATCTTAGTTCAATAAAATGAGCGCATGGATCTTTAGGTTTGACTGGTTTTACTATAGATTCCAAAGGCTCTCAAAGGAGTAAAAATATCACTTTTGAGGTCTTTTATTATTTCATTGCATGGTTTTCCGAAAGAAAATCTTTCTAAACTTTTACTATTTTGTAAAGCCAAATTAAATTAAAAAAAAACTAATGATATTCACAATTCTTCACTTTTACTACTTTGTGAAACCAAATGAAAGACATTCTTAAAAAATGTTTAATTTTTTAAATGTTTACAATTTTTATTATATGTTTTCTTAAGGGCATTTTTGGATAGTTGGATTGGTGGGGCATTCTTGTGTTAAACTTTTTCGTGGCTATCCTGGCGAAGCAGAGAATAAAACACCAGAGTCGAGTGGGTGTGTGTCGTTTATTCTGCAAATGACTAAGGAATAATACAAAAAGTTGAGACCGGAAATAAAAATCGGGAGACCATAAGTACAGAAAAAGAAGTATAGAGTCCTTAGATTTGGAAGAGACATTTGAAGTGAAATCGACAGATCACTAAACTGATTGTTTTAATAATGGAAAAAATTAAGAAACAAAAATTGTTTTTGCTGTACCAGTTAATTTCATCTTTTGTCTGAAATCAAAAATACTTTTATAACTTTGGTCATCGTTCTCTTAAGTTTTCTTCATTGCGTTGCTCTTTCATAAATCTTAAGTCACTTGAAGGTAAAAAAAATTGTTCTATTGTTTTGGATCTGTTGATTGTCCTTACGAGTTGAATTGCTTTTTTATAAATCTGAAGCCACTCAAAAGAAGAAGAACTGTTTTGTCTTTGTGGATCTGTTGAATGTCCTTACGAGTTGCGTTGCTTTTTTATAAATCTTAAGTCACTTGGAAGCAGTCTATACTGCTGTTCTGTCTTTGTGGATCTGTTGAATGTCTTTTAGTTTAAGTTTAGTTTAGTTTGAGTCTAATTAACTTTGACGTTCCTTCTTAGGCTCTGCGTCACTATAACTTGTTCGTAATTTGTCCCTATTGATCTAATTACGCCTTGAATCCTCATTTGTTGAGAACATTTTCAGGATTCAGAAATCTTAACAATCTTAACAGTCTCGATCTCGCAACTTTTAAACTTGGTTTTAAGCAAATTTTGAATTATATTTTTAGGTTAGGTTCCATTAATAGGTTATAGAAGGGCTGTGTTTCCACTCGGAGACCCTGTTAAGTGCATTGTGATTCTCTTCATTTTAGAATCAGGTGCACTTCCTATCTATTACGTTCTCTGTAGATCCAGACGGGATCTTTTGGACACTATTTGGTCTTGGCGAGGAAAATTTCCTTCATAAGTAATGAATTTCGTTAACCTTCTTGTAGAAGATTCTTCGGGTTAATCAAATTATTAGACCTTCTTTGCTAAATATAAAACAAACTAATCCATAGCACTTTTCAAACAAAATCAACACCTAACTTACTTGATTCCCTAACAACCCATCAAAGCAAACCAAATCACTAACCCGCCATTTTCTTAACATTTATGTCAATTTTTGACAGCTTGCAACAGCTTCTCTTCAGTATTCATTTGTTGAGTTCATGTAAACGCAACAACAAAGCCAAGCAACAAAATCATTTCCGATCTCGAAGAGCTTTTCAGCGCTTCGCTGCAAGCTTCCTGAACCAACATCAACGACTGGTTGTTGTATTTACTTGTGTAAATAAATTAAAAAAAAAAAATGTGAACGCTGGCTGGCGAATGTCAGTGTTAGCACATGGCTGTGCGAAGCGTATGTCGCCAACAACAACAACAACAGCCGCTTATCAAATGTGTTGCTTTCATTTTTCGCGTACTTTGTGCAAATGTCATCACAATTTCTTTCTTTCTTTTCTTATTTGGTCTGACAATATGAACCGCCTGCAACCGCGCCCACCTCTCACCACCCACCAAACATGTCGAACAGTTTAAGTTGAAAATTCCTGCTGTTCTTCGGAAGCGTCTCCAGCTGATAAGCGGCCACGGCTGCTCCAGTGCTGCCAACGACTAGAAGAGACCGTCGTCCCACTGCTGACGGCCGCTTGACCGATGTTGTGCTTTGGTCACTTTCGATTGCCACTAGTTGACACTCGATGTGTGTGTGTGCGTGTGCGCTTTATCAACTTGCTAGTTTTTGTTGTTGCTGCATGTTTTTTATTTAATTTTTATTTATTTACTTTTTGCAGAATTATTTTGCTTATTTTTTGCTGATTTTTTTTTGTTCTTGTTGTTGCTCTTTTATTTGGCGATAATTGCGGCAAACCATATTTATGTGTTTGTACATGTCTGTTTGTGTGTGTGTGTGTGTTCGCTTCCAGCGTGCGTGCAGGTTGCGTTCATGCTGCTATTGTTGTTGTTGTTTTATTGTTATTGTATTTTTTGCGGCAAAGTGTGCAAATTTCTTATCAGCGGCCAGTTAGCTGCTTATCGCCTGGCGCTGGTACACGTACAATGCACTCGACAGTCGAATGGTCGCGCCGCCAACTGTTCCTCGAACGGCAGCCAATGTACGCACTGCTGTCGGAGGCTGGTATGACCCATAACAACAACAAACTGTCGAACCTCAAGTAACCCGTTTACGCGCAATCAATCAATTTTCTGAAATTGCAAAAATATAATTTTTAAAATTCGTAATTATATATTTTTATTTTTATAGGTATTATTTATATTTTTGAAATTTTTTATTCATATAAATTTCTGTAATATTTTAAATATTATTTTTAAATATTTTAAAATTAATTACTAAATTTTTTTTACTTTGCACAACAATTAACCGCTTGATGGGCATCATTCATCATCATTGCAAAAATGTAATTTTGAAATTTTTTTTCATATATTCTTTTTGTTGTAGGTATTATTTTTATTTTTTAGAATATATTTTTTTGTTTTTAATATATATTTTTTTATAGTTTTTATAATTCAATATTTTTTATTTCTAATTTCTTAGTATTTCTATAATTATTACACTTTTTTACTTTGCGCAACAATTATCCGCTTGAGAGGCATCATTCATCATCATTGCAAAAATGTAATTTTACAATTTTTTTTTCATATATTTTTATTTTTATAGGTATTATTTTTATTTTTTAGAATTGTTTTTAATATATATTTTTTTATAGTTTCTATAATTTAATTTTTTTATTTCTAATTTCTTAGTATTTCTATAATTATTACATTTTTGTACTTTGCACAACAATTATCCGCTATATGAAATCATCATTTATCATCATTGCAAAAACATAATTTTAAAAATTTTTATTTATATATTTTTATTTTTATAGGTATTATTGTAAAACAATATAAATTTTTTTAAATTTTTTTAATTTTTATAAATTTAATTTTTGTAATTTGTAATTTTTTTTTATTATTTCTATAATTATTACATTTTTGTGCTTTGCAAAATTATCCGCTTGAGATCATCATTCATCATCATTGCAAAAATATAAATTTTAAAATTTTTATTTATTTATTATTTTTTTATTTACTTTTATTTTATTTATGATTTTTTTAATTTTAAAATTTTTATTTATATATTTTTAATTTTATAGGTATTTACATTTTTTATAATTTTTTCTTTGTATAATTTTTTTCATATTTTTAATAATTTTTTACAATTTAAGTTTTTTAATTTTTTAGTATTTCTATAACTTTTAAATTTTTGTACTTTGCACAACAATCATCCACTTGATGAGATCATCCAGCTATGAAATTTTTTTAAACAACTTGTAAGCGCAACAATTTATATACATTAGATAACATTTTGATAACTTTGACAGTGTGTCATGATTAGAGACTTTGTCAAAATAAATTCCATTAACGCTTTGGAATGCCAGTGATTTAAATGTCTGCAGACTTGACAGCCAAAGTCGGCGATTAGAATTTTCAATATGGGCTCATTTTGAAAAGTCAAATCATTTAAAGGCGTAATTCAATATTTGGTTATATTGCCAAAGTTTTTCACCAAACGAGTGTTGCACCAAACATGGCATCAACACTCAGTTGTAAATAAGTCTTTTTGGTCTGTTGAAAGGCACAAAATTTCCATCAGCTAGAAGGCAACCAACTTAACCTAACCTAACCAAACCATTTCAAAAGCACTGATATATGTAGGCTTCAGGTTGTTTAAATCGTTGGAGAAGGTAGAAAACTTTGCAGTGTTTCTGATAGAGAGAGCCAAGTTTTTCTGTCAGCCCTTACACATTTATTATTTCGAACGTGAATGAGTCATGGATTCGAATCCAGCCCTACAATGGTATCACAATGAGCCAATTCTGTGGCCAAAAGCAATGATCGCTCAGGTCCATAAGTACGCTTATGAGGAATGTGCTAGAACCTTTCACCCGGTCTTTTTTTTTCTTTTTATATTTCTTTTTTTATTTCTTCTTCTTCTTAGTAGCATTGCATATCTCATGTCCTTCCTACATCCATTCTATACTTCAAAGCTCAGCTTGATTGCAAAATTTTCGACACATATTGCAAATCCTTGTAGAAATCATTAATTTTTTTCTTCTTCTTAGTAGCATTGCATACCTCATGTCCTTCCTACTTCCATTCTACACTTCATAGCTCAGCTTAATTGCAAATTTGTTGACTCATATTGCAAATCCTTGTCGAAATTTTTTATTTCTTCTTCTTCTTAGTAGCGTTGCATACCTCATGTCCTGCTGATTCCCATTCTACACCTCATAGCTCAGCTTAATTTCTGTTTGATTCCCATAATCCTGAATACCTTAATTTAAAAAAACAATCAAAACAAACAAAAACAATTTATTTAATTTTTTAATTTTTTTTTTTTAATTTTAAAAGTGCATTAAATTTACAATGCTTAGCTTAAACTCTCACTTTTCTTCAACCTTGGTTGATAAAGTTGATAGAGCTCGGCTCGCTCTCTCTCTTTCCCGTGCTTCTCCGCTTCCTTGAGCAATCAATGAAAACATTCTAATCAGCTCGTATTTTTAATCTACGATTTGTTGATAGCATCACCGACACTAAATTGAAATTGTTGTGTTAATCACCAACAACAACACTGCTCGCCATTGTGTGGGCTGCCGAATCGTGCGCCGTTACGTCGCTCTGCCTTCGGGGTTCTGTGCAACGATAAACCTATCAGCACTCGAGATTAGCACTTTTTAGCTGGTACTCCAACCTTTTTTTTGTTTTGCTGTCATTTGCGTAGGTAAACCAAGAATGAAGAGCGAATGTTGGTAGCAAATTATTGAAAGTTAAGCAATCTTGTTGAATAATAAAAGAAAATAAAACGAAAAAATATAAAGAAGCAATTAAAATGACAAATCAATATTGAAAAATGTTGCAGTAAAATCAAATCAGGTGCAGTAAACTTTGGACACGATCGTAAAACCGTTGTTGTGGCAGTCAATTTAGTTGACCAACCAACTATCTGAGTCAGTGAATGACTAATTGACTGGCAGATTAATTTACCACACCGAAAACTATCAAATCACCGCAGTTTACTGGCGAGTGGAATGAAAATTTTGTCTGTCTTTTAGCAGCAATTGTTGGTTTTTTATGTTTAGTTTTATTTTTATTTTCTTGTTGAATGTTTTTTTTTTGTTTTTGTTATTGTTGTTGTTGCATTCTCATTGATAAGCTGTGGCATTGATTAGCATGAATTACGTGTTCTTTGTTGTAAGTAGTTGTGATCCTTTTTAATACGCAACGGTGCGATGTTATGATCATAAAAACGAGCGCCAAGCTTATCAAAAAATGATGTTTATGAAGAAGAGATTGAAAAGAAATGGAAAGAGAAGAGTGGAGAAGACAAAAAAGCAGTGGAAACAGCGCAAAGTGGAAAATAACCAAGGCGCACTGAACAAAAAAGATTCTTTCAAACAAGAGACAAATGTTGAAAAATCAGTGTTGCATATACTTTTCAAACGGGTAGAATTTGTGTAGAGTAGTGAATCAAAAAGTTGATATAGGAATGAAGTAGAAGAGAAAAGTAGGAAGTAGAAGAGACGACTTGGAAGTGAAAGCGAAGAGTTGACAGTGGAAAAAGAAAAAAGAATGTAGAGAATTCAGTTGATTTTAAGAAAAAAGTGTAAACTTATTATGTCTTAGAAATGAGGAGGCTTGAAGAAAAAGAGATGTGAAAGAACGCAGACAAAAGCAATACAAAAATTTTTTAAAAATATGCAAGTGGGCGATAAACGTGTAGGAGAGATGAATGTGTTGAAGACACATTGGAAGGAAATGGAAAATTTAGAGAAGATGAGTCCAAGATGTGATAATGAGATTTTAGTTGTAGAGAAAGGTAGGAAGTAAAAGACAACAGCAAAGACTATGAGAGAAAGTTGAGATTAGAAGTCTATAGAAGAAAGAAGGCTCTAGAAGGTATAGGGTGTTTTTTTTAGAGGTTTGTTTTTCGAATAGAGATAAAACTGGCATTTTGTGGTCAAATCTGGCAACTCTAATGTCATTTATGTTCAGTTTGGTTTGCCATTTCATCATGAACAGGTTGACAAAAGAACAACGCTTGCAAATCGTGCAAATTTATTTCGAAAATAATGGTTCAGTTCGCGAAGTTTACCGCAAGCTCCGTCCATTTTATGGTCGACATAATCGTCCATCAGAGCAATTAATTCGGTTAACCATGGGTCGTTTTCGCACTACGTTTACTCTATGTGATAATACGCATCCGCAGAGACGTCGAACAGTGCGCACCGAAGAAACAATTGCCGCTGTAGAGCAAAATATTGAAGAGGACCCGAATGAATCGATTCGCCACCGTGCACAGCAATTGGAGCTTTGTCCATCAACTTTATGGAAGATTTTGCGCAAAGATCTTGGCTTGCGACCTTACAAGATCCAGCTTGTGCAAGAATTAAAGCCGCGAGACCATGCAATGCGTCGTGATTTTGGTGTATGGGCCGAAAATGAGATTGATCTCGATGCTGATTTTCATCGCAAAATTTTGTTCAGTGATGAGGCTCATTTTTGGTTGAATGGCTACGTCAACAAGCAAAATTGCCGCATTTGGAGTGAAGAGAATCCACATGAGACCCTTGAGACGCCATTACATCCACAAAAACTGACTGTTTGGTGTGCTCTATGGGCTGGTGGAGTCATTGGGCCATACTTCTTCCGAAATAATGCTGGAGAGTCAGTTACCGTTAATGGAGACCGGTATAGAGCCATGATAACCGACTATTTTGTTCCCGAATTGGATGGCATGAATGTGGATGAGTTGTGGTTCCAACAAGACGGCGCTACATGCCACACAGCGCACGTCACAATCGATTTATTGAAGGAAACATTCGATGAGCGCATAATTTCGCGGAATGGACCTGTCAATTGGCCACCAAGATCGTATGATTTGACACCATTGGATTATTTTCTTTGGGGATATGTGAAGTCGCTCGTCTACGCCAACAAACCAGAAACGTTAGGGGACTTGGAAGCCAACATTCGTGGCGTTATTGCCGACATACGGCCCCAAATGCTCGAAAAAGTGGTTGAAAATTGGACCTGTAGAATTGGCTTTATTCGAGCCAGCCGCGGCGGCCACATGCCCGAAATCATATTTAAACATTAATGGCATAAAATTATCCTTCCAATAAAGCCAAATTGATGGACATTAAAACGATTTTCTTGTGTTTTATTTCAATTCGAAGTTCTATACCTCTAAAAAAAACACCCTATAGAAGGTAGAGAACTCAGTTCAATTGAAATAAAAACAAATTTAATGTCCAAAAAGAAGACGTGAAGGGAAAGTAGAGAATTCAGTTGAATTAAAATAAAAGGAGTAAATTAATTATATATTCTTGAGGAAAAATAGGAGAAGAAGGGAGAATGTAGAAAAGAGAAGTACAAGAATTTGTTAAAAAGAATAGAATGGGGAGATGGATGTGTAGCAGTGATGAATGTGTAGAAGACTCAATGGTGGAAAATGGAGAATTTAGAGTAGAAGAAGGTACGAAGAGAAAAGAGAGAAGAGTAGAGTGTAGAAGAAGAAAGGGGGCAAAGAGGAAGGGGAAAGTAGAACAAGACAAAAAGTAGAAAAATCAATTAAATTTACAGAAAAAAGTAAATTATTTGTTTAAAAAAACGGACATGAAGAAAGAGAGGGCGTCGACGAACACAGAAGTGACACAGAAGAAATAAAGTGTCGAAAACACGAAATTTAGAGCAAAGTAGGAAGTAGAAGAAACCAGTAGGATGCAGAAGAGAAAAGGGGAAAATAGAAAAAATTTGGAAACAATTTGGAAAAAATAAAGGGGGAAGATAAATGTCTCCTACAGATAAAGTGTAGAGAACACGTTGAGAAAAAATTTAGAGCAAAGTCGGAAGTAAGAGAGAACAGTGAGTAGGAGAGAAAGTGGAAAGTAGAAAAAGAAAGAAGATAGTAGAACTCAGTTGAATGGAAATAAAGAGACTAACCGAATTAAATGTTAAAACAACCTGACATGAAGAAAGCTAAAACAAAGAGAGAAGTAGAAAAAGAAAGTAGAGAACTCAGTTGACTAAACTAATTAAATGTTAAAATCACTTTATATGAAAAAAGCAAAGACAAAGAAAAAAGTTGCAAAAGAGTAGAGAGCTCAGAAGAGAAGAGAGTAGAGAAGAGTAGAGAACTCAGTTGAATTGACATAAAAAGACGAACCTAACTAAATTAAAAAAAAAACGAGTCATGAAGAAAGCAAAGACGAAGAGAAAAGTAGAAAAATATAGACGAAACTAAAGAATTCAATTGAATTCACAAAAGAAAAGTAAACAAATTACATGCTTCAGAAAAGTAGAAATAAAAAAAGAGAGAACCTGAAAGTTCATAGAAAGTAGATGATAAGTCAGTATGAAAGAAACCCTAAACCCGGAAGAACAACGGAACAAAATTACTAAAAATCTCAAATCATAAAAGATAAACAAATTGTTTCTGTAAATTTTTTTAATTACTTTTGCTATTCGTACAACGAATTTGATTGATTTTCTTTGATAATAAATGTTATTGTTGTTGTTGTGTTCTGTGCCGTTTTTTGTCTTTTGTTGCGTCTGTCTTTCGTTTCATTATCATTGTTGTTGTTGTTGTCATAATTTATATTGCAATTTTTTTATAGCTTCTTCGATGCTATAATTGTTGTTGCTATTATTGTGCATATCAATTCTGTAATTGTTGTTGTTCTTTTTCATTTGATTTGTTGTGCAATCACTGGCAATTTTTGTTGTTGTTGTTTTGTTTGTTGAAGATGTCGAAGACCACATTCTTTGCAGTTTTATTGCAGCTACATTTTGTCTATGGGCTTAGTTGTAGTTGTAATTGTTGTTGTTGTTTTTGTTACTTATTATTATTATTTTCTTTTTGGACTTGAGTTGTTTTTGTTTTTTGCATTTGTTTTGTTGTCTTTTGATAAGATAGTCGGCTCGTTCAGTCAGCGCGTTTGCTGTCGTATGTGTGTGTGTGTGTGTTTGTGTCTGTTCATTTGTGTGTGTGTGTGTGTGCCAAAATATGCTCGCGTCCGCATATTATCGCCTCATGTCGCTATGTGCCTCCACATGTGTGTGTGTGTGCGTGTTTGTGTGTTTGTGCTCAGCACTTTTGTATGCATAACCTTGGCTTTGACCATAATTATCAGTCAGGGTCTGCCCAAAAACACGCAAAAATACAAATAAATAAATTCACTTTTCCCGCCCTCCTGTTCCACACATACACGACAACAACAACAATAACAACACTGTATGTAGTTTATTTTTTTGCTCTTATTTTGTTTTTGTTTGCATAGCCAACATTGCTGCTTTATCGTCTTCCTTCTTCCTTTTGGCTTTTCATGTATTCGCCTAAATTAATGTCAAATTTCGTGCTATGAGCATTGCAGATTTGCATACTTTTTCATTTGTTGTTATTGTTTTTGGTGATATTATTGCTATTTGCCAATTGCGCGTGCAGTTAAGACAACAACAAACACATGTATACAATAAATATATAAAATGTGATCCATTTGCACAATTAAGCAAAAAGATTAGCAATGAATAAATGTTTTAGAATAATGCAAAAATGTTTTTAGGTTAGTTGAGGAAATTTGAGAGAACTTGAAGGCGCGTTCAAAGTAAACAGAACTTTTGAAATACGGTGACGCCATCTATATCTATGAGATTTGATGCTTTGGAAAGGTATAATTCCTTCCCGCTTTTTAGTCAAAATTGTATGACATTTGGTTCACTAAAACTGAGGTATTGCATTTGAAGTAATGAGTGCGTTTGAAAAAATTTTTGCACTTGAACTTTTAAAATGTGAAAAGGTTCTTTCCCTCGAAAAAAACGTTGTCAATTTTTTTATATTAAAAATTCTTTGAACTTTTACTTCTGAAATGTGGAAAACTTCTTCTTGGTATTTTATTTTTATTAAAAATTCTTTCAATTTTAACCTTTGAAATGTAGAAATCTTTTTTCCTTTAGAAAAAAACGTTGGTAATTTTTTTAATAATAAATATTCTTTGCATTTGAACTTCTGAAATGTGAAAGGCTGTTTTCCCTCGGAAAAAATTTTGCTAATTTTTGTAATATTAAAATTTTACTTGGCATTCCCTCGGAAAAACCTTTGTTAAATTATTTTTATTAAAAATTCTTTTCACTTTCACTTCTGTAATGTAGAAATCTTCTTTCCCTCGGAAAAACTTTGTAAATTTTTTTTTGTTAAAAATTCTTTGTACTTCTGAAATGTGGGGAAAGGTTCTTTCCCTCGAAAAATACTTCGTTAAATTTTTGTATATTAAAAATTCTCTTATTTCAGAATTAACTTTCGAAATGTGGAAAGAGCTTCTTTACCTCGAAAAAATGTTGATAAATTTGTTAAATTTTTTTATATAAAAAATACTATCTTTCTTTGTGGAAAGCTTCTTTCCCTTAGAAAAAACTCTGTTAAATTATTTTTACTAAAGATTCTTTCAACTTTGACTTATGAAATGTGGACAAGCTTCTTTCTCTAAACAAAACCTTTGTTAAATTGTTTAATATTAAAAATTCTTTGCTTTTTGATTTGTTAAAAGGGGAAAAGGCTTCTTTATCTCCAAAAAAATTATTGAATTTGTTAAATTTTTTTATATTAAAAATTTTTGGCACAGACTTCTGAAAAGCAAGAAATCTTCTTTCACTCGAAAATAAAACTCAACAAATAATTTTTATTTTCTGATCAAAACAAAAAAATCAACAAATAATTTTTATTCGGTGAGCGGAAAATTAAAATCGAAAACTAAGTTTTATATTTTGATTTTTATATTTAGCTCATAATTTTTACGATCCCTGATTTTTATTAAAAATTTCTTACTTAAAATGTTTGCTTAAAATGTCGAAAACTTCTTTCTTCTAGAAAAAATAAAAACAAAAAAATTTGATAAATAATAAATAAATAATAATAAATATTTGTTTTTAACCCTTATTCTCATACCCGGGTACCCGGGTGCCCACTGCGATGTATTTTCGTGAAAAAAACTGACAAATAATGAAAATTTTTTTTTTACCTTCCGGATCCTCGTTATTTAGGTGAAAAGCGAACAAATCATATATTTAAAAAATTTTGTTTTCTATTTTTTTTATTTTAATTTTTTTTTTATTTTTTATTTTTTTATTATTTTATTTTTTCTCAAATACTCAACAACAATGTATATTTTAGAAAAACATTTTATAAACACTTTTTAATTAACAAAATATTGAAAACTTAAAAATTTCATGAAATGGGTACCCGGGTACCCCGGGTGCCAAACGACGTTAGTAAGTTTGGGTATGAGAATAAGGGTTAATAAAATTTTTTATCAAAACCCTTTTTTAAACAAAATTCTTGCTTCTTCTTTAGAAAATTTTTTTCATGCCAATTCCCATCTAAATTTGTTTTATTTTTATTAATTAATTTTTATTAAATAATAATAATAAATATTTGTTTTTAATAAAAACCATTTATCAAAACCCTTTTTTAAACAAAATTCTTGCTTTTTCTTTAGAACATTTTTTTCATGGCAATTCCCATCAAAATTTGTTTTTTTATTAATTTCATTTCAATTAGCATCATTAGTAACCAAAAGATTTATATGTAAAACAATATAAACTGCATTTATCACAATGTGATAAATAATTATTGACCACACAAGATTTTCCGTACACGCATAAACCACAAAATAACTGACGCATTTGCAATAAAAATTTCATAAAACACGCAAACTGCCAACAATTTGTCACTAACAAGCTGCAGGCAACTGTTGGTAACACAGCACAACACAGCGATTGCAGCTGTGAACGAGTTCATTTCACTCTGAACTCTCTGAAACTTTGATGCAAACTGACACATACACACAAACACAGATTCACTCACTCACTCAACAAGTCAGTAAGCAATCTTCCAACTTCCAACTGCATTGTTGACAAATTTTTGGGCAAATGCTCAGCGCACCCAAAATGCAATAATATTTATTACCATCAACAACAACAACAATAAGAGAAGTAGCGCAATTGCCAACGTCAATTGGCATTGCAGCAATTTCCGCCATCGAAAATAACAACAACAATAACAACAACTTTACTATTTCTGCTTGAATTTTCATAGTCTTAGCAACGCGCCGCCTGTCACAGTCGCAGTGCATTAGAAGAGTCCTTTGTAGGACTTCGGTTATGGGGCCGACAGACTGTGTTGTGCCCAGCTGGTGCGCTCGCACCACTCCCCCTGCCCCCCCCCCCGATCCCTTACAAAGCAATCGCTGCTTGCTGCGTGGCGCCCAGCCGCCAAATTACAAGGCGCCCAGACGCAGCTGTGCTGACTTTCCGTTTTCGCTCGCCAGCACAAACGCTCAGCAAAACTGCCCAACCAAATAAGCCACAATAATCTTATATACTTTTTGTTGAAAAGAAAAATGTATATAAAATAAAAAAAATGAAAAAAAAAATGAAAATCAATTCGTTTCATTGCGTAGCCGCTGACGTGCGTGCCGGCCTCTGTTCCGCTGTTGCTGTGTGTTGATGTCCTTTGCCGCTGTTGCGTGTTTGCTGTATGTGTGCGCGCACTTTTCATACACTTTACTTGATTTTCATTTCATTTGATATCCTTGTAGGCTTGTTTACGTCGTTCGGTTGTGCGGCGCGTGTCGTGATTTTGGTGTCCTTCAATTGGGGCGCTTCAATTGTGCCGCATTTGTTCCATGTTTGCTGACGCTACAAAAAGTCGTAGATAAAAGTTTATCAACACTTGTGCGCCGTCGAACAGACGGAAACATTTGAGCGGCGCTTTTAGCGTGAACTTGAAATTTGTGGCCAATTTGCGTTGTAAGATCTCAAATAAAATGTCTGCTTTATGCTTTTAGTATATGCAGTGAAAGTGAGGTTATGAATAAGACGATGCCAATAAATTTTCCTTGGGCAAACTAAGGCGACAATTTCAAGATTGTCACACAGCAAATATTGTAGGCGCTTAAGATTTGAGGCACTTGACTTGGTATTACAGGTTTTTTTTTAGAGAAACACCTTCAGTTTGGAATCTTAACCTCACTAAAATAAATATTTTCAAGTTTTTAAACCACCTGGTGCTATCGTCAGATTTTTCGTCGTAAGTTCAATTGTCCATTAGATGTCATAGTTCTCAAAGAGTTCTTATACCTCCGGTTCCAGCGTTATTTCGCCTCTTTAAGGAGAATTTCTTAGCATATTTGTCAGCTGGACTTTAGCTGTTCAGCAACAGTACTGTTTCTCTTTTTGTCGTCATTCTCCGACTTCTGTGTCCAACAACTTTTTCACTACAGCTTTCCGTGCTCTAAAAAAAAGTTGTCTTCTAGCAAATTCACTTCCAACTTCACAAAAATAAGAAAAGTGTGTCAAAACTGTTTCGAAAAGACCTCATCAGGAAGTTGTCTCCAACCAAATTCACTTCAAACTCCACAAAAATAAGAAAAGTGTCTACAAATTTTTTCGAAAAGACCTTATCAGGAAGTTCTCTTCCAAGAAATTCACTTAAAACTTCACAAAAGTTGGAAAGGGATGCAAAATTGTTTCGAAAAGACCTCATCAGGGAGTTGTCTTCAAACAAATTCACTTCCAGCTTCACAAAAATAAGAAAAGTGTATCAAAATTCTTTCGAAATTGTTTCGAAAAGACCTCATCAGGGAGTTGTCTTCAAACAAATTCACTTCCAGCTTCACAAAAATAAGAAAAGTGTATCAAAATTCTTTCGAAATTGTTTCGAAAAGACCTCATCAGAAAGTTGTCTTTAAATAAATCCACTTTCAGCTCCACAAAAATAAGAAAAGTGTATCAAAATTCTTTCGAAATTGTTTCGAAAAGACCTCATTAGAAAGTTGTCTTTAAATAAATCCACTTTCAGCTCCACAAAAATAAGAAAAGAGTATCAAAATTCTTTCGAAATTGTTTCGAAAAGACCTCATCAGAAAGTTGTCTTTAAATAAATCCACTTTCAGCTCCACAAAAATAAGAAAAGAGTATCAAAATTCTTTCGAAATTGTTTCGAAAAGACCTCATCAGAAAGTTGTCTTTAAACAAATCAACTTCCAAACCACAAAACTTGGAAAAGTGTATCAAAATTGTTTCATAAAGAACTCATCAGGCTGACACTGACCAACAAATGGTTTCATAAAACTTTTTGCAGTTCTTTGACATTAAAAAAAAAACCCAAATAATGATCTCGCACTTATAAAATCGGCAGTCGAATTGTTTCTTGTCAATGTGTTGCAGCTTTTAGTTGTTGTTCTTGCACAACAACACAGCCAAACAAACGCAAAAGAAATCACATTCGTTCATTCACAACACCACAAATAACTTAAGAACTTCCGGAACGACAGCAGCGCCCCCTGACGACTTACGGCAAGTCAAGTCGCTGTTCGGACTCCCGTTGCGGAAATCAAAAGTTAATTTCTTTACTTAGTGAAATTGAACTTGGCCCTGGATGCCATGAAAAGGCAGCTGACAAAATGACAGCCGAGGGGGAGGGGGGGACTAAATGCGAGCGTAGCCAACATTGTAGACTTTTGGGGAAATTTGCCGTTTGGCTTTGCTCTGATTTGGGCGCTCACACTTCTGGCCAATTGGGAACAGATGTGGTAGTAGATATCACAATAAAAACAAAAACAACAAACAATTAACACGTTGATGCTTTGCAATAAATTCTGATTGCTGAAAGTTTTGCAGTTGAGTTCATTTGTGCATTGCCATTGACTTTGGTGCATTAAAGTTGAAATTTATGATTTTAATTTTTATTAACCTCACACGCCAAAAATTAAAAACAAAACCAAACGTTTACCACAACAAATTGCAACATTTGTCAAAACTGGTTTAACATCAGCTAAGCAAATAAATGGAAATGCAACGAATTGTTGGCAACGGCGCGACTCATTAAAAAACAACGACAATATTAAACATTTTTTTTTTACAAAGTACAGCAACAATTTGCTGCTGCTTGCTACCTGCTGTCAGGTTTTTGAAGTTCATTCATCCACAATAAGGAAAAGTAACAAAATTAACAGCGGCCCAAACAAACCGATGGCGAGTAAGAACCGAACCGAACCGGCCGCATTCGTTAATTGTCAATTTGCGGGTATTTGATTTTTTTGGCCCATACGCGAAACGATCAAAGCGCCGCATATATATAAAAGGCTGAAAAACGTGTAATTCTTAATTAAAAGCCAAGTTCGATTGTTGAGTAAATGAAGTGCACGCCATGACTCACGCGACACTAATTTGTTACTTCACTTTCAGTCTTTTACCTTTTTCCAGTTAATGCTTACGATTTGTATTTTTTTTATATTTGCAGCATACACACACACACATACGTATATATGTGTGTACCAAAACAAATGTCAAACTTATAAGCAACGGAATACAAATAAGTGAAGAAAAGGGAAGAGAAGAAAAGCCGAAGGAAAAGCATTTTTACTAATCACTGGTAAGTGGAACTTGAAGATTCTAGTTGAACTATTTAGATGAAATCATGAATATAAATGTGTGATTAATTTGTAATTTGATTGAAATAAGCTTTCGTTTTTCAATGCCTTAAGTGAGAGAGCAACGCTTAGCTTTGAATTAAAGTAAGCAGTTTTGTTTTAACTAGTCAGTAGTAACCGAAATATAAACCTTCAGTATTGCACTTTAGTTCTATTTGCATAAATCATATAGGGACTTAATTTTAAGATATGTAGTATGTATGTATGTATGTATGTATGTTGAGACTATAAAATAGTTTAGTTTAGCCATAGACCAGCCAAATCCTCAGCGACACCGGATGGCGGTACATTGCTCTACGAATAATCGAGCAAATATTCACTATTGGCAAACTTTAGTAAATAACATCGACTATAGCGAATCTTTACTATTTTTCAACTTGATGTACATACAAACTCGTTTCAGGTGTCTTTTCAGGGCTTCATTGCTTTTGGATTCGTTCATTTCTAATTGATTTTTTCTCTCTTTGTCTTTGTCATTGTCATCTTCCTTTTCTTCTTTGTTTGGCTTCTCTTGTTTTTAACTGATTTCCTTTGCTTATTGTCATCCTTTTTAATTGCTCTTTGATTTGATTTTCCTGTCATTTATTCCTTTGAATTCATTTAGTTATTCTATTTTCTTTGCTGTCGTCGTTCTTTCGATTCCCTCTCTTTACATTTATTTCTTCTCTCTTTTTCGCCATTGTGTTATCTTTGTTCGTATTGATTTCTTTACTCTTCATCCTTGTCAGTACTTTTTCTTCTTCTTCCTCTTCAGTACTTCTTTGTTTGGATTCGGTTATTTTGAATTGATTTCCTCCTGTTTAGTTGGACTTTGATTTGGTTCTCCCATTTTAAATTGATTTATTTTTTTGTGTTATCGTTCTTTTCAATGCTTTTTTCATTTGTTCTCTCTCTTTGAATTTATCTCATATGTCTTCTTCTTGACCGTTGTCCGCTTCAGTAGTCGCTCTCCTTAGTTCTTCTTGGATTTGATTTTTTCTTTTTGAATTGGTTTCTTCTCTCTTCTTCTTTTTCGTTGTGATTATCTCTCTTCGAATTGATTTCTTCTCTCTTCTTCTTTGTCGTCGTCCTCTTCAGTACTTCTTCGTTTGGATTCTCTCATATTTAATTTATTTCCTTTTTTTGGTTGTCATCCTTTTCAAATGCTCTTTGATTTAATTTTCCCACTTTAAATTGATTTATTTTCTCTTATCCTTTTCAATGCTTCCTTGATTTGATTCTTTCTCTTTGAATTGATTTCTTATGTCTTCTTCTTTGTCGTTGTTCTCTTCAGTAGTCGCTCTGCTTAGTTCTTCTTTGATTTATTCTTTTATCTTTTTGAATTGGTTTTTTCTCTCTTCTTCTTCATTGCTTCTTCGATGTAATTATGTCTCTTCGAATTTATTTTCTTCTGTCTTCTTCTTCACCGTCTTTCACTTCAATACTTCTTTGATTTGGTTCTCTATTATCTTTATGATGTTTTGTCTTCAGTGCCAGTTTTGAATTGATTTCTTCTCAGTGTTGTCGTCCTGTTTAGTGCTTTCTTGATGTGAGTCTCTAGTTTTCAATTGATTTCTTCTTTCTTTTTGCGGTTATCCTTTGCTTCAGTGCATCTTTGTTTTGATTCTCTCTTCTTGTATTGATTTCTTTTACCTTCATCCTCGGCGTTTTCCCCTTCAGTGCTTTTTTAATTTGATTTTCTAGTATTAAAGTAATTTTTTTCTCTCGTCTCGCGGTTCTCGTCTTCTTCGTCCTCTTCGTTCATCGTCCTCTTCAGTGCTTCTTTAGTTTGAATTAATTTCTTCTTATTTCTTTCCTTTCTTATTCTTTGTCGTGTTCTTCAGTGCTTTTATGATTTGATTTTTTAGTTTTGAGTTGAGTTTTTTTCTCTTTTTCCTTGTCGTCTTCTTAAGTGCTTCTTTTATTGTTTGTTTATTTTTGAATTTTTATTTCCTTTCTTTTCTTTAGAGTTGATTTCTTTTCCCTTTTTCTTCAGTCTTTTTGAATTGATTTCTTTTCCTTTCTTCGTTTACGTAGACTTTTTAGTGCTTCTTTGATTGATTTTCTATTTTTGAATTTTGATTTCCTCTTTCTTCTTCCGAATTGATTTCTTCTCTCTCTTTGAGTTGATTACTTTTCCTTACTTTTCCTTACTTCTTTGTCGTGTTCTTCAGTGCTTTTGGGATTTGATTTTTTTAGTTTTAAATTTATTTTTTCCCTATTTTCCTTGTCGCTCTCTTCAGTGCTTCTCTGATTGATTTTCTAGTTTCCTCTGATCAACTTGTCCCAGTCTGGACTTTTGGGCGCTACTGATGAGCTGTCAGTTTTGTCAGCATGTAGCCTTTAATTGACCAAATCTAAACTTTAGTGCGTTGAGAATTTGTTTCAATATTTTAGCTTTCGAGTTATAGTGAGTTGCAATTTGTTACATTTGAGAAAGATTTCATGATTTAGACAGAGATACGCTCAAGAATGAGTACTTTTACTCTTGAGCACTTCTGAAAGAACGCACTTTTGAGCATTTCTTTGAGTAAATTACTCTTGAGTAGTCTTTAAAGATGCTCATGAGTGAAAGTAATCAAAGAGATGCACAAAAGTGAGTACTTTTATTCTTGAGAACTCTTGAAGGTATCCACTCTTGAGCGTTTCTTTGAGTAAATTACTCTTGAGTAGTCTTTAAAGACGCTCAAGAGCGAAAGTAATCAAAGAAACGCTCAAGAGTGAGTACTTTTACTCTTGAGCACTCTACAAAGTACTCAATCTTGAACGTCTCTTTAAGTATTTTACTCTTGAGTTGTAAATTGACTTCCTCTCTCTTCTTTTGAATTGATCTCTTCACTGTTCTTCTGCTTCGTCGTCCTCTTCAGTGCTTCTTTGATTGATTTTCTATTTTTGAATTTTGATTTCCTCTCCCTTCCCCTTTTCTTGATTTCCTCTTTTCTTCGCAATCGACTTCTTTAGTACTTTATTTGTTCGATTTTCTAGTTTGAATTGATTTCTTCTTTCTTCCCTTAAATTGATTTTTTCTCTCTTTTTCTTCAACCTCTTCAGTGTTTCATTGATTTCATTTGCTCTTCTTCACTTATCTTCGTCGTAGTCGTTCTCTAACTTTATTTTTCAGTTGCTCTGTTGCTGTCGCCTCTTGTCTTTATTTCTCAAGAGTTATTCATTCCATCTCGTCCTGTCAGGAGTGCAGCTATGATTCAGCGCCTAAGCCTTCATTAACTCAGCATATTACAACCTTCATGATGCCATCCTTTGAATCCATTCATTCACCACTTGTGTCTCCTCATGAATCGCTTTGCGTTAATTCGCAAATCTCTCTGCTTCTGCTTCAGTGGCCTTCGTGTCCTTTGAGCTTCTGTGTATATGATCCACAAAACACACATTTGCTGTAACTAAAAAATAAACCAACTAAAGTGAAAGTGATAAAAAAAATCACACAAACACACACACAAACAGCTGGAAAGACTACGCGCGCAGACCTACACAACAAATTATGCCGAAATGCCGCTTTGATTCCAAGCAAATGTACTTTGCAGCGAAGATAATACAACACCAACTCGCTTAGGCCAACTCGGCGAGCCGTGGCGTGTTGGTGGAGCTTGTCGGCTGGACTGGGCTGGGCGAGCAACGTGACGCGCTCGCTGTCCATGGCAACCATTCATATTGCCATCTCGGCGCGGCTGCCTCAAACTGCGCGGCGACCACGTCGAGCGCAGAAAAGGCGAAATTAATAAACTGCCGGTGCCGCTTATTTGCTGAGCATGTGCGTTGTTGTTTGCCAAAGTGCTTAGAAGCTTTGCTGCCGCCTTTCGTCGACGTCGACTGAGCCGAGCCGAGCTGCTGCGTGGGCTCATCATCAAACAGAGCGTTTCGAATGTTGATAAAGATTTACGCTCGCTTGCTCTTACTATCTCCCTCTGCACTATTGCTGTCTCTATATCTTTCTATCTTTTCGCCTTTCGTTCGGCCTTTTGCTTTTCTTCTGGCTGTGCGGAAATTAAGCGGCTTTGAGTTTTTGCTCGACGCTCGAATGTGCTAACAATTCCCGGTAACAACAACATCAACAACAACCATTATTCGCACTTGACGAAAGCTGGCTTTGATTCAATTAGCGAAGCATTTGAGTGTCTTCAAGTTGCGCTCGCAATATTTTTATTAGAAGTAATGAATGAAGATTCATTTTCATTTGATGCAAATAAATTGTTGCCAATTTTCGTGACGTTTTCTAGCCTACTAACATTTCTTGACAATTTTTATTGTTGATGTTTTTGTTGCGCTTCTTGCTTGGGACAAGTTTTATAATTAAGTCAAAGCCAACGCTGCGTTTTGTTTATTTATTTGCCATCCTAACCCGCTGACAAAATGCGTTGCGGCTGCTTGCTGTTGTTTCTAATTAATTGAATGAAAATTGGCAACTTGCCTAATGGCAGCTGCAGCCGCCCAGTTGCCACAGTTTTGAGTGCGCACAACATTTTTCCAATTAAAATGTTTGCCTGTCATAGGACAACAGAGCCGCGTGTGTGTGTGTGTGTGTGTGCGATCATTAGTTGCGGCATAAAAGTGCAGTTGCGAAAAGGGGCGCGCGGGGTAAATGACAAATAGAGCGACAAAGTCAAGCAAACCGCACAGCGCAACTGCCACTTAAACGGATTGTGGCAAACCACCCACACACACACACACACATATACACGCACCGTTGCATTAGGCAATTGTTGACAGAAGTGCCCGAGCCGCAACAACAACTCTCACCTACAAACGCAACACAAATTGCAGTGCAAGACGGCACTCACTCATTTCTGCTGCTGGCCAACTTTAGTGCTTCCTTCCTTTCTTCCGTTCCATCTTCCTACCTTGTCGCATGCCAGTGTTGTCGTTTTGGCCCTTTTGCACACAAACAAACCAACCAACCAACACCTTCATCACCGTTTCGGCCAACTACAACAAGTTAGTCGTGTCATCTAACTGCAACTGCTTTTCTGTCTGTCTGTCTATATATCTGTCCATCTGTGCGTGTAATTGTGTATTGGCGCGCACAGGAAGTGTGCTCAAGTGGCCACCAACCGACTGTCCTCGGTGACGTCTGTGCCGCTAGCACCAATTGTCACAGTGTCGCACTTTGCACTTTGCTGCTGCTCATGCAACTTGCACTCTCATCAGTTGCCGCCAACTTACGCATTGGCTCTGCTGTTGGCACCATTTCCATTTGCTGGTTGTATCTTAAAAGTGTGACAATTGCCACAATGGCTTGAAAGCAAAAGTGCTCAAGTGTTCACATTAACAACAACACACGTGTTACTAAGGAACTAAGTCAAGTTTTGACCCTAAGCCATAAAGTACTAAAGTTTTGAATACTCGTACAGCAAACAAAGAAAATCACCAATCAGTGGCCAGCTTGAGCCAAGGCTCTGAACACTTGTGAACCGTGCATAAGTAAACTTTTGAAGGTATTTTTTTATGTTTAATTTGTTGCTGAGACTTTTACTGTGTGCTGAGCATTCCACTGCTAATTCAGAAAAGAGTCCTGTTTTTCCTCTGATCAACTTGTCACAGTCTGGATTTTTGGGCGCTACTGATGAGCTGTCAGTTTTGTCAGCTTGTGAATGAATATGAATAAATGTACACGAGATTAAACTAAAATAAACATTTAGTTTTTATTTTTTTTATGGTTTATAAAGAAAATTAATTTAAATATAATGGCGTACTTTACACATAAATGGGATAAAATGGAATGAAATTTGGAATTTGTGAATGAATTTTGTGAGTGAATTTTGGATTGAAAAACTTGGGAATTGTCACAACCTACTATAATATTTTTTTTTTAATATTTGCAATTATATAAAATTTTCATATTTTGCAATTGAAGATGCATATTTGTCTATTTATCAGTAAGATTTGCTGACAATTGTATATATGTAGTCAAAATGACTACAATTGGGCATTTAAGGTAAATTTTGCAAAATTGGAGTACAAAATTTTTTTACAATATTTTTAATTAATTTATTTTATTTCGCTCTAAAAATTAATAAAAGTCACGTAAGATATTTTTTTAGAAAGCGATGCAACAAACGTTATTTACAATAAAGTCAAAATGACTACCTTGGGCATTCCAGTGTTAATTGACCAAATCTAAACTTTAGTGCTTTGAGAATTTGTTTCAATATTTTAGCTTTCGAGTTATACTGAGTTGCAATTTGTTATATTTACGAAAGATTTCATGATTTAGAAAGAGGTACGCTCAAGAGTGAGTACTTTTACTCTTGAGCACTTCTGAAAATACCCACTCTTGAGCGTTTCTTTGAGTAAATTACTGTTGAGTAGTCTTTAAAGATGCTCATGAGTGAAAGCAATCAAAGAGATGCTCAAAAGTGAGTACTTTTACTCTTGAGAACTCTTGAAGGTACCCACTCTTGAGCATTTCTTTGAGTAAATTACTCTTGAGTAGTCTTTAAAGATGCTCATGAGTGAAAATAATCAAAGAGATGATCAAAGTGAGTACTTTTACTCTTGAGAACTCTTGAAGGTATCCACTCTTGAGCGTTTCTTTGATAAAATTACTCTTGAGTAGTCTTTAAAGACGCTCAAGAGTGAAAGTAATCAAAGAAACGCTCAAGAGTGAGTACTCTTGAAGAACCCACTGTTGAGCGTCTCTTTGAGTATTTGACTCTTGAGACCTCTTGAAAGATACTCAAGAGTGAAAATAATCAAAGAGATGCTGAAGAGTGAGTACGTTTACTCTTGAGTACTTTTGAGAGAAGCTCAAGAGTGGAAGTATTCAAATAAATGCTCAACAGTGAGCACTTTAACTCTTGAGCACTCTTCGTCTTTTTGATTATTTTTACAAAACAAATGTATCAACAATGTTTGAAAACCAAATTCACACAGATATTGCTTGAGTACTTTCACTCTTAAGCATCTGCTTTTTTTTATTTTTTTGAAACAAACGTACAAAGATTTCTGAATACCAAATTAAACATTTATGCTTTCATATTGTATTACATTGAATATTGCGTCAACATATGAATTTAGATCACATTGTAAAATGTGTCTTTGTGTTCAAATTTCTTCATAAGAAAATGTTAACAGATATTTGCAAATCTCTCAAAACCTCAGTCGACTGTAATAAGTCAGACACACATACATCAAACAAGGTACAGTAAGATTGAGAGCAGCACAATCAATCATATCAATAATAACACAAAATATGCGTCGTTAACAAAACAAAAACTTTTTGCTAAATTTTTCGCTTTTTGATTTTGTAAAAACTTTGCCCTTAAAATGTTCGCGCTGCCACAAACGTCTCTGGTTGCAAATCAAATGCTAACAAATCGCTCAAATACGATTTGATAAACCGGTTTTCTACCTCCACGGGCTCCTCGACCCCTTAGAATGACATTTAACATTGCCATTTGCTGCTAAAATTGTTTTCCTGCTTTGAGATCTTGCTCCACTTATTTATTTATTTTATACTACTTTATTTTATTTTATTATATTTTATTTTATTTTCATTTCATTTCAATTCATTTTATTTTATTTGATTTGATTTGACTCGATTTGATTTGATTTGATTTGATTTGATTTTATTTTATTTTATTTTGTTTTATTTTATTTTATTTTATTTTATTTTATTTTATTTTATTTTATTTTATTTTATTTTATTTTATATTATTTTATTTTATTGTATTTTCATTTTATTTTATATTATTTTATTTTATTTTATTTTATTTTATTTTATTTTATTTTATTTTATTTTATTTTATTTTATTTTATTTTATTTTCATTTCATTTCATTTCATTTCATTTCATTTCATTTCATTTCATTTCATTTCATTTTATTTTATTTTATTTTATTTTATTTTATTTTATTTTATTTTATTTTATTTTATTTTATTTTATTTTATGTTATGTTATGTTATGTTATGTTATGTTATGTTATGTTATGTTATGTTATTTTATTTTATTTTGTTTTGTTTTATTTTATTGTATTTTATTGTATTTTATTTTATTTTATTTTATTTTATTTTATTTTATTTTATTTTAGGTTATTTTATTTTATTTTTTCTTGTTTTCCATTTCTGCTGTTTTAACAATTTTTGTAAATTTTTGTTTATTTAGAAGAGCAGTCAATGAAAGAAAATCATTTAAGAAATTTAGACTGTGGGGAAAAAAATTTGATATTTTTTTAGAGTGTAGATACATACAGACATAGGTACATAGGCGTTCAAATAAACGTGATTAGTTGCAAATTGCTTTGCAATTTTTTCGCTAATAAAAACATCAAATAACACAAAGTTAATTTGATCGTTTTTTTCATAGAATGTTAGAATTTCTGGTGTTAGTTGTTGCTGTTGCAGAACTTAAATATGCACAATCTTTGACTTAAAAATCAGAACAAGCTACGCAGTGCCTTTGAAAGAGTCGAAGAAACCAACTAGTTAGAATTAGTAGTAGTCTAGGTTTCTTGTGTACCTTTTACTCAGTGTTGCCAAATAAGTGTTTTTTGTTTAGTGGATCTGCTGGATTTTTTTCTTTTGGGCGTAGTGAAAGCAAATTTGATCGATGAGAATGTTTGGTGTAAGTTCAGCAGTGACTTTATGGAAGTCCGAACTAATCCAGAGAGAAACGGGGCCCCTAAGTGAGTAAGGCGCTGTCTTGACTCAACCGAACGGAAGCAAAGAGTGAACTCCAATGATTCCCAGACACCATTTTCTGTGCATTTCCTGCAGCCTTTGTGTCTGAGCCGTGCCCCGTTAGTATGTCTACAATGGTTCTAAAGTCTTTCTTAGATAGTGAGAGAACGAATTTCTTAAATGTTTCATGAACTGCCCGAGAAGCTAAACGGTTTCATACATTTGGTAAATTTATAAATGTTTTTATTTGACAACACTGTTTTACTACTTCGAATCACGAAAGTAAACCGTAAGCGGATTGTTCTCCAGCGCTCTGCCTCTTTCTCTTCTCTCTCTCTCTTTGTTATCAGTTTCTAATTGCCAAACCCACCGGTGTCAGTTGCGGGCAATAAACGCGCCACAACATTATCGACTCGGCATATCACTCACTCACTCACTCACACAAACACGAGCACCTACGCACACAACACACACACACACACACACACACGTCACATATGCACACGTGCGTCGGTACCAGCTGACAACCGACCAAAACCCTGACTTGCTGTTTTATGGATGTAATTTTTGCCCCTGTCCCCCTACTCCTCTCCCCACCTCCTCCTCCTCCACCTCTCTGCTCACTGTCGCTGCCATTTGAACTTGTACGAGTATTTTGTTTTAAGCTTTTTTCTTTAATACTTTTTCACCTCACACACCACACATTTTTAGTAATTTCGCTTTGGTTATTTGCAGAAAAAAAATATATGAAAATAAAACTACATACAAAAAACCAAATAAAACAACCGCCATTCGATTTCGTCATTCACGTGACTTGCTGCTGTGTCTGACTATTTTCCCCCCCCCTTTTAATTCTCGTTGTTGTTGTTTTTGTTTTTTTATTTATTTAAATTTGACTTGTTTTGCTGTTGTTGCTGTTGCTTTTGGTGTTGTTTTGTTTTGTTTTCTAGTTGCTTGTTGTTTGTTCATTTTTTTCTATAGTTTTGCTTTGTTATACTCATAACTGTTGTTATTGTTGTTGTTGTTGTATTGTTTTTTTTTTTCTGGCATGCATTTTTTGCCGGCAGTTATTTTTAAAACCATTTCAATTTTTTGTGTTCGCTTTACTTTCGTTTCGCTTTTGCAAAAAAACATAAAAATCGTTGTATATTTTTAGCAACAATTTGTGGCACTTGTTGCTCTGTCTACTGTTGCTATTCTTGTTGTTGTTGTAAAATAGTAGTAGTAGTAAAATTTGTGCGCTCTTTTATTAGTTGGACAGTTATGGTTGTTATTTTTTATTTTTGTTTCGTTTGTCGCAATCAATAAACGACTTGCAGACTGCTTGGCGCGCTGCCCGATGCCGATGACGATGCTGTGTTGTTGTAGCGGGTGGAGTGTGTGTGGAGTGTTTGAAGGTCGATTCGCAATATTCGATTTGTTGTTGTTGTGAGCTGGAAGCTGTTTGCTACATTTGTTCAGAGGCACAACAATTTGGAGAACTTTTGAGAATAACTTTTTCAACTTCTTTGAAATAAATTTTCTTCTTTGTGTCGTTTAGTTTTGAAGGGATTATTTGGATGGACTTAAAAAATATTAAAATATTAAATTACAAATATTTAAACTATAAATATTAGTTTATTTCAATAGTCTTATTAAATATTTGAATAGATGTACGCCTTTAAGCCTTCAGTTCCGGGCCTCGCATAGACTCCGTTCGAGTCTTTAGCGTCTTTGGCCACCGGTGTTTTCAGATTTTCGTGGAAGAGTTTTATTCTGCTTTTGAATGACGAATAATACAAGGAATACAAAAAGTATACATTAGGCGACAGGAAGCGTCTTTCTTTTGAACCAGTTTCTTCTTTACAGTCCAAAGTCTCTTTTATTATTCACTGGAAGAAGTTTCCTTCTTACAGCTTAAAGCCCCTTTGATCCTCTTCAATTTATTTATTTTTTACAGTCCAAAGCCTCTGTTGTCTCTTTGAACCAGTTTCTCTCTTTCAGCCTCTGTTGTCTCCTTGAACCACCTTAAAGCCTCTTTTATTCTTTTGAACCAGTTTCTCTCTTACAGTGCAAGACTCTGTTGTCCTCTTCAACAAGTTTCTTTCTTACAGCCCAAAAGCGCCGCTTGTCCCCGTCAACAAGTTTCTTTCTTACAGTCCAAAGCTTTGATCCCCTTGAACCAGATTCCTTTGTTACAGTCCAAAGCCTCACCTGTCCTCTTCAACAAGTTTCTCTCTTACAGCCCAAAGCGCCGCTTGTCCCCCTTCAACAGGTTTCTTTCTTACAGTCCAAAGCCTCTGTTGTCTCTTTGAACCAGTTTCTCTCTTACAGTCTCTGTTGTCTCCTTCAACCACCTTAAAGCCTCTTTTATCCTTTTGAACCAGTTTCTCTCTCTTTTATCCCGTTGAACCAATTTCTCTCTCACAATCTAAAGCCTCTTTTATCCTTTTGAACCAGTTTCTCTCTTACAGTGCAAAGACTCTGTTGTCTCCTTGAATGAATTTTTCTCTTACAGTCCAAAGCCTCTTTTATCCCCTTCAACAAGTTTCTTTCTTACAGCGCAAAGCGTCTTTTATCCCCTTGAACCAACTTCTTTCTTACAGCTTAAAGCCTCCTTATCCGCTTAAACCTTCTTACAGTTTGAAACCTATTTTATCCTCTTGATCCAAGTTTTCTCTTACAGTCTAAAGCCTGGCTTGTCCCCTTGAACAAGTTTCCTTCTTACAGTCCAAGGCCTCTTTGATATCCTTTTGAAAAAATTGCTTCCTTACAGTCTAAACATTTTATTGGCTCCTTGAATCAGTTTCTTTCTTGCAATCTTTCAACATTTTTTCCTTTTGTCCGCTTGAAATATTTCAAAACTAATTAAAAAAAATAAAAATAAAAAATAAAAAAAATTAATAAAAATAAAAATAAAATTTTCAGAAATTCCCAATACAAAACACCTTCAGTTGCCAACGCATCATCATTAAAAACTGTCAAATTAAAAATTAAATTAACGATTGCAAGTGAATACGATATGCCATAAAACTTAACACAACAACAACAAAAAACCAACACAACTTTTAATGGACTTTTACCTTTAATTTGATTGGTTTCATCGGCTTACAAGAAAAAAGTCAAACCTCCAAATATGTCTTTGATGCTTTGCTTTCTTATACAACACAAATGAACAAACACACACACACACGCACATCTACACTACATATAAATACGTTTCGGCTCAAAGCAAGAAGGCAGCAAATTTTATGGTTGTTTCTATGTGTGGGAGTACTTGAGAATTTTGTATATGTGTGTGTGAGTGTGTTTGTGTTTGCCTCACGCAGTTGTTGCTGTTTGTTATTGGTAGCAAAAATTCATACATCATACAGCAACACGCAACTCATTGCCTTTTTTTACTCTTTGTGGGCGGCATTGCGGTTTCGTTCATACAGACATAAACTTGTTGCTCATTAATATTTCATGTATATTGTATTATATATGTACGTGTTTACATGCACGCGAAGGCTTATTTTGATATTATATATTACCTTTGTATGTATATGTTTTATTTGATCTAAACATGTGTAAGATACTTGCAGTAAGTATGTGTGTAGAGGATTTCATTAAGGACTTCATTTTGCAGGGTCAGATTGCCGTATATTACTTTTGTGTCTAATATCATTTGAAACCATATTTGTAAGAAACAGAAAATTAGGCGCCCTGAACCCCCCAAAACCCCCTTGCTTGCGGCACTGATGTAACTGTAAATGTAGCATTGTCGTTATGGGCAGATTTATGAAATAGGAAACATCAACTTTTCTTGCACTGACTTTACTATATATTAACCCATTAAGCCCTGAGCGTTGCGTTTGCGCAACGTTTGGGAATTTCGCTATATTAAGTAATTCATAAAGACAAAAGACTTGAAAATGGGTAGAATTGGATTAGAATTGATCGTTTTAGATTCTGCCATACTCAAATTTCAAAATTATTTAAATATTCATACGTTTTTTTCGATCCAAAGTCAAAGGTTTTTTTTGGGGAATTTTTGAAATTCAATCAAAAATACTTATTCTTCAAACCTTTCAAAATCCCTTAGTGGGCTGCATTTAGCAATGCTAAACTATTTAAAAATAAGTTTTGAACTTTTTTTTTTTTTTTTTTAAACAAAAAATATGCTTTACGTTTTTTGTTGCGCGAATGCAACGTTGGGCCTAAACACTGCCAATTTTCATACAACGCAACGCGTGAAAATGTCAAAATCCAAGCAGCTGATATTTTATTGGCACATTTTATTTTCCGCAAATGTTTGATTTTGTTTATTTGTGTAATGTTTGCGAAAAATATGACAAAAAAAAAAACATGATATGAATGTTTTGCTTGATTTTTTTTCTTGATTAGGTCAATTAATAAGATTGTGTAAAATTTTATGGAAATCGCACAAGCCTTTCTGGGGTCAGGTTTTAATGGGTTAAAAGCATCAATTTTCTAAATAATAAAAATCTATGAATATGAATAAATAAATATTTATATGGATTTAGAAAAGAATATTTTATGTGAAAATGTTTTCGATTTTTAACTCCAAATATCAGGTCTTACCATTACTGTGACCTAACAAATGTCACGATTTTTGTTTTTCTTGTTCACTTCACTTTGGGCGCATAGGGTCTCAACATGGCTAATGCCTGTCGTTGGTTACCTTAATTGATCGCAATTCTGTCAGAATGTGTGTTAAGCCTATAGCTACCAGTCCTACCGTATGGGGATGCCACCTATTGTCCCCCTAGGAGAGACACCTCCGTTTTTGAAAATTTATTCCTGGGTTGCGCCCTTTCTGCATCTGTTGCTGCTAAGTATAGGAGGTGTTATTGAGTCCTTGATGAGCTTTTTTTGGATAATCATTGCGCTGCGACATTAGTCCAAACTGTCATTGTGTTGTTGTTGTGCTAGTAAGACTACTGAAGTATGAAGAGGAGGAATTTGTCTAGAGGAAAATGATCTGAATGGGTAATGCTGAAGAAATGAGAAAAAGAAAGAAGGAAACGTTGATTGCGTCAGAAGGATTGAAATGGGAAGGATAGGAGCTTTTCTAAATGTAAAGAAATGGTTAATGCTGAAGAAACGAGACAAGAAAAGAAGGATTTGACTTGTAATACTGAAGAAATAGAAGGAAAAACTGATTAAGTACGTGGAAAGAATTGAAGTGGGAAGGATAGGAGCTTGTTCCCAGGAAAAGGATCTGAATGGGTAATACTGCAGAAATGAGAAACAGAAAGGTGGAAAAATTGATTGAAATTGTCCCAAGGAAAAGGATCTAACTGGGTAATGCTGAAAAAATGTTTAAAAAATTAAAAATTGATTTGAGAAAAGATTAAAGTGGGAATAATGGGAGCCTGTCCAAAGGAAAAAGATCAGACTTAGTAATGCTGAAAAAAAGGAAGAATGAGAAGTTGATTGTGTGGAAAAGATTGAAGTGAGAATGATAAAAGTTTATCCAAAGTTAAAGAATGTGACTATATAATACTGAAGAAATGAGAAACTGAAAGAAGCAAAAATTGATTACATGGAAAGGATTCGAGTGGGAAAGAGAAAAGGAGAAAGATTTGACTGGCTAATGTTGCAGAAATGAGAAATAGAAAAAAGGAAAAATTTAATGGGTTTGAAGGATTAGAGTGGGAAGGACTGGGTAAGGCGAAGGGATTGTAAACAATTAGAAAAATGGAAACGTGGGAAATTTTTAGGAAACCGCCGCACAAAGTCAGTTAGGAATCGAACCCACGATCTCTGGAATGGAAGCTCAATGCACTTCACAACTGGGTAACAGCATTAAACTTGAACTAACTTAACTTTTCGTAGTTTTTAGATTAGATTAGATTATATTAGATTAGATTAGATTAGATTAGATTAGATTAGATTAGATTAGATTAGATTAGATTAGATTAGATTAGATTAGATTAGATTAGATTAGATTAGATTAGATTAGATTAGATTAGATTAGATTAGATTAGACTATGGCGACGGCGCTAGCGCCTCACAAGGACTCAATGGTCCAAACTATCGAATATGGCTGTCCCTGTCACATCAAGTCTGGACTAAGACCTATGTTATTATCTTTGTAGCATTGACGAAGGATAATAAATCTTTCAAGGTAGTTTCTGTCAAGTTATGCAACGTTCCAATTAGTGTCCGACCGAAACCACTTTTTTGGGCCGAAACCGAAACCGAAACCGAATATTCGGTTTTTTTTTAATATTCGGCCGAAACCGAAACCGAAACCGAAACCGAAACTTTCTAGTTGAAATAAAAATCACCATATCAAGCACTTTTTTCAACAAACGAATTTTACATTAAGTAAATAAAGAACAAACAAACAAACATAGCATAAATAAATAAATACTTATTAAAAAAAAACAATTTATTCATTTTTTAAAAACGTAAACATGAAAAAATCACCCTTTCGTGCCTTACTCGCTAATATTTAAAATTAAATAATTTAATATTATATGCTAAAAAAATAAATTTATTGACATTGGTGGCATCTAAATTATTCCTCCTTTCACTATATATCTGCTACACAATAAAATGTAAAAAATATTCTAGAAAGTTTCGGTTTCGGCTATTCGGCCATTTTTTGGCCGAAACTGAAACCGAAACCGAAACCACTGATTTGGGCCGAAACCGAAACCGAAACCGAATATTCGGTCGGACACTAGTTCCAATGAATAAACTGACCAAGATTTTCATACAGCGCCTTGCAAAGGCAGTGACACAGGACGTGTTCTATTGTTTCCTGCTCCTCGAAAGGAAAAACTGATTGCGTGGAAAGGATTCCCAAGGAAAGGATCTGAGTGGGTAATGCTAAAGAAATGAGATATAGAAGGAAAAATTGGTTGTGGGGCAAAGATTGGAGTGGGAAGGATAGAAGATTGTCCCAACGAACAGGATCTGAGTGAATATTCGAGGATTTTGGATTCGACTAGCCACAACGTGAAAGTTTGTGCGTCTATTAGACAGTTGGCCCATACCCTCAAAAGTGAAGTGAACCGTCAAGAGAGACTAAAACTCGAATCGGTTTTTCTCAGAGAGAAGTTGGGCTAAAAGATTTTACTTATCTTACAAGATCATAAACTTTTAGCAATTGTCACTAAAAAGTGAACTGAGAACTTGTAGGATCAGTAAAATCTTTTGGCTCAACTACTGTCTGAGCTATCTGTCAATTCTATCGTTGATAGCTCAAATTTTCAAAGAACAACGCACCAGCTAAAAGAGATCCAAAGTCTCTGGGGAAACCTTATTTAGTCTTGGATTTTTAGCTTTAACTTTTAACTTAATACTTCAACTACAACTTCAGTAAGAATCAACTTCAATCTCAGCTGTGTTTCATGAAAATGTTTTTCAATGAAAATAAACTCAGCTCGCTCAAAAACAACACAGCTCTGTTTGTGTCTGTTTGGATACAACTTTCCATACAACTTGTGTATTTACTCATAAGCTTTTACAAAATTAACATATCATCGCCTCACAAATTAGATATTGTAAGGTCCTTTGAGTTTTAGTTGAACAAAACGATACATAAATACATACAAACGTATTATGGTGTCAGAAAATGTATGTCGTATGTGCCATTGAAATTGGTAGAACTTGTGACAACTGTTATTTCACACATAATGTCTTTTGGTTTTGTAGCACATCAACATTAATGTTTTTTGAAATATTTCTGTCGCATCATTATTTAGCCATCAATCATCATAAAGCACACCAACAACAACACACCATTTGAATGTTTGTAATTCAATTCATATTCATGGGGCAGCCCTTTGCAGCCGTAAGCCGATTACTCTGTCACACACTGACCACATAAAGACATAAATATACATTGGATCCGCACACACACACACACCAAAGAAAGCACACACATACATTTTCGAAATTAATTTATACAATTAACCAATTTATTTGCCGGCAACAGCGCCTCCCATCTACTCATCGCTTACACCAATCGTTCCTGGCTCATTCATGTCCGCAGGCCATTTGCTCTGACACGTTCACGTGTTTGCGTAGGGTGCACACGTACCAATGACTACATACATACTAATGTTTACATAAATATATCTACAAATCTATTAAGTGTTCATATTTGCGTTATGGCTTAGTTTTTATGCTGGCAAACACATACAAACAGTAACGCCATCTAAAACAGATTAGCCATTGCTCAGCTTCAGTGCTCTGCCTTAAAATTTTTCCCAACTAGTTTTTGTTTAAAGTCTGAAAAAAGTTCTTTTTAAAAAGTCTCAAGTCGCCAACTAAAAAGCTGCCTAATAATTTAAGTAAATATTTTCTTAAATGTTTATTGTGTGAGTCTGTCTGTGTATATCAGTGGTTGTGTGTGTATGGGTGCGTAGTTTTATTTGGGCCCAAGTTCGATTGACTGCAAAGTGCTCCACATGTGCGCAAATATTTGCGCTTCTAATGTTTGTCGTGAGTGAGTCGTGAGTTATTAAATTTCTTTTTTATAATTTATATTTCAGTAATTTTGCTGGTTTTTGTTATATTATGACAACAATTGTATGCTTTGTTGCATTGTGGTTGATGTATTAAATTGTACTGATTCGAATTTGGCAGCAAGCATTAGATGCTTAACATATATCTTCTGATCAAAAAAATAGAATATTTTTCCTTTAATGCTTTACTGTCTGAACTGGCAAAGAAATTCGTGATGGACCACAAAATTTCTATATCTTCTCGATATACATACATAAAACTTGTTGTCCTCACTGACTGACCGATTCACTCAAAACGCTGAAGCTATAAACATGAAATTTTAACCTTTTTAGAAAATAAACCTCCATTAAGATCTTTAAGATCTTTTGAAATTCGGGAGTCTAAAAAGGCAAAACATGGGTAAAATTGTTCTATGAAGAAACGTGATTGATTTCGAATTTGGTGAAAATAATCCAAATCAAAAATAATTCGACACGTGTTTCTTAGTTCTTCGATAATCAAAATTTAACGGGGTCAAAGATGGATTAAGGTTCGTATAGGAGATGTCTATTAAAAAAACATAAATCGATGGGCCAATTGACTTCAGAATTGTTGAAGACACTTTCCTATTATCGGACCCTGTTTTTTAGAATGTTGTCATATACCGTTCTGGTTGCTAAAACATTAAAATTTTTATCATAACTAAAAATCGATAAATTCTTAATTTACTTGAGCTCACATTATTTAAAAAATTTATCTCAATTGAAGTATAAAATTCAAAAAATGTACTTATTTTTTTATTTATTTAGAATTGTTTTAAAAAATGTTCACTATTGTTATTGTTATTAATAAATTTTTTTTTATATATTTATTTTCATTTTTCTGCTTGGTTTTTCTTTACTTTGTAAAGCCATTACTTACATTAAAAAAAGTGTATAATTATCTTTTTTAAACTTAAATATTCAGTTTATTAATTTCGTATTATTTCCAAGATTTCAAACCATTCTAAGGACCAAAAAAGAGAAAAATTATTCCTAAAACCAAAGTCTATTCAGACGACCACAAAGTAGCATGTTGCCATATGACAACAAAATAGCAAAAAAGGTAATAACTTTCAAAGCATTTTCCGTGTCTTTGACATGAAAGTCATAACAAAATTTGTCACCAACACTAAATTCCCAATACATCTTTTACCACTTTACACATGTCGCGCCCCTTATTTGTCGCTGAACTCAACCAAAGCGCCAAAACCAAAACAAAACTTGCCACTATTATTATCCTCTTTTCAGTCACAACAAACAACACCTGTGCTGGCACTAACATTTGTTAGACAATTTAAACGTGACATTAATTAATCAAAATATGCTCTACCACACACACCCACACACAACTGCTCCTTCACGTGGACAACACATATAAATCCGATTAATCACACTTTCGAAACACTACAATTACTTCTCAGCCTTGGCGTGAAATTCTGAGAATTCGGTGTGTCGCGCCCATTAACCGTACATCAGTTTATAGGTGCTTGTGCCACGTTACAAAACCAACAATAACTTCATCAAAATGTAATGCCAGCAGTGTTTAACTTTAAAATAACCTTGAATTCAAGCTTAAAATAGCCAACGACCAAATTGTTTGTGCCATTTCCAGCAGCAGAGCGTGGCGTCTAATTGACACAAAAGTGTTAAAGCGCCCATCAAACAATGCCACTTGGTCGCACAAACTATCAGCGCACGTATTGATTTTAATACTGCATTTAAAATGATAAATTTTTTTTGGACTATTGTCGCATGTCGCTGGCAAAGCGAGCCGGTGCGCGACGGCCGGTACAACGTGTGGTATGAGTGACATGAATTGGCGGCTGTGGGGCTTTGGTTGGGTTCGTTTGTGTCGTGTTCAATATTTCACTCCTTCCTATTTTCGTGTAGTGGCGTTTGGCCGTGTATGGGTGTTTGTATCAGATAGTGTGTATGTGTGTGTGTGCGTGTGTCTGTGTTGCTGTATGCGTGCGTGTAGTTTCCTGTTCGCTTTGCTTCTTGCCATTTTTATTATGAACGCAACGCAATAACGTGACGTAAATTGTTATCGTTGATTTTTGTTATTGTTGTTGTTTTTGTAGGTAATATAACGTTTGTTATTGTTGTTGTTGCTCTTGTATTGTTTTAGTTCATGGTTGAATTACATTTTCCATGAATGTATCTGAACTTGATTTGGGATTTAAAAATTCTCAAGCAAATTGTTTATATTTATTTTACTTTTTTGTTTTTTCAATGCAAGTTTAAAGATTAACTGAAAAACTTATTAAAATAAAATTCTAGCCAAAAGCCAATTTAAAGCTTCAATTCGTTGGTACTAATAAAAGTATTTATTATACAATTTATATCACTTTTTCCTATAAGCTGTATTAAATTTTTTCAATAAACAAATAGTTTTGTAATAAAAAAAATGGTCACTCATAATTAAAAAATTTCATATTTATCTAGAATAAATTTCCAATAGATATTTTTTTACATAAATTAGACTTTCTCCAGTAAATTTTGTATTTAATTGGATTTTGATTGAAGAATATTTTCTTACTTTACCCAAAAGTTGGCATTAAACTGAAAGTATAAATTGTATTAAATTTGTTCTATAAGCAAATAGCTTTGTATTAAAAAATGGTTTCCCATAATTTAAAAATGTCATATTTATCTACAATTTTCCATAAATATTTTATTGTTTAAATGAGACTATTACCCAGTAAATTTTCAATTTAATTGGATTTTGATTGAGTGAATCTTAAATGAAGAATATTTTATATTTATTTTTTGAAATTTAATATTATTTTATTTTGTTTTATTCTATTGTATTTTATTTCAATATATTTTATTTTATTTCAATTTATTTTATTTTATATTTTTGTTTTATTTTATTTTGTTTTGTTTTATTTTATTTTATTTTATTTTATTTTATTTTATTTTATTTTATTTTATTTTATTTTAATTTGTTTTATTTTATTTTATTTTCTTTTATTTTATCTTATTGTATTTTATTTTATTTTATTTTATTTTCATTTGTTTTATTTTATTTTATTTTAATTTATTTTATTTTATTTTAATTTGTTTTATTTTATTGTATTTTATTTCAATATATTTTATTTTATTTCAATTTATTTTATTTTATATTTTTGTTTTATTTTATTTAATGTTTTTTATATTTCATTTTATATTTTTGTTTTATTTTATTGTATTTTTTTATTTAATTTAATTTAATTTAATTTTTATATTTTATTTTATATTTTTGTTTTATTTGATTTAATTTCATTTTTTATTTTATTTTATTTTATTTTATTTTATTTTTTATTTAATGTAATTTAATTTAATTTTATTTTATTTTCGTTTTTTTATACTGATTTTATTTTACTGCTTTACCCAGAATTTTGTCCTTTTCTCAATAAAAATTACAATTTATTGCAGTGACTATTTGAGGAATAAAACTCCCCATTTATTAAAATCCGCATTATATTTTAAATTGCACTTTAATGCGGCAATATTAGCGCAAATGTTGGCGGTAAATTAATTTGCCTTAAATACGCAGTTTTGCATTTTTCATAAGTTGAGCGTTGCGCCAATTTTTCATCAACATTTTAAATTAAGCGACCTTCACAAACGCCACACCTCCGCCAAAAAACAAAGCAGTTGTGCTCATCAAAAACTTCGTGAAGAAAGCAAAAAGAAAAAGCAATAAACAGCAAAAAGCTTTGACTAGTGAAAAGCAACAAAACCAAGCAAGAAGGTTGACTAAGTCGAAGGCTTGGCGCAAACACAGACTGGCTGTCAGCAAACAAGCGGCACAAAACAAAACGAAAAAATATTTCCTGCAACAAATTAGCCACAATGAGGCAAGCAAACTGTTAAAATATGGTGGCCCATAAAACAGTCAAGCGACAGTTTGGCTGTTGCTGCCGCTGTTGTTGTTGTTGTTGTTGTTCTTATATATATATGCAGTGTTAAAAAGCTGATACTGCCTGCTACCAGTGCTAGCGGCGAAAACATTAAAGCCTCAAAGGGGAAAAAACAGAAATAAAGCCAACAGCAGTCAGCATTTGTTTGGCCAACAAACACAAATACACAGAAACACACATGCACGCTTGCAACTGTTGTTTGGTGCCCTTTTCGAATGCCTTTCGAAGTTGCATGTATACATTACAATTACAACACACACACACACACACAAACTCGCACACATACTCACTGTTTAGCCATTGAAGTCGCAATGAACTTCAAAGTGTTGCATTGCGACGCAGTGGCGCACATTAAACGCCAAAGTAAGCCAACAGCAAACTGTGCCGTTAAAGTGCTGTTGCCATAAAAGCTGAGTTCATGGTGAAGGTTAAATATGGCAACAACAAACACACTGTTGAGAGAAAGAGAGAGCAAAGGTAGAGGAACACCCCAATGCGAGTACAAGAACAAAGTGCTAAGTAGTGTCCGACCGAAACCACTTTTTTGGGCCGAAACCGAAACCGAATATTCGGTTTTTTTTTAATATTCGGCCGAAACCGAAACCGAAACTTTCTAGTTGAAATAAAAATCACCATATCAAGCACTTTTTTCAACAAACGAATTTTGCATTAAGTAAATAAAGAACAAACATAGCATAAATAAATAAATACTTATTAATAAAAACAATTTATTCATTTTTTAAAAATGTAAACAAGAAGAAATCACCCTTTCGTACCTTACTCGCTAATATTCAAAATTAAATAATTTAATATTATATGCTAAAAAAAGAAGTTTATTTACATTGCTGGCATCTAAATTACTCCTCCTTTTACTATATATCTGCTACACAATAAAATGTAAAAAATATTCTAGAAAGTTTCGGTTTCGGCTATTCGGCCATTTTTTGGCCGAAACTGAAACCGAAACCGAAACCACTTATTTGGGCCGAAACCGAAACCGAAACCGAATATTCGGTCGGACACTAGTGCTAAGTGAAAGTACATGAGGAATGTAGAGGAGAAAGGTGAAACCCCTAAACTATTGGGGTGGCGGGGGGGTGAAAAAGGTGCTTTTGGATTTTTTATGCGTCAGAGTTGCACAAAGCAAAGCAAATCGTTGTTCAACAAAAACCGTCTGTCGTATGTTGTATTGAAGCAAATAATTCATACAACAAATAAAACATAAGTAGGCCGTAGGCAACAAAAGTGCTTGAACAGGCCATGTGACCTTTGAGTCAATTCGTTTAAGTTAATTAAATAACAAGAAATTTCATTATTCGTTGCCAAATGCAGGAAATTTAATGAATTTATTTTATGCACAAATCAAGATTAACTCGAATGTGCTCAAGTATCTAAAATACTGTTCACGTTCAACATACAATAAAAATCATATTAGATCGTTTCTAAAATTGTTTAGGAAAATTCCAGATCTGAAAAGTAATACTGGCAAATTCGATATAAGAAAGGTTTGAACAGTTCTTTACTCAGTTCCAAAATAAATCAAATTATTAAGAAAGCTTTGAACAATTCTCTCATCAGCTCCAAAATAATTCAAATAGGTTGACATAGGCAAATTTGATATAACAGAGCTTTGAACAGTTCTACAAAACCTTCCAAATTATTATCTTATTTCAGCAAGTTTGATTTAAGAGAGCTTTGAACTGTTCTCTCATCAGTTTCAAAATATTTCAAATAATTAACGGAGCTTTGAACAGTTCTCTCATCAGTTCGAAAAGAAACCCAATAGGACAATATCGGTAAATTCGATATAAGAGAGCTTTGAAGTGTTCTGTAAGCAGTTCCAAAATATTCCAAATTATTATCTTATTTCAGCTAGTTTGAAAGAGCTTTGAACTGTTCTCTCATCAGTTCCATAATATTCCAAATTATTATGTTATTTCAGCAAGTTTGAGGGAGCTCTGAACAGTTCTCTCTCAGAATGTTTCGATCCTATAAATCAAAACTAAGGTATTATATGTCGGAATATGCAATAGTTTTGGTACTGAAACCTGTAGAAGTAGAGTCATATTTGATTTAAAAGATGTTGATCTCTTATCAGTTTCAGAATATATGGATCCTTTAAACTCAAATAAAGCTGTATTGGAATATGGAAAAATTGTGCCATATTTAATTTAGGAGAGTCTGGGTCAATTATTGAACCAGTTCCAGAATATTAAAGCCCTATAAATCCGGAATATTCTATGTAGGAATATGGAATAGTTTCGTATTAATTTTAGTACTGAAACCGGGAAGAAACGGTGGCATATTCGATTTAGAAGGAGTTGGTCTCTAATCAGTTCCAGAATATTAGAACCCTGCAAATTTGGACAAAGCTATGTTGGAATATAGAAATGTTTTGTATGAACATTGGTACTGAGACATGTACAAATGGTGGTGATCCGGAAAATTATTGCCCTATGAAACCACACTAGTTTATGTCAAAATATGGAATAGTTTCGTATTAAGTTTTTGTACTAAAACATGGTAGAAATTGTGGCATATTCGAATTAGAAGAATTTGATCTCTAATCAGTACAGAAATCCTGTACAGGAAAAGGATCTTGTAAATTTGGACAAAGCTATGTTGAAATATGGAAAAGTTTGATATGACTTTTGTACTGAAACATGTACAAATTGTGGCATATTTGAATTAGGAGAGTCTGGGTCAAATATTGAACCAGTTCCAGAATGTGGATTCTAGTGGATTCTAATCAGTCCTTTAAGTTCACTATTATTTCGGCCTGCCAGCAACTCGTCCTCATTCAACTCACAAGCAAGTTTGATATTATGGAAGATGTTTTTGATTAGTTGTCACAAGAAACCGATGGTTTCTTCGCTTTTGGTGATTGTGCAGAATCGACTCCAAGCGGCAAGTCGGTTCCACAACTGACCACTTTTTGTGTGCCTACGTTGCTTTCATTTGAATCAAGTTTGAGTTCTTTGACACTGATGTTTTTTCAAAAAGCAATCGTTTCGAATTCGTTGCTCCACAAAACTATGTTCAGATCTTACGAAAGTCAGATAGATTTGAGTTCTTTGACACTGATGTATCAAAAAGCGATCGCTTCGAATTCTTGGCTCCACAAAACTAACTCGGATCTTACGAAAATTTTATATATAGAAATTTTATATTATTGTAAGATCTGAGATATATTCATAAAAAGCTATAAAATTAAAACGCATATTCACATACGAACGAACATATCGACTTAAAAATAAAAAAAATACTCAAAGATTAACAGCCAACCAGCCCCAAGTCAAAGCATTACAAAAACGTATTTAAGTAAAAATCAACTACAACAACTTTAACTAAAATAACAACAGCAACAACCACAGCTTGTCATTATAATAAAATAAAATATGCGCAACACGAACAACCACAAACACATAAAAAGAAGCAAAAACAAACTTTGGCTAAGGTTGCCACTTAAAGTTGAAAAATGCTTTATGAAAATTACATTTACGCACATTGACAACTTTAGTAAAAATTGACAAAGCTGCAGTTGCAAAGTTAAGTAGAAGAAGACCCAACAAAAAACAACAAGAAATCAACAACGAGTACACTACACAACTAAGGTTGGAAACATTGTCATTTGCCATGGAGGGAAGAAAGAGAGCAATAAAAGTGGTAAACAAAGTTAAAAACCTTGGCGTGGCGACAAAAGCAAAAGTGAAGCGCGGAAACGGAAGTGGCGGGCATGTTGGCCTTCAAAATGCGTTGGCGGCAAAGCGGCGACTAGCACTGAGCAATATGCAAATTTATTTAGGATACGCCACTGTGCGTGCCCGTGTGTCTGCTTGGGTGCTGCGTGCGTGTAAATGTGTTCGTGTGTGCGTGTGTGCGTGCGTGCGTGCAGCCATCAGCGAGTGGTGGATTATTGCACATAACAGCGAGTCACTTTAACCCCTTTTCGGCCGCTACCAGAAATAGCCAATATTTTTTTAATTCCTTTTAAGGACTTACATTTAGGACCTTAATCAAGAATATTTTTGGATTTTTTTTTGTGTTTTTTTTTTTAAATTATTTTTTTTATAAATTAAAAATTTCATTTCAAATAAAAACAAATATATATGTATATAATTTTGGTCAAATAATAATCAAGCATGAAAACAAACAATTGGTGGCTTACATATGTACATACATGACGACTTCTGGCCAATGGTCGATTTTTCGACCACTGAAAAGTACGCGGTGCTGAGAGGTAAAAATATTTTCATAATCTTATGGATATCAATTGATTGTAGTAATTTGGTCTTTAGGCTTCGTAAATAATCAATAATAAATCAATAATTTGAAAAGGTTATATATTTTTCAGAATATTCAAAATATGACTAAAAAATGTTTTTTTTCGTGCCTTCGCCAACATCTCTAAATTTATCTTTTTTTAAAAAAATTATTATTTCGAGGGGTTACCAAAAGACCAAAGCTATTTTATGCATCAAAAGTTCAAAGATATAATGTCTAAGTGCAGAGCTACTCTCCTTCAAAGTGGCTGGTCGAAAAATCGACCAGCGGCCGAAAATGGGTTAAGACATTCTCAATGTTGCTACAATAGGCATGAATTCATTTTGACAAGTTGCGCGCACACTTTGCTGCCAACACATTTCAAGTTCGACAAACAATTACAACAACAACAACAAAATAAACAACACTCATAGCAACACAAGTTCAAAAGCATAGAAACAGCAGCAGTTACAATATGCATTAATGTGCGGTAGGCAACATGCCTCGCATATGGCAACATGCTATGTATGCATAGCGCCTCAAAGTATGCCACACGCACACGCACAGCATTAATAAAGCAAACGTAATGGTTTTTACGCGCTCAACAGCAATATTTCTTTTATTTTTTACATATTTTTCTTCTTTTTTTCATTTTCTGTTTTTCGTTTTTGTTTTTGCTTCTGTTTTGCTGTTACCCGCACCCACAGTCCCACATGTCCCCGTGTGGCATTCTCATAGCGACAGCAGGAAATGAAAGCGGAAATCTTTCGTTTGCGCTAAAATAGCTTTGTTTCTTTTGCTTTGCGCGCTCGCTTAGAGTTGCCTGATGCGCCCGCAAAAGTCTGTCAGCCCTGCGGCACAGCTTGATGTGCCTTTTTTTCATTCTTCGGTGTTGCCTTTGCGAGCGACGCACGCCTAGTTATTCCATTTGCCGGCTATGGTCGAAGTGACTGACTGTTGTTTGCCTACGGCTGGCGTGCGTGTGTGTGCCCGTGGCGCCGACCTACGCAATACGCTTTCCCTTTCAACGCTCATCACATCTCATCGCATTTTCGGGCTTAGCTCGCTAACTGTGGCCGTTTGTTTGTGCTTTTGTTTGTTTCTTTTTGTTTCGTTTCGTTTCGATTCGTTTTGTTTTTTTCTCTTTCTGCTACTTTGGTTATTTTTTTCAATTTTTTTTATATGTATTTTTTGTTTTTGCGTTTTGTAAACAACGCATCGCACAGTGTTGCGAATAGTTACAAAAATGGCTAAATTCCATATTATAACTGCCAAAACTTAGTACGAGGTTTTGTTTTAAATACGTTAATTAAGATAAACTCCAAGTTTTAGGAAAAAATATTAGAAAACATAGAACTTATGAGCTCTTAAAGTAAGCACAGCTTTGAAAAAAATTGATTACAAATAGCAAATTTTTGCTTTCACTTTGGGGTTCAATATTTCCAAATAAATTATGAGTGAGTCCCTAAAACTTAATGTTGTCTTAAGCTTCGTCAAATTTAGGTCTTTCGAGACCAAAATATTGCTAATTTTTTCACCTCTGAGCAGTACGTTATAAAAAAATAAAACAAAGACAAAAGTAAAAATAAGTAAAAAAACCGAGTAAAAACCGAGTTGAACCTTTAAAAGTGAATTAAAAACAAGAAAACATTTATCCAATTTTTTATATATATAAACAATTTTTTTTAGCAAGTATGTACATTGTGATGTGGGATTTTCAGCTGCGCATATTTGCGCGAATAGAAGTTATGGGTATTTTTCAGTGAAGACTAACATGCAAGAAAATTTGCAATATTTACAACGTTTGGTTGAATGCCAATAGCAATCGGCCAACTAATGCTTTTTTGTTGGTAAAGAAAGAAAACAGTTGTTGAATATAGCTTTGGGAAATCAATTACAATTACAGTTATATTTGAAATAGGAAAACTAATTTGGTTTCAATAATGCATTTTGATTTTTTCTTTGTACAAACCCAAAAGTTGACAACCTCGCAACTTCGTTTATATGAGAGACGCCCTCTGGTGGTGAATTTTTTAGTTTTAATTAATTTTGTATTTTTTGTTATTAAAAAACGTATATTTGGAATAGGAAGATTAATGGGGTTTCAATACATTTTGATTTTTGCTGCGTAGAAACCCAAAATGAACACTTTTGTTTGTATGGGAGGGGGCCTCCTGGTGATATATTTTTGAACTGTAATTAATTTTGTATTGTTTGCACTCAAAAATCTGTAGTTGAAATAAAAAGATTAATGCGGTTTCAATAATACATTCTGATTTATTTTTCCTTGTACAAATTAAAACTTGACAACCTCACAACTTCGTTTGTATGGCAGGCGCCCTCTAGTGGTGAATTTTTGAACCTTTAATAATTTTGTATTTTTTGCACTCAATACTATTGCCGATTGTTGAATAAATCAATCAAATCGCTTTAGAAGTTTTCGAGATATGATGTTTCCTTGCTTACAAGTGAGCAGCCAATTCTATTGAAAATTACTAGTTTTGTATGGCGGCCCCCTTAAAAGTTGGAGATAGCGGTTAGGTAGGTATGAAAAAGACATTCAGAAGGGAAAATAAATGTGGGTCAGTCTTACATTTGATGCGTCTGGGCGCAACCTGGAAGCAGTGGGAGCACAATTTATAAAAACAATGATTTTGTATGGAAGCCTCATTAAGGGTTGGAAATAGGGGTTGAGTATGTTGGAAATAAATATTCAAAAGAAAAAATTCAGGGGTCAGTCATAGATTTTAACCCTCTCAGATCAATTTCTGAACAGCTGTGGAGCAATTTGTTGAATTTTTCAATTGCTTTGGCAGTGAGCGCTTTTTATCTGTGTACAGATTTATAAATAGATTTAACATATATACAAATTCAAGTATTATGAACGTGTTATATTTAAACACAAATACTATGAACATAGATTTTGTTGTCAGCAAATACTTCATTCTTAAACTTGTTGTTGTGTCAAATATTTTGTAGTTAATTTTTTCGCTAAAGGTTATTTGCTGCTGATACAAAAATGATGACTTTGGGTTTTTTGTGTTCAATGGAAAAATGCAAATTTTGTAATAGCAATTTTTACGTACTTCTCACTCTTCTTATTCTTATTTTTTGTATGTGTGATTTGAATTTGTTTGGCTCTGTTTGTTACTTGTATATATTATTGACAACAACAACAAAATTGATTTTATTGTTTTTTGTTCGCCTTGAAGTATGCTTAGAAAAGTACGCACGAAAACTTTTTAAGCCACCTTAGCAACTCTTAAGCTCACACAACAGTTGCATACCTTCAGGCTGCTTTACGTTTGTTCAACAACTTTATTGATTGCCATCAATTATGAGCTCTCAGCGTCAACGCCAACCGCACACTTACATATAAGCACACTCACACACTCAGACACACACACACACAGACTCAGAAATCGACTGCACGAAAACAGCCGCACACGCTTCACTTTGCAACCTTCACAAAACCTCCAGCGCCGCCACCGTCATCGAACTTCTTCAAACAAATTAAGCGCGTGACGCGTAAGAGGAGTGCCGACGACTTTGTGCCGCGCAACCCATTCAACCACATAAAAATTGTAAGCCGCCCAATCGCACACGCTTCGTTTGCCTGCGCACTTTCAACACAATTCAGCGACTCAATTCGGCGCTTCAGTTAAATCGTGCGTGAATGAATTGTGCGCGCGCAACCGAGCCGCACGCCCAATTAAATTCGATTAAACAATTTCGCCGCAACCCGATAATGCGGTCGCCGAGGTCGATCGATCGTTCCGTGGGCTCAGGATTAACATGCATACAGGTTGCAATGATTTAGCATGGCAACTCTGCCATTAATGCTCGTGTCAAACGCGACAGCAGGCAATAATCGTTGCACCCCGGACGCCGCGCGGCGGTACCCAACAAATGGCTGCTTAACTTTAACCTCATTTCGCTTGCATACGTCGAAGCCGGCTCGTAGCCTGGTGCGGCCGTTTCGTGTCGTGCAGTGCACTGAACTCGGGCGTACGTAAATCCATCTTGCAGCTGCATAGACCCAGCACAACAGCATCGATATTGACGTTTTTCGGTTGCCTTCGCTGAGGGCAGCGCATGTCAGAGCGAAGCCCACAGGTTCGCTTGTGGAGCCTTCACACTATTGGCGCATGCAAAGAGGGGTTTTCGGGGGTTCAAAGCTTGCTCAAATAACAAATGATGATATTGAACTCAAAAATTGTGTACAGAGCTCAGTCCCCTCCAATCAAATCCTGTGTGCGCCACTGCTCCACACCATTCCACCCACTCAGAGAACGTTCAACTCGCAAACTGGGTTAACAATAGTTTTCCATGAGTGCAACATTGCGCGCCGTTATGCTGCTCTTTTTTTCATTTCATTTCTTTTATGAACATAAATCATCGATTAATCGATTACACAATCAACGTAAGAGTGCATTGACAGCACATAAATCAGTTTGGCAAATTTAAAAAATTATTAAATTTTAAAATTTAAATTTTATAAATTCATAAATTTTTAGATATAAATGTTTTATTTTATTTTATTATATTTTATTATATTTTATTTTACTTTATTTTATTTTATTTTATTTTATTTTATTTTATTTTATTTTATTTTATTTTATTTTATTTTATTTAAAATTTAAATTTTATAACTTCATAAATTTTTAGATATTTTATTTTTATTTCATTTCATTTTATTTTATTTCATTTTATTTTATTTTATGTTAATTTTAATTTAATTTAATTTTGTTTTATTTTATTTTATTTTATTTTATTTTATTTTATTTTATTTTATTTTATTGTATTTTATTTTATTTTATTTTATTTTATTTTATTTTATTTTATTTTATTTTATTTAAAATTTAAATTTTATAAATTCATAAATTTTTAAATATAAATGTTTTATTTTATTTTCATTTCATTTTATTTTATTTTATGTTAATTTAATTTATTTCATATTATTTTATTTTATTTTGTTTTATTTAATTGTATTTAATTTTATTTTATTTTATTTTATTTTTGTATTTTATTTTATTTTATGTTATTATATTTTATTTTCTTTTATTTTATTTTATTTTATTTTATTTTCTATGGTTTTCTATTATTTTCTCTTACTTGGTTTTATTTTATTTATTTTAATTTTTTAATTTAATTTAATTTTATTTTGTTTTATTTTATTTTATTTTATTTTATTTTATTTTATTTGATTTTATTTCATTTTATTTTATTTCAATTCATTTCATTTTATTTTATTTTTATTTTATTTTATTTTATTTTATTTTATTTTATTTTGATTTATTTTATTTTAGTTTATTTTATTTTCTATTGTTTTCTATTATTTTCTTTTATTTGGTTTATTTTTTTTTTTTAATTTCATTTAATTTAATTTAACTTTATTTTCTATTGTTTTCTATTATTTTCTTTTTTTTTGGTTTTATTTAATTAATTTTTTAATTTAATTTAATTTAATTTTATTTAATTTTATTTTATTTTATTTTATTTTATTTCATTTTATTTCATTTTCTCTTATTTGGTTTTATTTAATTTATTTTAATTTTTTTTAATTTAACTTAACTTAATTTAATTTAATTTTATTTCATTCCATTTTATGTACAAAAATCATCGATTAATCGATAATAAGTCAGTCAGTCATAAGTCAGTTTGGCAAATTTAAATTTAAATTTAAAAAATTATTAAATTAAAAAGTATTAAATTAATTATATTTTAAAATTAAAATGTTATATATTCATAAATTTTTTATAAATGGACAACAATTTTTATTTAATTTCTTTATTTTCTCTATCTTTACAGAATTTTATACCACAACCAGCAAAACAGTTTTTGCAAATAACAACAATTGCAAGCATTTGGTCAATAGCAACATTTAAACAAAAATTAAAAAATACAACACAAAATCTTCAAACAAAAACTCAAGAGAAAATACAAAATTAAAAGATATTAAAAAATTGAAATTTTGAACGAAAAAAGTATAACCGTCCACAGTAATTTTTGTATACAACGTTTTTTCATGATGTCCTTAAGCTGAAAGCATACAGGAAAAGTGTGTGTGTTTTTTTTTTTAATGACACAACAGTGATTAGCAATTCATTGCTTGTATAAATATGCAAATAATTTTGAAATTTTTAAAAATTTTCAAATTCTAACAAATCAATTTAAACCAAAAAATAGGAAAAAGTCAACAAGAGCAAAGTTATCGATAGACAATTTTTTCAGTGTTGCCACCCATTCAGTGGTAGAAAGAACATAGTTTTTTGTGCTGTTTATTGATTATTTGCGAGTGCGAAATTTAAACTGAAATTTCTCGTCTTGTGGATTGGATTGAAACGTAGCAAAGATGGGCAGAAAGAAAATACAAATATCGCGCATTACGGACGAGCGTAATCGACAGGTGAGTGAACTATTTTCAATTAAGCATTTTTTAAAAACATTTTTTATAGAGAGAAGTATTAAAATTTGTTTATTATAAACTAATAAAGCTAGAAAAATAAAATTCGAGGATGTGGCAGTGTACTTATAAGTCCTCAAGACAGATTAAAAAGCAAACACATTTTTTTTTTAATTTTAGGGAATTTTCTTCATTTGATACCCATTTTAATTATTCTTTATTTCCCTAAAATGTTAAAATATTTTTTTGAAATACTCATGTCCTTGAAATTTCAAAGTTCTTTTAAACAAAATCGTAATGTCAGAGAGAAAAACTAAAAAAGCAGTTTCACTATATTTGGCGCCTAGTCTTGCAAGTACATTGATTTGTTCAAAATTTTCCAAAATTGTTTGATTGTTGTCTGTAATTCAAAATTCTAAGATGTGGAAAATAAAATCTACATATGTCAAAATTAAGTTTTGTCTCATTTGGCGGCAGTTTTCAGATCACTCTTGAACTTAAAAACCTTATTTTTGAACCATATTTTTTGTAAAAGCCGGACATATTCCTATTAAATCCTTTTAATATACAACAAGCTTTGTATTTAGTGTTCCTAAAATATGCATTAAAATATTTTAAAAAAAATCCATTCATTTAAGAATCAGAACTCAAATATTTCATCATCATCATAAATTATTCTCTTTTTCTTCATCACATTCCAAGTTGCCAAACTGCGCATTTGTATTGGAATGTTACCTGGTCATTTATTAGACGGCAATAATAAACAATTAAATCGAAAATGGCACCACTTCCTGCTGTAACATCGATATGCCGCCCATACACACACACACACACACACACACACACACACACATACGAAAGTGAAAGACGAATCGCACTCAAGTTGACCGCGTCTGCCAGCAGCGTCACAGCAACTTGCCGGCTTCCCGAGTGCGCACTAACGCCACGGATTTTCCGCTCTTCACACACCCGTCCACATGTCCCACTCCCATGAAAAGCTTCGTCCTCAGCCAATCGTGCCATGTTTCTTTGCCAGCTGAGCGTAGGTTCGTGTGCGTTTCATTCGCGACGTTGGTCGGTGTGTGTGTGTGCGTTGGCGTTCTTTATCACTCAGCCATAGAACTTGGAAAGAAAAAAATAATCGATTACTTTAAACACGAAGGTTATTTTGCTCGTCCACTGTCCGTTCTGCGCTTGAGAGAAACTATCGAAGGCAATAAATGCATTTTGTTGTAGTTCAAGGATAATCGCATTTGACTCTATGATACGCAACGATACCAGGCAAAATTTCTTGAACGCTCGTTAATGGAAATCAAAAAGGGGGAAATGGGTTTTATTTATACTTTTTAGAAGACTTTAATTTGTAAATTGCTACATTTGTAAATTGTTCGTAGTGCTGATGAACTTTTAAAAATTTAAGAAGGCATTGGTTGAATATGAAAACTGTACGCTTTAAGTTTTATATGAATTTTAATATAGATTAGGCTAGAATAGATTAGGTTGGGTTAGGTTAAGGTGGCTGTCATGGGACATGGGACTTGCCAAAGGACACTCTTAGGCCACTTATACCGCAAGGAGAAAGTGATCTGTCTTACTGTAACTCGGAGAACCTATACAAGTCAATTTGAATTATAGATAATTCCTAGCAAGTCCTTCATGTGGACTGAACTGATGTTACGCAAGTTGCCGAAGAAAGCAGAGCCTAGTTTTCCATCTTTTAGTTTTCCTAGATTCTTCATCTTCGTCTACAGAGAGCCGTGCAGTGCCAGAGATAGTGACTTATAATCCCAGAACAGAGAGAGTGATTGTTTGACTGTCTTAGTTCCGAAAGATTTTTCCAGGATTTGTTTTCATTCTTGTTTGTATAGACTTGCACTTAGATCAGCTGGAGATCAGAGAGAGTGATTGCTTGACTGGATTCCAGGATTTATTTCCTTTCTTGCTTGTATAGATTTTCACTTAGATAAGCGGGAGATCAGAGAGAGTGATTGCTGATTGTCTTAGTTCCGAAAGATTTCTCCAGGATTTAGTTCGTTTCTTGTTTATTTGCTTTGTTTTACAGGAAAACCCTCATAATTATTTATTTGTTTCAAAAGTAGGAAAGATTTAGGACAGCTAGAGACTAAGATTAGTAGACTAAATAAAAACAAACTCTCACACTACGGAGGCATATCTCCTTGTTTTAGTAAGATAGATGGCAGCCCCAGTGGCGCACACAGGGGAGGGGTTTTGGGGTTTAAAACACCCCCAAAATATCTTTAAGTTAGTACAGAAATTTAATTTATAACCGTCGCTTATATATTGAATCATCAATAACAGTACTCGACACAAAAAATTCACCTCAAAATAAAAGTGTTTTCTAGACTAACTTTGCGCCGCTGAACACGAAACTGAAGATAAAAAAATTTATGTAATTTTTGCGTTTTCGAAAAATCTTCGAAAAACCATTTTTTCCCTGTTGTTTCAGTTAGGAGCACATATCTCGTAAACGAATCATTCGACTAACACAAGCTGTCCGTCGATAAGAAGATAATACCTTAGTCTTTCCAGAGATTGTCCAAATCAGATGAGATTTGGAGAGATTACTGACAGTGAAAGTTGTAAAAAAGTGAATTTTTCGACCATTTTAAAAAATCATAAATTTTCCAATGTTTTTTTATAGATAAAATAAATTATCTCCTCTGGTTTTAAAATCTAAGATGAAAGATATATTATTTGTGCAAATATTAATCCTAAAATCAATAGAATCGAAAGAAAAATGACAAAGTTATGATGCACTGAGTGAAAACACCAACTTTAAATTTATTACAACGTGCGAAAAAAAAACATTTTTTTGCCGAGACCAATCCTAGTGTTGATATAAGCGTGAAGCTAGAGGTCATTTATAGTAACCTGGCATAGTCAGTTTTTCATTTCCTGACCCAAAGTCCTTTTTAGGGGCCTTTAAAATTTTAAGGACATACACATTTCAAATATTTTTTTTAATATTTGCAGTTGTGTAATGATGAAGATATGGGTATCAAATGAAAGAGAAAAATTGTGTACTTTTAACTAAACTTTCTATTTTGAACTTTCAGGACCAAAATATGTCAGGTAGGGAAACATACATGTTTTGGATCTGAGTCTGTAGATTCATACATCTAAATTTTATTCTATTTCAAAGTTCTCAAAAAAGTTACACAAACCCCACCCCCCGAAATAAAATCCTGCGTGCGCCACTGGGCAGATGGGGCTGCCCAGGATCTTATTTGCTATAAGTTAATCACCCAACCTGGCAGAATTTCAATTGATTAGCTTAACCAACACAAGGAGAAAAAAATGCACTAAAACTTTGGAGTTGTAATGTTTTATTCATTATGATAATAAATTAATATGCAATAATTTTATTATTCATGTATAAGTAGATTTTGTATAATTTTATAGCTTTTAGATGCAATTTTATTTGTTGTCGTTTGTTGTATCCATTTGCAGGTTACGTTCAACAAGCGCAAGTTTGGCGTCATGAAAAAGGCGTACGAGCTGTCCGTGTTGTGCGACTGCGAGATAGCGCTAATCATTTTCTCATCCAGCAACAAATTGTATCAATACGCCAGCACGGACATGGACAAGGTGCTCCTCAAGTACACCGAATACAATGAGCCGCACGAATCGCTGACGAACAAGAATATTATTGAGGCAAGTAAACAAAAACCAAAAACAAAAATAAACAACAAACAAATACAGTCCATTTCATAACTATATCACCGTCTTATTTTTGCAAGTGTTTAGTAAAAGAAATCATTTCCAGTAAAATTGCCTATTGTGTTTTATTAGTTATCTGAAATTACGTATATATAAAATAAAAAAATAAAAAACAAGGCTGTTACATAGATAATTATTGACAAGTTTATTTTTCTACTATTTCATAACTACATCACCACTTGCAATATTTGATTTTAATTAAGAGTAAACAATTAACGAACTGCAAAGTTGTTAACTCAGTAGCTGGTTGGGCCACCGCTGTTTTCCAGCAACGCGGCCAGTCTATTTGGCATGCTGTCGACCAGCTTCTGGAGCGTTTCCTGTGGAATATCAACCCAAGCAATTTCTATTGCAGCTTGTAGATCTTGAATGTTACTAAACTGCCGGTTATTAGCATAAACCTTCCGTACTAATATTCCCCAGAGGTTTTCCATTTTGTTTTGATCTGGTGAACATGCAGGCCAGTCAAAAACATCAATTTCGCGGTCAGAAAACCACTCCCTTGATACTCTGCTCACGTGAATAGCGGCGTTATCCTGCTGGAAAACCCATTCCCCCTCACTGCGGCTCTCTAAAGAGGGCAGGAGATTATTCGCAAGGACTCCGACGTACTCTTCACTGTTCATCCTAGTTGACGGAAAGGCTAATGGCAGTGTTGCACACGATGAAAACCCACCCCACACCATTAGACTTCCTCCGAAAAAATTTCCGTTTCGAGAAGTATAGTGGATCCTTGCGAAGATCTCGCCAGTAGAACTGGAAACCATCTCGACCATCCAAATAAAATTTTTTCTCATCTGAAAAAAATAACCTGAGAAGAAAGCGGTGATAAAATTACACGAAATTAAAAACATGTTTCTCGATTACGTACCTTGGTCCAGTTGCGGGTCAAGTTTCTTCGTGCAAATCCTAGACGAGCGTCGATATGATGTTTGGTGAGTCTTGGCGTGCTCTTCATTTTTTGATTTTGAAGGTGCGGGCACCTTTGAAGTGCGCGAAAAACCGTGGGCAGTGACACATTTAACTTTAATTCATTCCGCAACTGTCTTAAGCTTTTGGTAGAATTGCTTGCAGCTCTGGCAATTCGACGCTCGTCTCGTGGTAATAATTTTTTTTGGGGCCGCCCGTTTTATTTGTGCCATAACTATCGGTATTTTTCAAAAAATTTGCGATTGTCACGTGATTACGCCCCAATTTGCGTCCAATTTCGCGTAAGGATAACCCAACTTCACGAAATGCCTTAATTTTGCCAATTTCCTCTACTGTTAAATATTTTCCGCGCGGCATTTCGTGTAACGAATGAATAAGTATAATTTACAGCATTACAATGTCGAAAAAAATTGTTTTGACAGCAAGAAAAATTAGTATTTGATTAGTGGTGATATAGTTATGAAACAGTAAAAAAAATATTTTTTTGGCATTTATGTGAAACAATAGTAGTTTTTTTATTTAAAAAATTACAAATATACATTACTTTTAATAACAAACAAAAAACAATTGGCAAATTTTTTGCAAGTGTTTCCTTTTGCAAAGGAGTTATAAAAATAAGATGGTGATATAGTTATGAAATGGACTGTAGACATGAAAATTACGATGTATTTGCATGACAACAACAACAACAACTGTAAAGTAGGTAGTAGGAGTAGTAGGACAGAAAAATAATGACAGAGTTACGCACAACGCAATAACAATAAATAATTATCGAAAGGAACGCCACCAACAATAACAACAACAACAACAAAAGCTTAACAAAAACAATCGTTCGCGCTCTAACAACTACGACAAGCGATTATTTATGCAGCAATAACAATGACAATAACAACAACAACAACGCCGACGATAGCAACCATAACGACAAATAGTGAACGTGACAGTAGCGAGAAGAGCTAAAGGAAGTTGTCAGCAGCAGCAGCAGCAGCAGCAACTGACAAGTGGCGCGCAACTGTGTGCGACCGCTGAAAGTCAGAGTTGGCTTTGTTGAAGAATGGCGACTGGCATTGTCAACGTAAACAGCGCTCGCGCCTGAAAATATGCAAATGAAACTGAGTGAAAACGATGCCGGCTTATGGCTGCTGCCATTGTTGTTGCTGTTATTGTCACTAATGCTGTGAATGTTATTAAATGTTTGCGCCAACAAATTTTCATATATCCCGAATATACAAGTTGCTGTGCTGGGATTGTTGTTGTTGTTGTTGCTGCTGCTGCTACTTGCACGCATATCGGTTCGCTGTCATTCACATGGAATTTGCATTTTTCCTAAGTTGCGCATTTTTTCGTTGCCCTCCAACGTTGCACTGTTTGCCCTCCCTTGCCCGCCACTCAACAAACCCCATTTGTATCGTCTGCTGTTGTCGCGCTGAATATGAATTTTGTTGTTTTATAATGTTAATTCCGCTAAGATTTACATGATTTTGCATTAAACGTAAATGCGCGTTGACACTTGAACTTTTTGTGCGCGGCGCATTGTCACCGACAGCAACCAACACGACACCGAACAGCGAGCAGCGAACAGCGAGCAGCCTGAACGGCAATTCAGTCATTAAAAAGTGTGTAAACATAACTTAAATTGTTGATGAAAGCCGCAGAGCAGTGAACGGGGCGTGTGCGGTGGCGGTGATGATTACATTTTCATGCTAAAGTGACGCTAAGCTCTGCTGGTGGAGTGGCAAATTAAAATGTTGTGCGCCAATCGAACGCCGGCTTTGAGTGACACTTGAGCGCACTCAATACAGCGATGAGTTGTGCTCAAGTGTGACATGAGTACGAAACATAAGCCGAGAACTTCCGTACAAAGGTGAGAGGGAGATGAATTTGAGTGGAAATATGAGCAAAACTCAATGGAGATCTCTGGAGTTTTTGCTCACTATTGAGTCAGGTTAGGTTAGCGTGGCTGCCACTTGGGGCTCAATTGATCATTAGTGGACTCCTACTGGACTTTAACCCCAACTATATCTATCTATGAGATACACTTAGACCTATAAATGGCCCGATGAGTAATGTGTATTCCACACTGTTTTTTCAACACATTTCCAACTGATAGAAGAAGAGGCCAACTCAATCGATACCAAAATATTGCTGTGAAAAGCGTAGTTCGATGACTTCTTCAATCCACCACCACTCCACCACTCTTTGTCATTCCACTCTAAATTTTAGCCAACTTAGCGCACTCAACGCTATGAAATCCCTTAGGATTGTCATGTATCAATCAACTGACAAATTACGCTCATCACTCGACACCTACGCATCTCTTCTATATACAAACCACACACTCATACTTATACCTACAACAACAATATTAACATTTATTGACATGTAATTGTTGTCATTTGGTGTTTGTCATTTCAGAAAGAGAACAAAAACGGCGTCATGTCACCGGATTCACCCGAACAGGAGGCCGATTTTACGCTCACACCCCGCACCGAAGCCAAATACAATAAGATCGACGAAGACTTTCAGCTGATGATGCAGCGCACCCAAATGGCGGGCGGCGCATCGGCGCGCAACATCACCAACTCCAACTATACGCTGCCCGTTTCGGTGCCGGTGGCGAGCGCCTACGGCGATGCCATGCTTCAGGCCAGCCCGCAAATGTCCCACACGAATATCAGCCCCAGACCGTCCAGCTCGGAGACGGATTCAGGTGGGATGTCATTGATAAGTTAGTACGAGTAGTGTTGCGGCACACACACACATTTTTCTATTGTTACTGCGTTGCGTTTTTTCGATTTTTATTTTATTTAACTTTTTGTATTCGTTTATGCGTTTTTATATGTATACTTTTGAATTGTTATTTTCGTATTTAAATTTTTTTAATTATTTTTTGAGTTGAGCATATTTTTTGGTGATTTATTTTTGATAATTTTTTATTATTTTATATTTTTTTTAATGAATTCTTGCGCATCTACACAGCCATTTTATGGACTATAGAATTTCATTTAAATTCACTTTATGTCAGTGATGATAATTTTGCTACTCGCAAGTAGCAGTAGGAATGTTACAAATGAAAAATGAGTTTATTTTGTTACTTGCGGCTGGCAGAATGATGACCATTCTGCTTCATGTCTATAGAAAGTAACGAGTCTCGTGTGTAAAGAGTAGCAGAATGGCCAACACTACTAACCTACTCACTTCAATGCATTTCAGTTGTAGAAAGTAACGAGTCTCGTGGATAACGAGTAACAGAATAGCTTTCTGTCTATAGAAACTAACGAATCTCGTGAGTAACGAGTAGCAGTATAGTAACCTACTCGTAGAGTATGCTAACCTACTCGTTACTCGCGCGTAGCATAATAGCCTTCACTGCTTTGTAGCTATAGAAAGTAACGAGTCTCGTGAGTAGCGAGTAGGAATGGCATTCACTGCTTTCTGTCCATAGAAAGTAACGAGTCTCGTGAGTAAAGAGTAGGAATGGCTTTCACTGCTTTCTGTCTATAGAGTCTCGTAACTAGTAACGAGTCTTGTGAGTAACGAACAATAGAATGGCTATCACTGCTTTCTGTCTATAGAAAGTAACGAGTCTCGTGAGTAACGAGTAGTAGAATGGTCATCACTGCTAGCCTACTCATCACTTGCGAGGAGCAGAATAACTTTATTTGCTTTGTAGCTGTAGAGAGTAACAAGTCTTATGAGTAACGAGTTGCAGATTGGCTTTCACTGCTTTGTAGCTATTAAAAGTAACGAGTCTAGTGAGTAACGAGTAGTAGAATGGCAGAGTGAAGCTTTATATCTATAGAAAGTTACGAGTCTCGTATTTAATTTATAACCATAAATAGTAACGAGTCTCGTGGATAACGAGTAACAGAATAGCCTTCACTGCTTTGTAGCCATAGAAAGTAACGAGTCTCGTGATTAACAAGTAGCAATATGGCCATAATTGTTTTATGTCTATAGAATTTAACGAGCCTCGTGGGTAACGAGTAGCAGAATGGCCATCACTATTGGTCTACTCGTTACTCGCGAGTAGTAGTGACTTTCACTGTTTAATATCTACAGAAAGCAACGAGTCTCGTGAGTAAAGAGTAGCAGAAAAACTGTCACTGTTGGTCTACTTGTTACTCGCGAGTAGTAGTAACGAGTCTCGTAGACAACGAGTAGAAGAATAGTTTTCAGTCTAAAGAAAGTAACGAGTCACGTGGATTACGAGTAGAAGAATAGTTTTCTGTCTATAGAAAGTAACGAGTCTCGTGAGCAACAAGTAACAGAATGGCCATCATTGCTAGCCTACTCACTTCAATGTTTTTCAGCTACAGAAAGTAGCGAGTCTCGTTGATAACGAGTAGTAGAATAGCCTTCTCTCTATAAAAAGTAACGAGTCTCGTGACTAATAAGTATCAAAATGACCATCACTGCTAACTAACTCATTACTAGCGAGTAGCAGAATGGCTTTCACTGCTTTGTTGCCATAGAAAGTAACGAGTGTCGTAAGTAACGAGTAGCAGAATGGCCATTATTGCTTTATGATTATAGATTAACTTATTTTTAATTTGCAACATTCCCAGACGTAGTTGACATGCTTCAAGCAGCTGTCTGCTTTATTGTGCACAAACTTTTCAAAGCAAAAAGCATTTCTTATTATTTGACCTTGAAATTCGTTCTTATATCTCACATTGTTCCAGTGCTCATAGTTTACTTTCTTTGCTCATTTAAAATGCTCAACTCTTATTGATAGTTTTTCTGAATCACTCATTTAATTCAGTTGTTCAGCTTTCTTTCATTACATATTCAGTATTTTTTTTGATTTGGCACTCATTATCAAACATTAAATTTGTTATTGGGTTCATTGACATTTTCATTAAAATAATTAAACTTACTGGCATCACTTTACTGTCATTTCAATTCACTTTCACGTTCCCTTTCTGTCCCTGTCCCTTTCTGTTATAAAATGAAAATGATTTATTTATTAAAATTTATTAAAGAACCAAAAACTATTATAAAAGTCATGAAATTCTCATTTAGTTTAACACAAATTTAAAGATTTCGCAGAGTAAATTTTAAATTTTTTTTTAGAAACTAACTCGAATCAATTTAAATCTATTCCAGTTTAAATCTTTTCCGAAATCTATATTCTCATAAAATCGTATAAAATCCCTTAAATTTTTTCATATTGTTCTTTCGATATGCCCTGGCTTGCTTATTTATTTTTTATACTTTTATTTTATTTTCTTGAAATTTTTTCATTTGTTTTAATTGCATTTAATTTTTTTGTTTCATTTTTTGGTTTTGCTTCTTGGCTCATTTGATTTTCATTATGATTTTTGCACATTTTCGTAGTTTGCATAGCATTGCATATTTCAACAATTTCAATTATAAGCACAAATCAATCAACGAAACCATATTTTTCTTCTCATTTCAACAACTATGCCATATCGAATTGAAAACCGTTTTCGAAAACGTCCAACAAAAATCAAATCAACCCACTTCGTACAACAGTTTATCCACCGGGTGCCATGTTGGAGATGTCGAACGGTTATCCACATTCACATTCGCCGCTTGGTGGATCACCCAGTCCGGGTCCAAGTCCCGGCATAGGTGGGCATTACAATTATCATACGCGTAATAATTATATTAAAAACTTTAATACATTCTACTAACTTCCCGACCCGCACACTTCCAAAAACGACAATTACAATCGAAAGCATGCATCAACATCTTTTTTAACTGGTTTTCAACTGTCCAACCACACAAACATTTATCGCTTTCATTGAGTACACAAACAACTAACAATTGAACAGCAAATACTAAAAATAAAATTTTAAATGTCACACAATTCACACACACATACACAGAAAATATTTTTTACATTTTTACAAACTAACTTAATGCATTTTCATGTCTAAAAACCTGGTTTTATGAAGCTTTGCATTGCCTTTCTAAACCCACTAAATCGCATAGCTCAGCTCAGCTTTACTCACCACACAACGCCCACGCTTCACTCACACCACTCCCACCGACCCCAACAAACACTACCCCCACCGTCCCACCCCCCGCTCCTTCGGCTATGTACTTCTTGTCACATTTAATGTTGGTATCTTTTCTCTTTCTTGCCTCACTTGCAGCACATCACTTGCCGCATAAACAACAATCGCCCGGTGGCCAGAATGGACGTGCTTCCAATTTACGCGTCGTCATACCAACGCCAACAATTGCTCAAAATATGTCAGCAGCAGACGAAATTGCGTATGCAGATGTAAGTTGAACCACAACACATACAAACAAAACTACTCGTACATGGTAAACAATTGACTCGTTGTACAGCGGCAAATGTCAACCAATCATTTGCCATAGAAACACATGAAATTTGCTGTAATTTGTTATTATGTTGCAAATAATTTTAATTGAATTTTTCACCCACACAGCAGCGACACAATCAGACGTCGCTGAATACGCCCGTGGTGACGCTACAAACGCCCATACCGACACTGTCGGGCTATCCGTTCGGCGCGCAAGACTACTCGCTGAACTCGGACGTGATGAGTCTGTCCTCGTGGACGCATCAAGGTCTCGTACAGCATCCCAGGTACCCACTGCAACACTGAAATTTCCATTTAAAGTTCTAATTCATTCATATTCTCCTCATTCATTCGCAGTCTACCACATTTAGCCGTTTCGAATAGCACGCCGCCACCTGCCACCTCACCCGTCTCGATTAAAGTGAAATCCGAGCCACAGTCCCCACCGCGTGATCTCTCCGGCGGTCATCAGCAGAACAGCAACGGCTCCAGCGGCAGCGGCGGCGGCGGCAACAACTCGCTCTCCATCACCAACATGAACAGTGCCGCAGTGATAGCGGGCGGCGGCGGCGGCGGTGGCGCTGGCGCCAACTCCGCGTCCGAACAAGCCGCCAACTTGAGTGTCCTAAGTCATCCGCAACAGCATCTGGTCATGTCCGGCTCGCGGCCCTCCTCGACCGGCCATCTGACGCCCACACAAGGAGGTAAGCGCTTCAGTGCTTTGCCGCCAACGGCGCCCGCACACACACACACACGTACACACTTCCGACTCCACTATGCTCTGTCTCTCTGTCTATCTCTCTTTCTAAACTATCTATTGCGTTTCTAAACGTTAGAACATTAAGCAAACATTTCTTATTGCGAAGCATTTAACTATTTAACCAGCGTACTAAATGACTTTAAGCGATTAGCGAATTTTTCATTTTGATTTCAATGTTTTGTTGCGTTTTTTTTAAGTTTGATTTGAGAGTTGTATTTTCTTGATAAATGAATTTTGTACTAAAAATTGCGTAATAATACAAACATTTTATAGAAACTTGTTTACATTTATATATTTGCTGCAGTGGCATGTAAATTTTAGCTCAAGTTAATTGAATTGAAATTTTTTACAAATTTGTTTTGACGTTTTTATTTGGCTTTGAAATGGAATGAAAAAGAGGCTGCAATTAAAACAAATTCAACAGTTAATTTATTGATATTAAAAAAAAAAACAAAAATTACACTCGACGAAAATGAACGATTACAGGGTTTATAGTTGCCTGGGCGATAAAGTGGAAGGGTCAAGTGGCCGAAAGAGGATTTAATTTATTGTGTAGGACAACAAACGATTGAAGTGTGAGGAAAGCATAGCCAAAGTAAAAGTGTACTTAAGTGACCCTAAGTAGCTGCAAGGGTAGCAGACAGCATTTCGTCGGCACAACAGTGCGTATGAGTAATTGTTTGAAATTTCGTTTTAAAATTTAAATTGAAATGAAATCAGATTCTTAGTGATGGTAGTAGTGGCTCTTTAATTGACAACAATTTTAATAAATATGTTCATAAGAAAGGCTGAGTTTTAAATTTTATGGTTCCCATTGCTCACTGAGCTTGGAAGCATAGGACCTCAACAAGACTAAATAGTAGGTAGGTGAGCACAGGGCCTCAATAAGACTAATGTCTTGTGTTGATTACCTTAGCCGAATGAAGTTTTGGAAGAATGGGTGATTAGTCTATGGCGATCAGTCCTAGCAGATGAGTATGCCATCTATTGTTCCCTGAGAAAGACGCCTCCGCATGTGAAAGTTGGTTACTGGGTTATATGGAGCGCCCTCTGTGCATCTGTGGAAAACGCATAGGTTGATGTCCTTGATGAGCTTTTTTTGGATCATGTGTGCGCTGAGTAGAAGATGTTATTGGAAAACGCAGAGGTTGATGGCCTTGATGACCTTTTTTTGAATCATGATTGCGCTGCAATAGTAGATCAAACTATCATTGCTGGTGTTGTTGTTGTGCTACTAGGACTACTGGGTATGAAAATCTGCTGTGAACTGCTCATCACAACTGAGTGAAGTGGAAAAGATAGGAGTTTGTCCAAAGGCAAACGATTTGACTGGGTAATGCTGAAGACATGAGAAACAGAAAGAAGGAAAAGTTGATTGCGTGGAAAGGATTCCAGTGGAAAAGATAGGAGCTTGTCCAAAGGAAAAGAATCTAACTGCGTATTGCTGAAGAAATAAGAATCAGAACGAAGGAATTGATGGGGTGGAAAGGATTGAAGTGGGAAGGATAGAAGCTTGTCCAAAGCAAAAGGATCTGACTGGGCAATGCTGAAGATATAGAAGAAAAACCTGATTGCGTAGAAAGGATTGGAGTGGCAAGGATAGAAACCTGTCCAAAGTAGTAGAAATTTATTCATTGATTCATTTGACTGGGTAATTTTGTAGGAATGGAAAACATTAGAAAGAAAAAACAGCTGGAAATTTAAGAAATTTCAGCCCCAAGCCAGGTAGGAATGCTACCCACGACCTCTGGAATGGCAGCCCAGTGTACTTCATGCTCAGCTACCAAGGCTGCCCTCGGTTTGCAATATTCTCTAATTCAATTTTTGTCAAATAAAGAACCACCACTACGACTCTTACCTCTTACTCTAAAATTAATAAAAAATTTCCTATTCTATTAAGTAAATGAAATTACAAAAACATTACTTTGTAGAAAAATCAAATCTTACTCTCTCACACCTTCAAAAACCACTCATACGCCCCGTTGTACGGTCACAGTTTTTCCTATCATAACAAAGTCAAAAGCCCAGTGTAGCCATTTTCGTTGGGCATGTTTTTGCCTCACGCAACACTGAATGTGTTTTAGCCGTTTCTTTTCTACCCTCCTTCTCGAATATAAATTTCCACCACTCTGTACCGAACAACAACTCATAGCACCAAACTTACACTCTGTCAACAATAATAATTTTTTGTATGTGTTTTTTTGTTGTCGTGCAAATTACTTGCAAATAAATGAAAATGTTTTTTTGTTCTCTCTCTTTTTTCTCTTTTTCTCTGTTTTGTTGTGGATTATGAAAAAAAAAACAAAATAAATAAAATAAACAACAACAACAACAATAATAACGTTAACAAAACCAAACCGTTACAGTACTAGATAAATATGAAGGATACCCATACCGCCCCCAACTGGGTACGAATTCTAGATTATGGAATTTTGCCGGTAAATTGGCCCAATAACTTGTAAAACATCAATCCCACACACATACATACACATATGCATACATATATAAACTACATATTCATAAACATGTACCCACCCACACCCACACACACATCCATACAATATATATCTATATATATCCAACAACATGCCCATACTGAAGTAACTAAAACCCAAATGGAGAAACATGAAGTGAAGTAAAAAAAAAACAAGCAAAGGCCTAATTATTATTAGCTTTCCTATTAGTTTTCTTCATTCGCTTTTCATTTTGCTTGTGCATTTGTGTATGTAATTTTCTCAAGAATGCGCTTTAGACATTTTGTACTTGGTTGAAATTTTTGCTTTGCACACACACGAACAAAAACACTGACACATATGTATATTTTACTGTCATCAAACAAATGTTTTACTTGCACTACTAAAAAAGCTAGTTTTGTACACTCAAATGTGATGACTATTCATAGATAAAGGAGTTGAAAAAACTGTTTCATTGATTTGTCAGAATTAGTATTGAGACATAAAAATAGTTCACACACGCTCTAACCTCTAAGCCAGACTAAACACTCAACTGAAAGGCTTAAAAAAGTTGAAATGGTATAACTAACTAACTTAAATATCAGCTTTACAGACTCGATCTCAACTGAAAGATTAAAAAGGATTATTGGAAATTTTTCATATGAGTTCAGTATCAACTTTGCTGGCTTCTTTGTCGAGTTGAAAGGGCATCAACAAAATTTTTCAAACATTTTCATATGACTTCAGTTTTAATTTTACAGGTTTGAGTGTCGAGCCTGGAGGCCTTAAAGGTTTCAAAACTTTTTTGAATAATGTTCATCTAACTTCAAACATCTTACTTTAGAGACTCGACTCTTCTCAAAGACTAAAAACCATTGGTTGGAAAAATTTATTCTAGCTTCTATATTAACTTTGCTGGCTTTATTGTCGAACCTAAAGACCTAAAAGGCTTAAACAATTTTTTGGAAAAATGTTCATATTACTTCAGAATCAACTTTACTTTAAAGGCTCAACACTCTACTCAAAGACTCAAAACCATTGGTTGGAAAAATGTATTCTAACCTCAGTATTAACTTTGCTGGCTTGAGTGTTGAGCCTAAAGACCTAAAAAGGTTAACAATTTGTTGAACAATTTTCATATAACTTCAGTATTAACTTTACTGAAAATTAATAGTTCTATTGACTAAAAAATCACCAAGTGGAAAGTGCAAATCTTCACGTTTCGTTAGCACTTTGCTAACCTCTTCAAGGATTTACAAAAAAACTTGGAACTCTAATACAAACCCAGTCTCGTTGGTTGAAAAATTGTCATATATGTAACTTCAGTACTAACTTTACTTCTCTCGGCTGAAAGACCATTAAGTGAAAAGTCCAAATCTTTACCATATTCCGGCATTTCCTCGGCACTTTGCTGATCTCTTCAAGAATTTACAAAAACAAACTTGAAATTCTAATGCAAACACCAAGCAAACACATCTTTCGGCTTTAAAAAATTCTGGTAATTTAAAAATGTTATATTATTCTGTGGACTCCCATAAGAACTCATCTAAGAAGGACTACGGAAACGGGTAAACTAAGAATATTCTGACCAATGTAGTCCAAGGCAAGTGGCTAAAGTTTAGCCGCTAAACAGTTTGATCTCAGACGGAAAGGTGTATCGCAAATTCCGTATGAGAAACCGAAAGGATCAACGTATCCTCACTGGATACTCAAAAGGGCACTGTCCACTTAAAAAAAATATGGAAATATCCCTCTCGGATTTGTAGTCACAAACAAGAGGCATCATTCCTTGTTCTATGTGAATGTTCTGCACTCAGCATAAATAGATTTTTTGTAATTCGGTGAAACAACAACATGACCACCAATAATCTGGAAATTTGGATTTTCAGATTGTGCTGGAGTTCATTTGAAGCCTCAAAGTGGAAGATTCAAACAAAGACTGCCTTAAAGATCTAAGAGACTATGGTGCACTATAGCCTATATAGTAAAAATAATTACTATTAAATATAAAAAAAAACTGATTTTCAAATAATAACCTAAGATTATGAACCTTTGCAATGTTTGTGACAATATTTGTGACAGTATTTATGACAAACCTAATAGTGTTCGCTTTCTTAAAAAGATTATTATTTTTTTTTTAAATGGGTCCGAGTTTCTTTCGTTGAGTCTTTGGTCGATTGCCTGTCCTATATATATTCAAATGACATAAACTTTCAACCACTTTGACAACCAAGATTTTTCAACTCAAACATGACATGAAATAAGATGAAGTTAGATTGGATTGGCTGTCTGTGTTTGAGACACATATGTCCCACTGTGATATGTGTCAACATGTCATGTTCAAAGAGGACGAGAGAAGCTACAGTTGAACATCGAATCCGAATGACGGTTGACACTTGGCCATTTTTCGCTTATACTTGCAAGTGTTCCCCCATTACCTGTCAACTCACCTCACCTACTTCTAGTAGCAATAGAAGTAGTCAGATAGATGTTAAACCAGTTCAAACTATTAATCGAACCCTGTTTCTGAAATCAAGATTGATTTGAAACATTCGATTACAATCAAAACCCATGAATTTGATAAATTTGTAAACAGCTTAATTTGAAAGTGACTACAGCATTATTTTTGTATGTTTCTGAGCTTTGATTGTTGTAGTACCACAGGAAATGTTTACAAATCCATAAAGTCTTTTCTCGCATTTGAACAGCCACTCAGATTTTGCTGTTTGAAAATAACATAGAAATTTCTTTGAATTTCGTATTCAAATTACAAGAATACAAAATTTTTATAATTTTTAAATTCTGTAGTATCACAAAAATTTTCTCAAATCTGTAAAGTCTTTTCTTTTACTCGAACATTCAGGTTTTGCTGTTGGGAAACAACATTGAAATTTCTTAGTTTTTTTTATAAACTTTGAAGCTTATATACAAATTACAAGAATAAAAAAGGGAATGACTGCAGCTTAAAGATTTTAAGTATTTTTTTGAACTTCGAAATTTTTAATACTATAACAAATTTTTACAAATCCATAAAGTCTTTTCTCGCATTTGAACAGCCACTCAGATTTTGCTGTTTGAAAAGAACATACAAATTTCTTAGTTTTTTATACACTTTGAATTTCATATTTTAATTACCAGAAGTTAGAATTTTTCCAATTTAACAGGACCCCAAATATGCTCTACTTAAATGAAAAAAAAAACTGTTGAAAGGTTCTCATACTGTAAGCACTTTCAGTACTAAGTACTCTGTACTTCTTTTTTTACTTTAAAAATGCAGTTTTATTCAGATTCAAATTAGGAGTTTTAGCTACATGCATACACTATGCAAGTATACAAAATACACACACATACATACACTCATACATACTCATACACACACATAAAATGTGCAAAAAAACGTAACTTTCTAAATGAGTGCAAAAACGTCTCGCCTCTTGCTTTGCTTGTGCGATTTTCTGTGACTTGTACATAAATAATATTTTTACTACTTTAAATTAATAATTTTTTTGTTGTTGCTGTAGCTATAGTTATTCTCTAACTTATCAACTATTTACTGTTGACTGTTTCAAATCTCTGAAATTAGTTGCTGCCAAAAGTATGCTTGCAAAAATTAGTCAAATTTTCTAGCACTAAAGTTATTTTTTCGTATAACATAACAATCAATTCAACTAGCATACTTTTAGGCTGCATTTTTATTATTTATGAATTATATTTATTAGTGCACTGCATGCATTTAACATTCATTCTTTTCACGCTTCATACATTTAATGCATTTTTTTGTTGTCTAATTTTTACTCAAAAAAGTGTTTTTGTTGACGCTCAAATTTGTGTTCATTTCTTTTTAATTTAACTAATTAAATTATTATCTATTTGTATTAATATTGGTGCTTTTAAAAAAAAATTGTGTATGCTTTACAATTGTTATTAATTTATTTTTAGTTTAATAAAAATCACTCATATTTGTAAAAACATTTGTGCTCTTCGAAAAGCTTTCTGTATGCTTTCAAATTGTTATTAATTTATTTTTAGTTTAATAAAATTCACTCATACATATTTGTACCAACCATTTCTGTTGACTCTCAAATTTGTAATCATTTACACATTTGTGCACTTTCATATAATGTAAGAAAAACTAAATCATTTCGCTTTGCATTGTCACACTAACAACACCATAAGAATCATAAATGTAAATCATTGGAAGAATGCCTAAAAGCTCGCTACAGAACTTTTTCATGTTTGACTAATGCCAATTAATGCCACGTAAGCTAAGCAAAATGCCTCGACGAATGTTGTGCGCGGCTTCAAGTGTTGCAGTAACCACACCGTCGCCTGTCCGACCAACGCTCACACCTGCAGTGCAGCTCAGCGCCAAACGCTACTAACAACAACTAACAACTAACCGCAGCAACAACAGCAACAACAAAGCAACATTAATAGCGCTAAACTTGTATGCCTGCAACGCTGCCGCTGCGCTCGCCATGGAATGTCCACTGTGTGCAGCATCGCGCGAACTTGAACTGCGCCCAACTTCAACTATAACTTCCCAAAAACCAAAACCAACCAAAATAGAATCCACACATTGCCACTGCCACATGCACATGTCCCCCCTTTGTACAGCTCCGACTAATGAAATAACAGATTTTATTATTTTCAATACAGGTTCGGTCACGCCCACCAATGTGCCATCGCCCGACTTGCGGCTAAGCAATGCCGTGGCTGCGGCCACAGCGGCAGCTGTCAATCAGCAACAGCAACAGCAGCAACAGCAACAGCAGCAGCAGCAGCAACAACAACAGCAGCAGCAGCAGCAGCTGAACGATTACGACGGGCCCAATCAGGCGCACAAGCGGCCGCGCATTTCAGGCGGCTGGCCAACATAGCCGGCGCGTGACAACAGCACATCGTCAGCATCAGCATCCACAACAACAACAACAACACCATCACCCACTCCATTGCCATTGCGCAACTATCAGCAACAACATCACAACAATAGCAGCAACAGCAGCACGAGCCAACAACAAATGCTGCCGCCAGCGAGCACAACAGCGGTTGCCGTTGCTGCCAGCACAGCACAGACGCGCAATTCAAACAGCAGCCACACTAGCGGCCACAACAACAACAACAACAATAGCAGCAGCAGTAGCAGTGTCAGCAGCAATTTGCGTCAGCAACAATATAGCAGCAGCAGCAGCTATCAGCAATATGCCGCCGCTGCGGCCATGCAGCGCCACAACAAATACGCAACACAGCTGCACAATCAGCAGCAACCACAGCAGCGCACGCATAGCCAACAGCAGCAACGGCTGCTGCTTCAACAACAGCAACAGCAGCAACAACAACAACAGCAGCAGCAACAACAGCAGCAGCACCAGAGCGGCATCAACAACTATCTGAACGTGGCAAATTTCAGCTTCGGCAACATGTACACACAGCACGCAGCCAGCACGCCGCACCACCACAGCCTCACCGGTTTGGGCAACAGCGGCAATGCCATTGTCTCCAAGTAGATTTGGACTCACATGTTGCAACTTGTGGCGCCCCACAAATGTTGCGTTTGAACAGCAATTGGGCCAAAATGTTGATGTGTTGTAAATATGGCGTTTGTTGTTGGCTGCCAAGGCATACTAAACTCAGCAAGCAGCACAGTAAAGCAACAGCAACAGCAGCAGCAACAGCAACTACAACAACAACAATAAGCAGCAAGCTTAGTGCCCCAGAAGAGGACGTGGAGAGCAAAAGCTAAACCGAATGAAAGTGTCATATCTTAAGCATAAGTCAGACGAGATCCCCACATCTACAGCAACAAAAACAACAATAACAACAAAGCAACAAGAAATATGAAAATATGAAAAAACAGTGAAATTAATTTAATAATAATTTTGTAAGCCTTTAAGTTAGTGAAAATGTTAATTTGTAAGCATTCTAAGTTCTAAGTTGGAAAAGCCAACAAAATAGCTGGCAAGTGTTATGGTAAAAATTAATTTTAAAAACAAACAAATGCATTGAAGCGAAATTGCGTTGGCATTGACATACGTAAGCGGACGTTGAGTTTTTCTTTAAAAGAAAACAACAAATGCAAATACTGAAATTCATAGTTTTTAACTGCAAGAAAACAAAACAAAACAAAATATTATGAAATATACAAAAAACAACAGCAAAAACACTTAGACTAAGTTTGCGTTTTTAATTGTTAGCGCTTAAAACAAAATATACAAAAATTAAGAAAGAATGAAAAAGTCAGTGGCTCAACGGGCCCCGAGGCCTGTGTCCACGCCCACTCCTACCTTAAATTGACCTGTGTCGATGTAAATATATATTAACTTAAAAATACAACAACAAAATGGCAGAGTAAACATAAAGTTAAAAAAGAAAACATAAAAAAAAACAAAAACAATTTGATAAAAAGAATTATTTATATTTTATAGTTAATTGATTAACTTAAAAAATTGCAACATTTTCATTTACAATTTTTTGTTTCTGTTTTAGTTATAAATTACCAATAAAATACGTAAGTGCATGCAAGTCAACCAAAATGTTAACAAAACACAAAAACAACAACAACAAAGTTCACTTTGTATAATTTCTAAATTTTTACTATAATTTTCTTAGGGTTTAATTAAACAACAATAACATTAATAAAATTGCAATATTTACCAACAAAAATGGCAAACAAAACAACAATTGCAATTTTTAGTCATTTTTTAGTAATTTTTTGTTTTTTCGTTCAATTAATTGTTATTATTTAAATGCATTGAAATTATTAAAAACAAAATAAAAAAAACTATAAAATAAATAAATAAATTTTCGCGCAACCTTTAATTAATGTTATTTACAATATTTAATTTCATTTAAATGAATTATAATTAATTTTTAATTTACTTTAATTAAAATTGTAGTGTAGTTTTTTATTCTCAAATGACTCGCCTTAATTTAACTCAATTAAACAATTTTTGTTAAGCTTCTATACAAATGATTTCTTTCATTTCTTCTTCTTCTTCTGCTGCTGCTTCAGTCGAGCGTGTTTAGTATGCAATATTGGCAGTGTTTGTAAGTAATCGAGCGCTCAAAGGAAAATACTTTTTTTTTTACTGTTTTTGTGACAATTCCGCCTGATTTGAATAGTTGAAATGTCTTTGGTTGAACATGTTTCAAGTTCATTGAAAATCAACTGATGCTGATGCGCACTTGGCAAATTGTGAATTTTCAAGTAGAAATCAAGCAACACTAACAGCTGACATTTATTGGACATCAAAAAAGTAGTAAAAAAGAAAGAAAAAATCACACTTTTCAATCTGCCTTCAGTCAATTCACTTCTGAAATCAATCAAGTCAATTCAACCTCAATCAAATCAACCCTTAGATCATCTAGTGTTTTATATTGAATCAGATCTTTCAGACCTTTCTGCTATATTTGCATTTGGGTTCTCATCATTGAGGCTCATCGAATATGCCAACAAATGCCAGAATGCAATATGTCTGCAGTAAAGAGATTTGAAATTCATTAAATTCATCTCTCAAATGAGAGATTACACTATGTCCGCTTTGTATCTCAGTAAGCTCTTTCAGAAGCAGGCTTCCACTTCAACTCAACCTAACCTAACATAACTTAACCTAAGAAATGTTTTACTTGTTCAAGCAAAACAAACAATGTGTGACCGCAAATGATTGCAGCATGTCTGCATCATTGAGACGCAACTGTGTACAAAAGTCTACAGGTGGATACGAGGCAAACGACAACAAAAGCTGAAAGCTACCAAAAGCCACTTTTCGCTATCCTCTCCCACTTTCTGCTCACCACTAGCTCACATCTAGACTAGACCGCTTGTTGATCGCCTAAACAACTAGCAATAATTATAAATAATTAATTCTAATCAATTCTAATCTAATTGCAATTGATTTGTAAGTCGCTTTCTGCCAACATGAAAATTATATAATTTCGTCAATAATTTTCGTTTTACTTTGAATTTGCAATAAAGTCAATTTATTAATTTTATGATTATTTAGTTAAGACACAGTCATATTTTTAATTATTTTATCGTATATATAATGAAATATATTTGCAAATTGTTCATTAGTGCTATAGTTTTTGCATAGTTTTTCTATAATTTTACTGAATATTGCAATATTAAAAAATGAGTTTTTAATAAAAACACAACTACGGTATGATGTAATTTTGATTTTATTTCGAATTTTCTTATTTCTTATTTTCTTGTGTTTTAAAATTTTGTTTATTTTTGCTGCTACAATAGCAAAGGTTTAAATGATTTTTGGATCACAGCTGAATGCTGTTTTTAAGGTATTTTCTGACACTAATTTAGAGACCACAGTCCTTTTTTATCTAGTAGGGTTTTTTAGATAATTCAGTAAGTCTTTTTTTTGCTATTTGTATCTAAAAATCATCACTTCATTTGCAGAACAAAAATTCAAAATTTAAAAATTTAGTTCAGTAGAAGACTTTAAATATTTGCCTGGTTTAACCTGGTTTGGTTGCTCCAGTAATTTTTTGGGTTTTGTTTTTATTTTTTTAAACCCTTTTTTGCTCACTAGGAATTTGTTTTAATAGTAAAATTTTTTTTAATTTTGTTTTTACAGTATTTTTTTTTTTTTAATTTGTGCTTTAAGCAATTTTTTTTTGCTCATTTGATAATGTTTTTGTTTGGTTTTTTGAGTCAACTTTTCAAATTTTTGTTTTTAAAATTTATTTTATTATTGTTTTTAGGAGACGCTTGTTTATTGTTTTGTCTGGTTTTTTAAATAATTTTTTTCTCAGAATTTGTTTTAATAATTTTTGCAATTTTAATGTTTCAAATTTATTTTATTTTTATTTTTAGCAAATTTTCGTTTATCGTTTCTCTAGTCTCGTCTGGCTTTGTTGGCCAAATAATTTTTTTTTGTTTATTAAGAATTGTTTTCTCACTTGAAATTTATTATAGTAATTTTTGCAAACTTTGTGTTTAATAAATTTATTTTATTTTTGTTATTAGAAAACTGTTGCTTATTATTTTCTGGTCTCGTCTAGTTTTATTGCTCCAATAATTTTTTTATTTCGTTTTTTCGCATTTTTTGCTCATTGGAATTTGTTATAATCATTTATACTATAATTTTTGTGTTCGAAATTTATTTTATTTTTATTTTTAGAAGAGTTTCGTTTATTATTTTTCTGGTTTTGTTGCGACAAAAGTTTACGTCGTTCTGGATAAATTTACGGCGTTCTAGAGAAGTTGAAGTTGTTCTAGAGAACTGCTCTGACTAAAAATTTACCAGATGAGAGCCATGGTTGATCTTCTGACGGGTCAAGAAGATTGGATTTGCTTTCTAATTCAATTGAATCTGTGTGGACGAGGAAGAGGAAGGAAGTCACTTTTCAAGACTTGTCCTTCATTACATTAAAAAAGGAAGACTACCTGGGTTCAATCTGGTTCTTTGGGTAATCAAACCAGATGAGATCCATGATTGATCTTCTGAAGGGTCAAGAAGATTGGATTAATTCTGTTGAATCTGTGTGGACAAGAAAGAGTAAGAAAATGTACTTCACTTTCTAAGACTTGTTCTCTATTATCTAAAAAAAGGAAGACTACCTGGGCCATACAATCTTCAAGATTTGACCATAATACTATTCACAGTCTACTAGGCTTCATAAGGAGTTCAAACTGGTTCTTTGGGTAAGCGAACCAAATGAGATCCATAATTGGTGTTCTGAGAGGTCACTGTGTAATTGGCACCAATGCAAGAAGGTTGGATTTGCTTTGCAATGTCAAATCTGCATGCACGAGGAAGAAAACGTACGTCATATTCTATTCTCCTTGTCCCACATTATCTAGAAAAAGGGAGACTTACCTGTAAACTTGATCTTCGACAATTTAGAGGATCTAGTCGATAGGACTATTCATAGTCTACACTAGGCCGCGTTATATAGATTCTAGAAGAAGGAAGAGCAACTTCTGGGCCACATCTTCATCGACAATCTGGGGGGAATCTAGTTGATAGGACTTTTCATAGTCTAAACGAAGCCTCATTATCCAGATTCTAAAAGAAGGAATATTGTTTTTGTTTATTCTTTACACAACATTTAGTTTTTTCGAATTCTGTGACTCATACTGACTGCCAATCAAAGCCTAAGTTGGCCATATTTTCTTACGAAAAAAGTGACAATTCCTATAATTGACAGATAGTCAATTAATTAATTTCTATAAGTAACTATAACTCACTATATAATTGACTATATTATTATAATCATCGTTATTTATTTGCTTGCATCAAAAGTTTGTGTTTAATTTGTTTTTCAGCTTTCTTTTCAACGTAAACACCCAAAAATCTGCTCGAACTTGCATGCACAAAAAATTAAAATATTTTAGCAAAACCAAAAACCATAAAAACATATTTTCAAACCAAAATGTTTGAGCATCGACCGCCCGGCGGCAGCCAAAGAATTCGTTGTTCTAAATGTCAATTTCCCCTTTGTGCTGTTGACGCAATGCCACAGCGAAATGTCAACATAGAGAATAGTAATAACGGTAAATTATAATTAAAAAGAAGCAAAAGTGAAGTTAAACTGTTGAACAATAACAAATATGTATTACCCATACAAACAAGTAAAGTAAAGTCAACTACATACAATACTCGTACATGAACGTAATCCGAGGAACACTGACAGCTGTGCACATTTGAATACAAATAAACGTTAGAGATTAAAAGTAAACCAAAAAATGAATAAAAACCAAAAACAACTACATAAATAAACACTAAATTTCCAGCAAAATTTGCATGTAAGTTAAACACAAACAAAAATACGGCAAAAGGTTTCCAGTGCAAAAAACAAAAAAAAAATTAAAAACAAAAACAAAATCATTGCAGTGAATTTTTGAACGCATCTGTAGCTATTTTTAAACTATGAAAAAAACCCCAAAATGCAATTAATGAATGAACGGGCAGACAGAGATTTATAAAAAAATATACTATTTACACGAAAGACACTATGCAACCGCATCAAGTAAGTAAAATCTATATGAAAGATAACTTATATACAAATATATCTAGGCTATAATATGTATGTAATATTGGGAAAATATAGCTAGCAAAATATATTTAAAAAATGCAAAAACCTGCACGCAAACTAAATGGAAAATATTAAGAAACAAATAATATTTACACATAACATTGAAGGCAAATTAGATAAATGAATATATAGTACATAGTATATATACACACACATATATATCTCTATGTATATATATACCTATATATATATTTGCCCCAAACACAAATGAAATGTTGTTGTCTTTAGTGTTGTTTTCGTTCCACAAAGTAAACAGAAACAAAGCAAAAAACAAAAAGAAAAACAGAAAAAAACAGAAATCCATAAACGGAAAAAAGCACAACATTATGTTTTATGTGTGTGTGTCATTGTTGTTATTTATAATGGGATATATAGTGAACAGATCATGAGACCATGAAAACACCTACAATTTGGTTTCATGTAACCAAATCCCTAAATATTTTTATATATGATTTGCAATAATATTTCCAATTTCCTATTTCCTTATAAAATCATTCAGTTTCAAACTGATTTTGGGTGAAATTTACCGATTTCTAAGGAGATTTTGCACGAAACAGTCACTTTATTTCATTTCTTAAATTTGTAGGCTGAGTTATCTTATAGAAGGGAGACCCTGTTGGGTCCAATGTAATTCCCTTCAGTTTTGAAGTTGTTTTTTCCTATCTTTTTGGTGCCCTGTACTATAGATGCAGACGGAATCTTTTGGGAACCATTTGGTCTTGGCAAGGAAATTGTGTTGATCCAGTAATCTGTGCATCAGCTTTTTCCGCTGGTCCATCGAAGTACCTGGCTTCAAGAGTCGTCTTCCAACGTCTTGTCCTCTAACGAACTTCAAAGTCATGAATGCATGGATGAGTTTTTGGAGGCAATCCAGTCAGTCAGTCCAGCCAGTTTAATCAACGCATGATTGTTCAGCAATATATGGATCGATCTATTAGACATCTGAAAGTCAATAAAGTGTATTTCCTCTAAAGTTAATCTCAGTAATTTAAAAGGAATTTTTTCATCTCAGTAAATATGGAATTTTTATTTCTCGAAGAAAATTCGAAGCTCACACATTTGCAAAATTAATTACATTATTTTTTATTGTTATTTAGATTAGATTGGCTTAGATTAGATTTCATTCCTAGATTAAAATTTGCTACAAACAGAGATTTGGGAGGGGTTTGAATGGGACAGAACGCCAGATTCATTTGACGTTCAGGTTGGGCAGGAACTTGTTTACATTTTCTTTGAGCATCACAATGGGCCTTTGAGATCTCGGAGTGTACTTTCTGAGATATCAGCAAGCTTACCTATCCTTCTCGAACCTAAAGTATGTAGATTACATAGTTTTGTGGGTATTGTTCTACACTGCAATGGATAATTGATCTATTGTGTCCTCTATTTGTTATGAGAAGACATTCCCTAGACCCATTACCCCAATGAAACTAAGGAATGTCTCTGGTTCTCTGGTCTCAGCTGTTACTGGTCCAGGTATGGTCTCCTGCTATCAGATACAGAATTACAGTGGAGAATTATATGTTTCGGTGTTTCCTCGGCTCCTCCCCAGATTCTGCAAGTATCCTGCAATGTTTGCTGAGTGCTGTAATACCCGGTTAGAAACCTGGAAACCTAAAACAGCTAATGTTTGCCTAGATCGAGGCACAAAGGGATCCATTAGGAGTTGAAGTCTTCTTTGAACATCTTGGAGAGTTTCGATTCTGGCAGTGGCGCACATAGGATTTAATTTTGAAACAAAGCTGGACACAACTTTTGGACGAAATATCATTTTGAAGTCTTATTTATCATCCACAATTTTTGTAACAAACAGTTATTTGAAAGAGGTTTGAACTCCCAAAGCTGCCTTGTGTGCGCCACTAAGTTCTGGAGTACAGTACTTCAGTACTGTCAGCCCTGTACAGTGAACTCCCGTTTCTTTGTTCCAGTCTTAGTGGCTGCAATTTTTAATGTTAAAATACAAATTAAAGCAAAAAAACTAATTTTGTGTTGGAAAATTTTATATTATAAAAGATACTTCAATGAAGAGTTTTAAGAAAAACAAATTTTTCAATACAAAAATAGTTTTTTTTCTAAAAGTTTTCAACATAAAAATAATTTATTTATTGTATTCTTAGTATAATTTGACCTTTCAGTCAGTTATTGGAAACTTTTGTTTTTTTTTTTACATTCAAATCTTCACCAAAATGGTAAATTTCACCAAAAATTTGCACCACAATTCAACAATTTATTTTTTGTATATAACTCGAATTTGATTTCGAAACTCCACTTTGTAGTTGCCTTAAAAACAGTGCCTCGTTTTTTATAAAAAAAAAATTAAATATATAAATAAAGTGAACATGTGAAAGTGAAGAAAATGGAAAGCTTAATGAATGCAGCTCAGACAAAACTGCACATTTTAATGTAGAGAAACTAAAAAACTAAAAAAAAAAACAAAAAACACAAACACAAATAACTAGCAAACAAATACTTGAAAAGTGTAGAATTTATTGCAGGTGGAAACTGTGCTACTTAAGTAGAAATAAAAGGCTTTAATATGAAATACAAAAAAATTAAGGTGAACAACTCACAAACGTAATGCAACAACTAAAGAATGTTCAAATTTAAAACAGAGACACAAACATTAAAAAAAAACCTATTGAAGCGTGTGAGAGGGAAATATTAAATGCAAAACTGTTGAGACTAAACTTATTGCAAAGACAAAGAAAAATTTACCAAATAATAAGAAAGTTTAAAGATAAGTTAGAGATAGGTGTTGCAGTTTGAGGAGAAGCGAACAAAATTAATCATTTTTATTTTTTGTATTAAGCACAATTTTTAGAAGAATAAGAAGTTTGAGGGGTGAACTACCTGTTACTTTCTTTGTTCGATGTTAATTGTGTGGGATTCGAGTTTTATGAACCTTTTGGCTTGTGAACTGAACTGAGCCACCTTGCACTTCATTTCGATTTGTTGCATTGCCAAAATTTTAAACATTAATCAATAGAGGTATTCACACTGAGTTCGTTACTTTGTTAATTCGGTATTCGGTAGATTTGTAACTGTATTTTGTTTTTGTAAATGGATCGGACAAAAACAAAATTCAAAGAGACTAACAAAGAAACTGGCTCGGTGTGAATACCCCTAATTATTTTTTTTGTTCGTTCTATCTTTCCTCAAGAGAAAGGAAATTTGGACAATTTTTACCTAAGTTAAACAAAGTAGACAAATAAAATTGATTGTTAAATGTGCGCCCAAGTGGGCGATTGTAATTTTGTATTTGTAGAGAAGGAAACCAGTGTAAAGTCGTAATGGTAAAATTTTCCAGAAAATTAAGGACGGTCATAGGGACCACAAATAACTGTGCATAATAAGGTACAACAATGTTTGTATATTAGAAAGCTACGCAAAATCCACACTCACACACACACACACAAACACAAACACTCTTAGATGTAGACAGAGATTGTTGGTACTGTCTTTAATTAGTTGTTAGTGTTTGCATGTGTAATTGTAATAAAACCAATAACAATAACAATGCAACAAAAGTACACAACAAAGACCGACAAAGACACATCCGACGCATCTACACACAGATAACATGTAAATAAGTAGACTGTATGTATGTTTGTATGTATAAATGTAAGGCTTCATAAAACCTCTGCAGTAGCAGAAACATTAAAGCTAGAAGAAGAAAAGCGCGTTAAGAGACTCGAAACCGTTAAGAAACCCTGCACAAAAATAGTTCAAATTTGTAGTGAAAAGAAAGAAGAAGAAATGCATAGAGGCTGCAAAAATGTGAGCTGCTTTTGCGTGTAATTTTGTTGGCCGGTGACCATTAGATGTTAATTGGAAAATTGTGAAAAATATAAAAAAATAAAAAAAATACATAAAAATAAATATGAAAATTTTAAAGCAAGCAAAACAGTGTAAAATAGTTGCAAGCCATGCAATTTAGAATTTACAAAATTTGAATAATGCAAAAGATGAAAAGACTTGTTACATTTTAAAGCAAAACCATATTGAAGCGCAGAACTGGCAAAGAAACAAAACAACAAAACCCAACCAGCATCTCAACCCAAATGTTGAAAAAGTGTTGGGAGCTAAAAGCGGCGATGGAGAAGGCAAAAATAAACGTTCAAAAAGTGAAAACCATGTGTTACGTATTCTTATGTAAATTGCATAAAATGTACTTTTTAAAGAAAAACCAATATTTAAGAAGGAAACAAGAAGAAGAAGAAATTGGGAAAACAAAAACCACACAAAACTGCTAACTATAAGTTTTAAACACAACAACACAGACACACAAAAAAACGCAGCAACACATTAACTCAACAACACCAATTAAAACACAACACATACAAACAAAACACACACACACACACACAATCAAAACACCTAAACAGTTCTTATAGCATTTTAAGTGATGCGCCACGGCGAATTCTGTAGTTTTTGTTAATAGCTAATGAAAACAAAAAAAACAAAAAATTATTTAAAAAAAAGAAATACCAAAAAACCAACTGAAGCTGCACATTTATGTGAATGTTTTTTAAAATGTATTGCGGCCTGCCAACCCAAGCGTCCGCTAAGAAAATATTTACAACAATTTTAGTTCAATTTTAATGTGAACCTTGAAGTCGATACTCGAGTGACACGTACAAAAAATATGTCTTGTCACAATCAGCATGCACCCAAAAGCACACACACACACACACACACACACTCACACACATACAAACCACAGCTGCAGCTCGTGGCCCAATCGGCTGCAGTAGTCATGGAACACATTCGTCTAATGAAAAGCGATTATTGTCTACATTATAAGTAAATAAATGAATGTTTTAAACAGGAAAAAACAATTTTAAAAATCAATAAAAATTAAAAAAAAATATCGCATTAAGAAATGCATTGAAAATGAAATTTTGTAATTCGTTCGTGGTTTGGGGCCTAGTTGGCAGATAATTAAAGGAAAAAGAATTCAAAATTAAAGTGAGATTACTTAAATTAATACAAGTTTAGGAGTAACTACTAGTTTTAATAAATAGTAATTTAAATAAAAACATTAAAATATGAAAAAATACGGACAAAAATTAATTAATTAATTACAAATTACAAAAATTTAACTAACTAAATTTTGTAATATAAAAAATTACATAAACTTATAAATATTTAAACAAAATACTTTGATTTTAAATTTAATTTAAATAGTTAATTTTTTAAGACAAACTAAAAAAAAGAATTAATTTAACAAAATTAGTTTCAGTAAAATCATAAAAAGTAAAATAATTACTTAAACTCATAATTACTTAAAAAAAATAATTTTTTTAAATAAAACTTTAAACAAACACAAAAAATTAAAAAATAATAAGGAATAATAAAATTTAACAAAATGAGGTCCAGTGAAGTTATTAAAAGTAAGGAATCACTTTTGAAAATAAGGATTTAAATAAAAACATGAATACATCAAATAGTTATGAGAAATAGTCGATTTCACAAAATATATAATAATAAAAATAATTAATTATTTAAAAAATTATTAACGATTTTTAAATAAGAATAAATAAATAAATAATTACATAAACTCAGTTATTTATAAAAATAATACATTTTATAAATTAAATTTTAAATAAAAACAAATATATACACAAAAGAACAAAGAAAATAAACTGTAACGAAATAAATACATACAAAAACGTAAATAGTAAATAAATACATTTCAAAAAAGTAATAAAAAATTTTTCAAGTTAATAACAATTTAAAAGTAATAACTTATTTTGAAAATAATAATTTAAACAAAAACATTAATACTAAAAAAATTATGTCAATTAGTTGATTTAACAAAATAAATTAAAGTATAAAAAATTAATAATAAAACTACATAACTTAATAATTGTTTAAAAGTAATGCTAAACTTTTAAAATAGCAAAACATTTGTACAATAAACATTTATAAATAAATAAATAAATTTATAAATAAAATAAATAATAGTTAATTTATGATTTATTTCATTTATAATTTATAAATAAATAAAAAATATATACATTTTCAAAATAAAAAATTAAATAAAACCCATAATAAAACAAGAAATAAGTAACTTAACAAAATAAGTTCCAGCCAAGAAGCCAAAAAACAGCTTCTTAAATAAAAAATTGATTAGATTTTAACTTAAAGTAATATTTTTAATAATTTTTTTAATAATAAAACATTTTCAATAATTTAAGAAAAACGTCATTAATTTAAAAAAATAAATTTTAATCAAATTATAAAAACGTAATAACGTAATAAATTATATAATTATTTTAACTATAAATAATTAATAGTTATTAAAATATTATACATTAATCAATTTTAAAATTCATGTATTTAAAGAAATAAATTTTAATCAAATTATAAAAACCTAATAACGTAATAAATTATGTAATTACTTTAACTAAAAATAATTAATAGTTATTAAAATATTATACAATAATTAGTTTTAAAAATAATTAAGAAAATATAAAAAACAGTATCAATTTAACAAAATAAATTTTAGTGAAAATATAAAAAACCAAAATAATTTCTAGCCAAATTATAAAATTTCTTGAACTAAAAAAAACTGATAAATATTTAAATACATTAATTAATTTCCAATATAATAATTTAAATATAAAAAAATGTAACAAAATAACTTACTAACTAACTTAACTAAATAAATCCTAGTCAAATTATTGGGTGTACAACTTTGCTTCCGCCGTTTTTTTTTCCAAAATTAAAAGCTTTATTGCGAAAAAGTGCTTACAGATGTATTATTCAAAGTATTGTCCGTCGCTAGCGACAACTTTCTCCCATCTTTCCGGCAATTTTCGGATCCCGGCTCGAAAAAAGGAGTCCTCTTTTGACGCTATCCATGAAGCAATCCATTTTTCCAATTCTTCGAAGGATTGAAAATGTTGATCTGCCAGGCCGTGTGCCATCGAACGGAATAGGTGGAAGTCAGAAGGGGCGACATCTGGGGAATACGGCGGGTGGGGCAAGACTTCCCATTTCAGCGTTTCCAGGTACTTTTTGACCACTTTTGCGACGTGAGGCCGAGCATTGTCGTGTTGGAGGATGACTTTGTCATGTCGCTCTTGATATTGTGGCCGCTTTTCTTTTAGCGCGCGACTAAGGCGCATCAGTTGCGTTCGGTAGCGATCTCCTGTGATGGTTTCACCCGGTTTTAAGAGCTCGTAGTAAATCACACCGAGCTGATCCCACCAAATACAAATCATAACCTTGGCGCCGTGAATATTCGGTTTTGCCGTCGAAATCACCATTTTTAAAACGTTGAAACCACTCCCGACACGTTCTTTCACTCAGAGCAGCATCACCGTAAGTTTCTGAGAGCATTCGATGCGCTTCAGCTGCATTTTTTTGCGAATTGTAACAGAAAAGTAAAACTTCCCGCAAATGGCGAGAATTAGGCACATAAACGGACATTTTCGAGCGTGAATAATACGAAAACAAGAACAACTGTCACTGAAACGGCGATGACAATTCGTTAGGCACTGTCCACACTCACTTTAAAGGCATTACCATCTATGTATTTCAACCAGCCTCAGCCGGTACAGCCACCTATCGGAAAACGGCGGAAGCAAAGTTGTACACCTGATAAAACTACATAAATTAATAATTGTTTAAAAGTAATGCATTTTTACAATAAACATTTATATATAAAATAAATATAATAGTTATTATATATATATAGTTAACAAAATAAGTTCCAACCAAGTAAAAAACAGCTTCTTAAATAAAATATTGATTAGATTTTAACTTAAAGTAATATTTTTAATAATTTTTTTAATAATAAAACATTTTCAATAATTTAAGAAAAGCGTCATTAATTTAAAAAATAAATTTTAATCAAATTATAAAAACGTAATAACGTAATAAATTATATAATTATTTTAACTAAAAGTAATTAATAGTTATGAAAATATTATACATTAATTTATTTTAATCATGTATTTAAAAAAATAAATTTTAATCAAATTATAAAAACCTATAACGTAATAAATTATGTAATTACTTTAACTAAAAATAATTAGTAGTTATTAAAATATTATACAATAATTAGTTTTAAAAATAATTAAGAAAATATAAAAAACAGTATCAATTTAACAAAATAAATTCTAGTCAAAATATATAAACGTAAAAACACCAAAATAATTTCTAGCCAAATTATAAAATTTCTTGAACTAAAAATGACTGATAAATATTTAAATACATTAATTAATTTCCAATATAATAATTTAAATATATAAAAAAGCAACTCAAAATAATTAATTTAACTAAATAATAACTAAATAACTAACTAACTAACTAAATCCTAGTCAAATAATAAAAAAACTTATTTAATTAATAATTACTTAAACACAATATCTTAATTTCAATAGCAAGAAGTAAATAATTGAATTAAATAAATTTTGGATAAATATAAAAGCGTAATAACAACAAAATAAATTATTGTTAAATTATAAAAAATTAGTAACTAAAAATAATTAATTTAATTAAATAATAACTAAATAAAACCTAGTCAAATTATAAAAACCTAATAACAACAGAATAACTTATAGTCAAATTAAAAAGACTTATTTAATTAATAATTACTTAAAAACAATATCTAATTTTCAATAGCAAGAAGTAAATAATTTAATGAAATAAATTTTGGTTAAAATAGAAAAGCGTAATAACAACAAAATTAATTCTTGTTAAATTATAAAAAAATTTGTAGAAAATAACTCACATTAATAATTATTTAATTTATAAAACAAAAATTTAAAAATAATTAAAAAGTTACTTAAAATAATAGTTATTTACAAACAAAAGTTAATTTTCAATATGATCTTTAAAATTAAAAACATATTTAAACTACTATTTAAAAACAGTAATTAATTTCCAATATAAAAATTTAAATAAATTAAATAATAACAAGCAATAATTTATTTATTAAATTAACCAATAAAAGCTAATTGAAAGAAAACATTTACAATTAAGAAAAATCTTTAAGAAATCCTTAATCACTTATTAAACTTTATAATTAACTATAATAGAAAATATCATTTAATTGAAACAAAAATCATTTCAATTATTGCTCCCACAGAAAGTTGCAACACATTCACATATCGTACAAATCGCAATAGTCGCATACAAAAATATTTTCATTTTATTCAATAGAAAAATTAACCAATTCAGTACGAACTTGTTCAGCTTACAATTGCTTTAAAAATTCACTTTATCATTTGCACAAATTGGCTAGTTGGGTGTGGCGTCATATTCACAAAAACATTGCTACAAACTAGAGAAATGCAACAGCAGATCGGTCTTGCACAGCGTCAGGCACGCCCAGTCAACACGCTCTACATGCCATTGTAGGCTGGGCCGCCGCCACCTTCGGGCACCACCCAGTTGATGTTCTGTTTGGGGTCTTTGATATCACAGGTTTTGCAGTGAATGCAATTTTGCGCATTGATTTGCAGCTTCATGTTGCCGCCCTCGTCGTTGGGCACAAACTCGTACACGCCAGCCGGGCAGAAGCGCTGCTCGGGGCCCTCGTAGATGGCCAGGTTATGATCCACGGGCACGCGATCGTCCTTGAGAGTGAGATGGGCCGGCTGATCGCCCTCGTGATTGGTGCCGGTGAGAGCCACCGAAGACAGCAAATCGAAGCTGATTTTACCATCCGGCTTGGGGTAGACAATTTGCGGGCATTCGCTGGCCGGTTTTAGTGAATCGTGATCTTGTGGTCCGTGCTTCAGTGTCCATGGTTCACGACCGCCCATAAAGATAGAGAAGCCGCTCAATGCCAAACCACCATACATGCCGAACGGATTGTGGAAGGACGGACGCACGTTGCGCACTTTGTAGAGATCCTTCCAGATAAATGAGTTCTTGATTCTATGGGATGAGAATCAATATTAATTGTGTCGAAAATTAAGAAAGTTTCATTAAAACTTTAGCTTACTTGTCTGGATAGGATATTGGCTCATAGCCAGCAGTCTCTTGTTCACCAGCTGCCAACGCATCCATTGCACTTTCAGCAGCGAGCATACCTGAAAATCACATCCAGATTTATTGTTAAGAAAAAATGTAATCGTTAAGGGCTCAAATTTCAGTACACACCGCTCTTCATGGCATAGTGTGAGCCCTTGATGCGCGGCACATTCAAGAAGCCTGCACTACAGCCCACCAAACAGCCACCCGGGAAGGTCAACTTGCTGGGCAAACTCTGAAAGCCACCCTCGTTGATGGCACGAGCGCCATAAGCAATACGAGTGCCGCCCTCGAAAACTGGGCGTATCTTTGGATGAGTCTTAAAGCGTTGGAACTCCTGGAATGGGCTAATCCACGGGTTCTTATAGTCCAAGCCGACCACAAAGCCCACAGCAATTGCGGGCGTCGGTTCGTTCAGATGATAGAGGAACGAGCCGCCATAGGTGAAGTTGTCCATAGGCCAGCCAATGGTGTGCTCCACCAAGCCGGGTCTGAAACAACATGAAAACAATTATAAACCAATACACAGAGACGCCATGCAGCGCAGCTCTTAGACTTACACATGTTTCTCCGGCTCAATCTCCCAGACCTCCTTCAGTCCAATGCCATAGGTTTGCGGCAGGCTGCCTGCATTCAGATGGAATTTGCTCATAATCTGTTTGCTCAGATGGCCACGACAGCCTTCGGCAAAAATGGTGGTCTTTGCATGCAGTTCCATGCCGCGAGCAAACGTGTCCTTCGGCGAGCCATCCTTGGCAATGCCCACATCATTGGTGGCTATGCCCTTGACGCTGCCGTCCGGATGGAAGAGCACCTCCGATGCTGCACAACCGGGATAGATTTCCACACCCAATGCTTCGGCCTGTTCGCCCAGCCACTTGACCAGATGGCCCAGCCGTACAACATAGTTGCCATGATTGTCCATGGGCCAACCCTTGAAGACGGGCAGCGTAATGCGACCCGTTTTGGTGAGCAACGAAAAGTGATCCTGCGTGACGGGTGTGTTGAGCGGTGCGCCGCGTTCCTTCCAGTCGGGAATGAGTTCGTTAAGTGAGATGGGGTCGATGACGGCGCCGGACAGTATGTGACCGCCAATCTCGGCGGATTTTTCCACCACACAGACGCGCACTTCCTGAAAGCACAAAGAGTTGCATGCAAAACAATGAATGGGAAATTCATTATTTGATGTTTAGTTTGCATGTGGCATACCTTTTGCTGTTCTGCGGCAATTTCTTTGGCGCGAATGGCAGCGGACATGCCAGCAGGACCGCCACCCACAATGACTATATCCACTTCGTCCACGAAGCGCTCCATGTCCACTTCTGTAAAGTCAATAGAAGTTAAATGACAATGGTTAAAGTTTATGGGGGAGAGAGAGGGGTTTGCTTACCCTTCCAGCGTGCATCCTTCTCACGTGGAACCACAGTGTAGTGTGTAGTAATTTTGGGATATTTGGCAGCATCCGAAACGCCACGTACTATGGCCGGTGGAAAGAACTTGTTGACTGAAAAAGTAAAGAGGAAGGATGATAATAAATGATGGGTTTTTAATTGATGTTTAAAAATTAAAAACCAAAAGAACATTTTGCTGATAAGGAAAATCATTGCAGCAAAATACAAAAAAAACAGATAAGATTAAAAAAAATCACAAATAAATAACCAAACAGAGATTGGGTTCAGTCAGCAACGAATATGAAACAACACTACATACATATAGGCAAATGGGCGTGGCCTTTGCACTATCATAAAGTCATCTACACTAAGTTAATGGTTTTCAACTACATAACAAATGAACAGATTTTGCAATTTTATTACAAATTTTTAGAGTTTTTTCTTGGATATTTTCAAAATTTTAAATACTTTATTTCCAATTATTTCTGTGGCAAACCTACACTCAAAAACATATCTTAACTGAACCACAATTTTGGCTCAGTAAATGTTTAGAAAACTAATTTTTTTACTTCAGTTCATTTACAAATTTCAAAATAAACTCGACACACCTCATTTAGCCATTCAAAATTTCTTATCTCGCTGCACAGTCTTTGGCTGTGTAGGGTATAAAATGAAGCCGGTGCCTTTGCTGCGCCTGCACCGCTAGCAAACAAATCCATCGAGCTTCAATACAACAAAAACAACACAGATAATTGAAAGATCACACACATTTGGTTCTTAGTTAAAGTTATGCAATGAGATGCTGATCATTAAAAAATCTTGCAAAAAACTCAAATTCAACATGAAATCTCACAAAAACAACAACAAACAATTTTTATTATACATAAGTTTGCCGTCCTTAATTAAGACAAAAGGTAAAAATAGCGCACTGCACGCCGAGACAATCAAGGCCACTCGTACAGCCCCGGTGCCGACCGCAGCGGAGCGCCAGCGCAGAGCAAACGTTGTAGGTTTGAAGGCAGCGCAAACATTGACCGGCGCCCATAAACAGCTAAGCTGCCCAAAAATTTTGCGTTTGCATTGAAATATTGCATTCTAATAAAATGAATCGAATTGTGCAAACTTTAGTATTGTAAATTATGTAACAAACACATCACACACACACATATTTATATTAATATTATTTTAATTTATGCAACAAAAATTTGTCAGCAATGTGCAATTGAACTTACGTACCTCTGGTTAGTTTCAGTAGCGACGCCATAACTTCACTTCACACAGTTGCACGAATATTTTTTAAGCTGCCACTGACGTTTGTGGTTTTGTAAACAAATTCACTAAGTTACTTGTTGTTGTTGACAAATAATAATACAGATAAACAGCAACAACAAAGACAGACAATCAAAACAACAACAACTTAAGGCCAAGTTGGGGGAAGACAAATGGACTTTTGAACCCGTTGCGTCAAATGCGTTCGCTCGCGCGTCTAAACGAATTCTTTCGTAGTTAGATTGATTATCGAAAATTCTTGCACAATGCAAACCAATTAAAAGTTTCCGTAGACAATGGACAGCAATCAGAAATATATTTGCAAGAAAATTTCACACCGAACTAAATAAAAGTGAGCAGCAAACTAAAGCAAGGCAAGTGTCTCACTAATTCAGGGCAGAGTGGCCGATTGAGCGTTGCCACATTCGAGTTTTTGTTATCACACGTATGTAGTTGGAGAGCGAGAGAGAATGGCAATGCGAGAATGGCAGCAATTCAATGAAAGTGACTGGTAGAGTTGCCAATGTTTGAAACATGAACTGGCTGATGTTATAACTATGAAACAAATTGGTTGAAAATTATTTTATATCGAGGACAATTTATGTATTGTTGTTTAAATTTTTTAAAGAATTGCAGTATCTCACTCGCCAAGGAAACCTTGGAACACATTCTCTGCTCTAGTTCGGCTATTTCAAGACTACGGCTTACTTACTTAGGGACCCCGTTCTGTTTTCGGTTGGAGTAGGTCCCCAAGCATGACATGTCGCTGCTGAACTTCGCTAGGAACATTGGCATTCTCACCGATCACACTTACGTCACTTTAGAGGCCCAATAGGGTCTACTTGGCCAGTCAGCTTACCTAACCTAACCTAACCTTCAGCTCATCTCGTTTGCGATGTATTTATCCCATCCACATTTATTTTTTATTCTTAATTCTTGAGTTCATTTGTTTGCATTACTTTTCAATTAATAGCACTAATGTCTAAATTTGTATGTTGCCAGGTTAATACCTCAAATCGCGTTATTACATATTGTAAATTAAGTTGTATTGAACTAAAAACCTGCAATCAGATCATTGTTTTCTGCATCGCAATGTGTTTGCAGGCGATTTGATTTCTCAGTTAGATAATGTGACATACGTGCAGTTGGCATCTCTGCTCTTCAGTCAGCTGTTTTCTCAGCTCGTATTAATGTTTTCACATACATTTACTGGCAGTACGCGAATAAGCAGATAATGAACAAGTGACTAAAGCGAATATAACCCAAACAGAAACATAAAAGAGACTTGGCCATTTGCTATTGAATCACAGATGTCGCTGTTTTTTAAATGCATTAGCAACAACAAATACTATTGAATGCTTGTTCCGTTTCCGTTAGCATTGAGTGTGCAGAAAGTAAGAAAAATCGTCTCTATATGAAGGTGACTTTTGCGTTTTCTCGAAAAATATTTATTATTTATTTATTATTTTTCACTCTTCAAAGCACTTCTGATATGCGCTTTTTGGTATAGCTTTAAGATCTTCTAGCCATGCAGTCTTTATCTCTTCAATTGTGGTAACTCTTTCTTCTTTTACGAAGTCTCGATGACCGCATGAAAAGTAAATCGCAAGCGAGGTTGAGCAATTTAGCCATTTGCGACCCAGCTAGAACCATTCCGATGCAATACGACGAGAGACACCCAAGATTTGTGTTGGCGATTCCACGGATAGACTGCAGAGCCAACACAGACGTGCTGTCCGAACACTGTTTAACAGCATCTCGTGCACAAAAAGTGAGCATAACTGAATCGAATGAGTGCAAATCTTGAAACACATTGTTTGCTACTGTCCTGCTTTGGCTAGATTTTGCCTTTCATACCTGGGAGCCCCATATTTCCCTGGGTTGGATGAGGTTCCTAAGCTCCACTCACTGTTCAAATTTGCTAAAAACACACGCATCCTCCTTCTGGAATCGCTAGAGACCCTATTGAGTGTTTATGCGTGGTCAATTTGGTCAAAAAGTTTCACCTAACCTAACGTCAGTTTTGGGAACAGAAAAAAGTCGCAGAATTCCAAGACTGGTAAATATGGTTTTGTTTTTGGCCAAAAGATCACAAAGAAGCAACGATTGCTGATCTTTGATCCATTTTTTCGATAGTAAAATCAAACTTAACCTAATAGTCTAACCTTTATATCTGTCAAAAACAAATAAAATATGCAAAATTGTCTGATAATGTCCACATTTGATGTATTCATCGTACCAACATAACAAAAACAACTCGAAACTCGATTGTACGTAGCCTGTAAAATATGAAAAGTCACTTGTTTTGAAACAGTTCTCATATAAATGACCATCTTACTTATCCCAGACAGTTTTGAAGGAGTACTGCCTGAAGTATAGTACATATGTAGAAGGATATCAAGACTCCATGGGGCACTGCTGTTGGCACTTCCAAATTTTATTCATGACATTGAAAGCGTTGGCCGGCCTCTATAGTCCAGTGGGTAGCGCGCTGGCTTCTCATATCGAGGCCCTCAGTTCGAATCCCCGCTCGGGCTGGTGAAACACTTATCTACTTCTATTGCTATCCACATGAAGCAGATGAGAATTGCAAGAATCGCAAAGATGGCGAAACCTCCAAGTTTGAAAGAAAACCGTCCAAAACCATCCAGCCATTCGGATTAGCGTTAAACTTTAGGTCCCCTCCCCTTTCCCCCATCCCTTTGAAATGTGTGTTGTAATAAATGTTGGAAAAAACAGTGTTGCATACACATTTGAAAAAAACTTGTGAAATATGTGGTAAAATATATCAGAATGGGCCTCTTAATAGGCCTCCGAGTGTGTCTCTTACACCACCTATGCCACCATAACCTATCAACAACAATAAGTCCCTAAAAAGATGTTTGAGCGGACAGATAAATAAAAATGTCCCTTGAATATTCAGAGGGATTCAGTTTTTTACTTTTTTTACATTTAAATATATATTTTTATAGATATTTGAATGAAAAGCATCAATAAATATTCAATTCAATAGATATTCTTTACAAAAATATACTCGTCGTCCTGGCTCAACAGGAATTTCATAAAAAGTCCCTTTATCATAGAAATCATAGAAGAAGTGGATATAATATTCGATTCCGATTACTGGATCTAAGTAGAACGGAACTTGAATTCATTACGGGAATCCTGCTAAATTTGCATGAAGCGTGTCTGAGCATCACGAATAATGAGCTATGCAGATTCTGTTTGGAAGACGTCCATATTATAACGGAATGTCCTGTTCTAATACACTCGAGGAAGCGGAACTGGTACACGCAGAAGAATTGCTTGAAACTGATTTAACCCTTTCGCTTCAGGTTTTTACTGGGGAAAGTTAAAATTTTAAATTTTACGTCTTAGGCTTCTATGTGGTTATATAAGCAACACTCCATAAGACATTTTTAATTTTTATACTCGGACCCTGTATTTTAGAGTGTTTTTCTATGAGAGCAACCACATCGTTGTGGCTGTAATAATTACTTAAACATTAAACTTTTTACGCATAACGAAAATTTGAATACTTCGTCATTTACTTCAGTCAAAATTAAAAAAAAAGTATCTAAATTGAAAGAAAACGTCGAATTAAAAAGTTCTCTAATTTTTCTTCTTTTTCTTCCTTTACTCTGTCAAGATATATCATTAAAAAAACGTGTATACTTCTCTTCTTTAAACTTAAATATTCAGTTTATTAATTTCGTATTTTTCCTAAAACTTCAAACTATTCTAAAGACCAACAAAAAATTCATTCTTCCAACCATACAGAATGCAGACGTCCACAAAGTAGCATGTTGCCATATGGGAACAAAATAGCGAAAGGATTAAGGAAAATCAAGGAGTTCCTCGATAATATTGGAGGAGACGAACTTCTACAATAAAGAAAAGATACGCAACATTATAGTTCAACATGGACGCATTGTCTCGGGCAGTTTTTGCTCGACTCACGTAACTAATCTAATCGAATACTAATATTCGATTCATCATCAAATCCGTGAAAGTCAACATGACCTTGAAAATTCCAACATCAGTTAAAACGCATTGTTGGTTTTCACCTTTTAAAAGTCTTCTGTATTTTAGCATTTTCATTTCTATATAATTGATCTAGTTATAGTGTCGTAATAATTGTATACATGTTCATCCTTTTGATTCATTTACCAGTTCATAATCTTATTTATAGTGCAGACACGCATAAGTGTTATATATAATAGTTGCAAATTGTTTTTTTTTTTGTTTTTGTTTTTGAAAAAGTGAACTTTTAATCCAGCCCTAGTAAAAATTCACTTTGCATTTTACATAATTTTGCACTGTTTGTTCCAAATCAAGTCGTAGTAATTTCGTATAGAAACTTAGTCAACGAGAATTACAACAAATACAAAGTACAGTGAATAAGGATCAGGCTAGCAGGTGTATCGTTGGTGCAGTATACATACATATCAAAAGTGTTTAGCTATGTGTGGGTATGTCTTGTATGCTGATTACTTGTTGAGTTCGTATACTCGTACGTATGTAGTATCTATGTGTGTATGTTTGTATTTACAGCTGCGTTCGTTGTGGCGCCCTCGCTCTACTGTGCCATGCTGAGCGCGTAGTCCATGTCCGTGTCCAGTTCGCCGTTGTTGGTTAGCTGAGCCTCGTCCGCGCCGGCGTTCTTTGGCGGCTGTTCCTCGTGCTGCTGCTGCTGCTGGTGCTTGCTGTACAGCACTTTGATGGCCTTGTCCATTGGATTGCTGTCCAGCTCGGCATTGTCCTGCACAACTTGACGCAACAGCTTCGCCGTTTCCTGCTTGACGGTCGACGCCTCGGTTTGATTTTCACTGCCCTGCTGCTGTTGGTTCAAACTCTTGCCGAATCGCATAAAGTTCGGCGACTCGTTGGCGCCCGACGCCATGGTGCGTCCGAAACGCATAAAGTTATCGGGTCGACCGAAGCGCATAAAGTTCTGATCGGTTGCCATGCGTGGCGCTTTCGGAATGAAATCAGTTTTGGAATTGCGTCCGAAACGCATAAAGTCGGCAGGAGTGCGGCCAAAGCGCATAAAGTCGTCAGGACCGCCGCGTCCCAAACGCATAAAATCGCTGGCACTGCGTCCAAGTCGCATAAAGTCAGCGGGACTGCGTCCAAGTCGCATAAAGTCAGCGGGACTGCGTCCCAATCGCATAAAGTCAGCGGGACTGCGACCAAAACGCATGAAATCCTTTGAAGATTTGCCAAAGCGCATAAAGTCCTTCGACGATTTGCCGAAGCGCATGAAATTGTCGCCACGCGAGTCGCGCATGCCCTGACTGCGTTCGAAGCGTCGATTGCCGCTGCCATCGGAGTCCGGCTCGTAGCTGTCGTGATCGAGGCTGTTCGCTGAGGGTATTTGCTCGACTTGTCGCTTGCCGAAGCGCATAAAGTCGGCGGAGGCGCGACCGAAGCGCATGAAATCGGCCGGCGTGCGGCCAAAGCGCATAAAGTTGCTCTCCAGCGCGCGACGCTTCTCCTCCTCTTCGGGATCCAGCTTCATGCGCATCTTCGGCGGCTGCTTGCGAAACTTCAGCACAATCACATTCTTCGAGTAGTCAATGTTTACCGACGAGATGGGATGCCGAAACTCCACCTCCGTCTGATCGTGGCCGGCCTTGACGTACGGAATGTCGTTCTTCTCATTGTACATGTCGGCGGTGTCAATCACTTCGGGTGGCATTAAGGCATTCAGTTCGTCGTCGCTCTCGTCGACCAGTGAGTTCAGTTTGGGCGCATCGAGCAGTTCGCTGTTGGTTGACGTTTGCAGTTGGTAGAGCGTGAATAGGAAAATGAGCAGAGGACCCATGTTTGTTGTTGGTTTGGGGAGTTGGTAGACTGAAATGAAAAGAGCAAAAAAGGACTATAAGTTAATTGGACTTATTGGGGAAGTTTACATTTTTAGTTAATACAGTTTTGATAAAAAGAATAGATTTGTTATTTAAGCCAAAGTTGACAAGAAGCTGAGGCCTGGATTGACTCAAACATTCCTGTTGTGTGTGAATGGAAGTGGTCTGATGTATGGTTTTCTGAGTATTTCTTATGTCAGACTATTTTAAAAGCCTTTATTTTTTCTTTAAAAATTTAATAAATAGAATAGATTTGTTATTTGAGCCAAAGTTCAGGAGAAGCTGAAGCCTAGATTGACTCAAACATTCCTGTTGTGGGTGAATGGAAGTGGTTTGCTATATGATTTTCTGAGTATTCTTTATGTCAGACTATTTTAAAGGCCTTTATTTGTTCTTTAAAAATTTGATAAATAGATAAGAATTGTTGTTATCTAAGCCAAAGTTGAGGAAAAACTCAGGCCGGGATTGACTCAAACATTCATATTATGAGTGAAAGTAGTTGGTCAGCTATTGTCTGCTGAGGATTCTTTATGTCAGACTATTTTAAAAGCCTTTATTTTTTCTTTAAAAGTTTAGTAAATAGAAGAGATTTGTTATTTGAGCCAAAGTTGATGAGAAGCTGAGGCCTGGATTGACTCAAACATTCCTGTTGTGGGTGAGTGGTGTTGGCCTACTATATAATTTTCTGAGAATTATTAATGCCAATCAATTTTAAAGGCCTTTATTTTTTCTTTAAAAGTTGGATAAAGAGAATAAATTTGTTATTTAAGCCAAAGTTGAAGAGAAGCTGAGACCTGCCTTGACTCAAACATTACTGTTGTGTGTGAATGGAGGTGGCCTGCTATATAGTTATCTCTGGATTATTTATGTCAGACTATTTTAAAGGACTTTATTTTTGGTTTAAAGTCTTTTTACTCCAAAAAGATTGTCATTGCTTGTAGAGAAACTACCAACTGCCTGAAACTAACTCAATTTTTCAGTTTTGCTTCAAATTTCAGCTTTCATATGCAACTAATATGAAAAAAAAATCATCTGTCAGCATCTATATGCAAAAGAGTCAACTTGAAAAATCATAAAGAACGATTTATGAAATCTTTAAAATTTATGGTGCGGTGGTCTTCTTGGTAACTGGATACCTAAAATGATTTCACAACGAAAGAACAAAGAAAGCATTTCTGCTATCAGTTGGTTTCTTCATAACACTTTTTCGATGTTTAGAACAAAAGGTCGTTTTGTATTTTTTTTTATAAAAATTATACAACTCTCACTGGCGTCTCATATGTTGCGGGTTAAATAAAACTTCAAAGCTATTCGCTACGCTTAGTCAATTTGGTTGTATTTGCTGGCTGATTTGCAAATCTCTCAATGTAATCGAATTACAAGTAACAAAGAAATCAGTTGTTTGTTTGTTCGCTTGTTTCTTATACTATATGCTGAAATTCAATACGGAAGTGTATGAAATTTATTGATTATTAAGAAAATGTTGCCAACAAAAATGTTGCACTTTGTTCTTGACTGAAGCAGCAAGTTGCTTTTTTTAGCGCCTCACATTCGCCGCCCAATTTTGTTTTACTGCCAAAGGCAAATCGACCAAAACATTGTCTCTGAGTATGATGCCGCCCCTTCCCCTCTCTCATAGCCCACCTTGCAGTATGCCGCCCACACTTTTGTGCTTCTGCCGGCAATCTCTCAGCGCACGTTTGGCATTAAAAGTGCATAAAATTCACTTGAGCAACGCCATCAAATAAACGCAAATTATGGCGCTGATTATGCTGATGGAGTTGTTGTTGGAGGCGCACTGCCCAGGCGTCAGGTTATGATACTTTGCACTGCGGTAATGTGCGTTAATGGGCGCGTTAGTGTGGCCGCAAAAGGCCACTGTGGCCACAAGCGTCAGGGCAGCCACTCAACACTTCATTCCTTTGCCCAACTTCAGCTGAACGGTCCCAGTCTCACAGCGCCACTTGGCCGCGTTGGTCAGTTGCAATTTTTTTGTTGCTATTTATTTACTATTTTCAATTTTTTTCACTTGCCACCGCACTGCTGCTGGCTTAAGAAATTATCACTTCAATATTTTTATGGTTAATTAGCGTTGCATACACTTTGTACACTGTCGCTTCTGACGCATCACTGCGGTTTCTCCTTTTACGCGCCGTACGCCTTGCCGCTGGCCACACACACACACACATACACAAGTCGTAATAACACACTAGCAGCATGGATAATTTTCATGAGCGTTCATGAGCCGACATTAAGGCGTTAACTTTGCTCATATTTAATGCTTATTATTTAATTTGACTATTAGTTATTTTAACTGCAACACTGGCAGCCACTGTGTTGCTTCCTTGGCCGTGGCTGCAGTTTTGCTTAAGCAAATAAAAAAACGCAAACTTGCCAAGTCTAGTTATATGGGCTGGGAAAAGTGTTGATGGAAAGATGGAAGGAAGTGTTGAACTTTGCAGTTAGCAGCTGCTAAATATTAATTTACAGAAAGCGGACTGCAAAGTGTGGTCGTGCAATTTTTTGGATTTTCACTGGGGAAAACTATATCCCAATGAAAGCAACAGCACGACAAAATAATAATTTAGTAAACAATAAATTAAATAAAGTGTCTATGTGCATATTAAATCTTGTTTATATTTTGTTTTTAGATCCTATGAATTAAATTATGAATTATGTTATACGTGTATTGCTTACTTTTAAATGTATTTTTTTGTATATTCATTATGAGATATAGAACGAAATATAGAAAGGAAGACCGTAGCGCCTATTGATATCACTTTTCAAAGTGATTTTTGAAAATTTTAAAAATTGAAAAATTTTATTTTTTAAATTAGTGTCTCACAGTTGAAGTTGTTTGTCTTTAACTATGCACGTATAATGGTTTGTCCTGACTGACTGATTGGACTGACTGACTGATGGGTTCATCATCGCCCAACCCAACACCGCTGAAGCTACAAACATGAAATTTGAACAGATAACATTTAAACAGATACTTAAAAAAAAACAGCACAGATTCATTTCAAAAAAATGAACCTTCATTTGGACGGAATTTTTTGAAATTCGAGGTCAAAAGAGGCAAAACATGGACTAAGGTATTGTACGAAAAAAAGTGATTTCATCGGCCAATGGATTTCAAACTTGTATTTTTTAGTTTTTCAAAAATCAAGTTTTAATTGGGCCAACAATGGGTTAAAGTTTGTAAAAAACCTGATCCAATAGGCCTTTTGACTTCAAAACATGGTATGTCTACTTTTTAGAGATTGAAAGGTTCAATGCTGTCATCTCCTTTCACAACTGCACTCACTAGAGAACGTAGAGAACGTACGTAAAAAAATAGCGTAAATTAGGCGAATCTCTGTCAACTATCAGCACTTGTTTATATTTTTCTTGCAACACTTCATCCATTAATTCATTGAAATGTGAGGTTTTTATTCAAAACTTAGCTAAAAAAATTCCCCTAATAATTGTGCCAAATAAGTGCGCTTCAAGAAAGTGGAGTCTATAGCGCCAATCTCCTACAATCCCATGGAGTGAGTCTTCATTAACCCATTTCGTAACTTTGAGGTGTTAATGAATCATAGAAGTTAGTAATGTTTGCAGTGTTTTTTTAATTACGATAAGCTTGTCTAATCTAAAGTTTATGTTTTTTATTTTACACTTTCAAATCAAATATTTATTTGCCATGCCATGACTTCCCTTCTTAAAGAAGGGGAAGACATTGAAACCTCATATAGGCTCTTCTTCTTAAATTCTTTAAAAATACTCAAATCAACCAGATTTGTACCAAACCCACACAGAATGACTGGAAAAATGCCACACAAATTTTGTATTATAATAAAATTCGTTCAAAACTGTTAACCCATTTTGTACCTTTGATTCATTAACGAATCATAGAAATTAGTCATGTTTGCAGTTTTTTTTTATTACAATAAACTTGCGTAATCTAAGGTTTATGTTTTTTCTATTACATTTCGATCTATTGGCTTTCTAATTAAATATTTTTTTGCCATGCCACGCCTTCCCTTTCAAAGATGGGCGAGCATTGAAAACACATAAAACCTATTATGTAGACTTTTTTCTTAAATTCTTAAAAAATACGAAAAAAAAACAGATTTGTACAGAATCGACACAGAATGATTAAGCAAATATTACACAAGTTTTGTATTATAATAAAATTTGTTTAAATCTCTAAGCCCATTTTGTAGCATTGATTTGTTAACGAATCACAGAAATTTGTAATGTTTGCAGTTTTTTTTTACTACGATGAACCTAATAAAATCTTTTTTGCCATGTCATGCCTTCTCTACATTCCCGAAAATTTCCTAAATTTTTTTTAATTAAATTTTAATTTAAATTTTTCAAATTAAACTTTTTTCAATGTTTTTGTTAAAGCAAACCCCAAACTTAATGATTGAAAATACAAAGTTAGTAATTTTGTATTACAATAAAATGCATTTAGATCTGTTCAGATAGGCCACAGAGGGCGTAAAAGTGTTCAAAATTCAAATTCAATCTGCGATTATTCAAACTCATTTTCTGTGCCTTTTTTCGCCTAATTTGCCCTTCTGTTACAAACATTTTAAAATAAATCCGTTGAAGAAAATTCATACTATAAGAAAAATTAACATAGTCCACACAAGTGCCATGTAAATTAAACTCCAACGACATTACAAACTTTCTGTCTGCCAAAAAAAGCGTCAAAAATTAACATATGAAGCAATTCAGTTAAGTGACAATCAAAGTTCATACAACTTAAATAAACTGTAGCAGACCAATTGCGAGACGAACAAAGTAAAAATTATAAGTGTTGTCGTAAAAAAAGTACAAAGCGCGTAAATTAGTCAGCGAGCGCGTTGCTGCCGGCCGCTGTTGGCTGCGGCGCAATGCGTCGGCACGCACATTTAGGCCAGGCGGACAAATGTCGTTGACTAATGTTGACCTCTGCGGAGCACGTAATGTGGTGTGAAGAGCTTAAATTGAAGTCAAAAATTAAAATGAAAATGCAAGTAGCGATGAGAAGTGGTGGCAAGAAAAAAAGCTCAACAAAGCTCTGTATGAAAAAACTTATTATTACCAAACATGCATAAGTAAAATTTTCAAAACAAAATACAGAAAATTAAAAATAAAGGCGTGTGACACCAGACAGCAACAACCTACACGTACATATGCATAGTTGTTGTTGTAGGCTTTATGTATTGTTTTCAGTGACTTTTTGATTGCAATCACACAACCAATAAAAACGCCAACAGTGACAATTTGCGACGACAAACGCTTTGCGGCACATTTCAGGTTAGTAACAACAAGTTGACGCGCCTTTATGTTGTTATTGTTATCATTGTTGGTGTTGTTGCAGTTGTTACTGTTGGTAAGATAAAAATCAGCTTAAAGTCTGCCGTAATTTAACGTGAAAAGTGAAAGTGCAGCAAGGGTCTAAGGCGACCAGTGGCAATCAAAATAACAGCAACAACAGCAACACAAACAATAAAACCATCAAAAGCAGCAGCCGCAGCGCATTTGCCTCAACTTAATATTATGACAAGTGTTGAAGCTTCTGTGTTGGCGGCTGCAATGCCGCAACTGCAGCCACAACTGACAGCAACCGAACGTCAGTTGGCCGCTGCGCCTGCGCATTCGACGCTTTGTCCAATCATCAAAGCAAATTGACACACACACACACACACATAAATTGTTCAGCAAACACAAAAGCCCAGTTGGCTTTATTTTGCTTTAAGCATTTTCCTATTGATCATTGTTGTTGTTTGTCATTGTTGCTGCCATATGATGAATTGATGACAGCGCTGTCCGCCTGATGTTGCAGCAGTTTTTTGCATATTTTCTTAATATTTCTTCACACTGTGTTTTTTGGGTTTTCATTGATCAACTTGTTGCTGTTTGCAAGGCAATCAAATAAATATCAACAAATGGTGAATTGGTGGAGGCAAGAGATGTTGCAACATGAGTTTTTTGTTTTTAACTTCCATACTTGTATAGCAGCTGTTTGTTTTTATATGATTAACTTGAATAAAAGAATAATGCATGATTTTTTAAAAGAAGCTACTTAATGAGGCTATGAGACAATGGACGAAATCTCACCAGCTAAAACGTGGCTCGATAGTTAGAACTCCCGTAGAACAAGCAATATGCAGTGAAGACTGCCCTACCTTAGTGCTGAAAAGACTAAACTGCTTAGGAAATAGTCTAATTAGCTCTCTAGCCGATTTTTTTGGAGACAAGACTGAAATGCATCCAATCCGGACAAAGCGAGTTGCTTCTAATACTTAGTCTTCTTTCTCATATATGTAGAAAAGACCTATTCGAGGAAGCTACAGCAAAACGTTTCGCTAATTTAGTGTTAATTGAGCGAGTTCAGAGAGATCGCAGGGAGTCCACAAAGGAAGTCACAGTGAGTCCCGAAGTCTGCCCCAAACGAAGAAAGAAAGTTGCTTTGAAAAATCTGTAAACATTTTCGACCATTCTAACAACCAGTCTTCCTAAGTAAATCTTTCGTTGTTCAAGATCTCGTTGGGCTTTAGTTGTTGTATTAACTGAATTTTATACGTGTACGGTTTCAGGTTTCATAATTTTCGTAGCGGAAGCGTTTACTGTGGTAAGGTTGTTGGAGGAAGAGTGTTTGCTCAAACGTCCAGAAGAAAGTAAAGAAAATCTATCTCCGAAGAGAATTGAAGAACTATCACATGTGCCTTGAGGACGACAGCTTTCGGACCGCACAGGCACATGTGCCTCGGAAGTATGATCCCATGATCCTTCGGGAGGGAGAGCTCCTGGGCCTTAAGTTATCGGCTAACTGAGATCCAGAGCCTATTTGCACCTTCTTGGGGCAGCTACAAACCTAACAGCAACAGATCACTGTAGACTGGTTCTGTCTCGGGACTTGATATGAAAGATAGGCCTTAGACTCGTAAGCGGACTGTAGTGGAAGTTAATTATGTACGTCAGTGCAAGTCCCGATGCTATACACCCAAAGTTAATAAAAATGGGCCTTTGAGTGTATTAGTCAAGCACTCGACAGCCGCCTATTTTGCCTAACCTAATCTAACCAAACCATAATGTAGTGTAATGATTGTGGATTGCACATCGCAACCTAAAAGGTTTATTCTGTCCCTAAAATCATCTGGTATTTTATATGCTCAGGTATTGAGTCAGACCCTTCTGCGATATTTGCATCAGGTCCCCTTCACCGAGACTATGTTTTGCACGTCTGGGTGTCAGGGCCGGTCAATAATGTATAATAATGTAATAATGTGTTCCATTATTTCATCGGTCCATACCTAACCATAAAAATGGTCCAAACTCTGAGAAGCGTTCACAACACTTTCAGTCACAGCAACAATGTTCTCAACTGAAAATATGTTACGATGATTCCTACACAGGATTTTATTTTTGAGGGTTTTTTACACAATTTTTCTATCCAATTCCATTTAAAATTTTTAGAACGAACAAATATTTCGCGGAGTTCCTCAAATGTTTTCACTAAGTTGAAATGTTTTCACTCAGCAGGACAATTCAAGTGATCCTACCGTCTGAGGTAATTAGACAGAATTTCAACAAAATTGTTTTCTTTGTACCATATTTGAACAATTTAAAAGCGTTGAGCATTGATTACCTTTGACATTTTAAACACGTGTAATTATTGACAGCTGTCTAACGTATAGAGAGGTTTGCTCAGGAAACTCTAATTCAATCATATCTTAGTTCTCTTCTTTCTTGCATGAACGCCTAAACATATAGCACCGTGTGACAGAACTTTTGACCCATCCAAAAAATTATATAGGCGTGAAACTAGAGGTTATTCGAAGCAAAATGGCATACATAGTTTATCATTTTCTGATGTGATGTCCTTTTAAAGGGATTTTAAAAACATACTACTGTGTCCAAAAAATAAGGTGACATTGTATTTATTTTGAAAATTCTTTATTTATTCTTCCAAATCAATTTCATCCCCTTCAAAGTAATCCCCTCCCGATGCAATGCACTTATGCCAACGGATTTTCCAATCTTCGAAACACTGATTGTAGTCACTCTCCGGGATGGCCTTCAGTTCCGTCTTCGCTGCGGCTTGAATCTCCTCTATCGTATCAAAACGGTGTCCCCGGAGCGGTCTTATGAGCTTGCTGAACAGCCAGAAGTCGCACGGCGCCAGATCAGGTGAATACGGTGGTTGCGGAACGATATGGGTTGAGTTTTTGGCGAAATGATCACGAATTACGAGTGCAGTATGGGATGGTGCATTATCGTGGTGTAAAAACCAAGAATTGTCTTTCCACAATTCCGGCCTTTTTAGGCGGATAGCGTTACGCAAACGACGCATAACGTTCAAATAATATTCCTTGTTGACTGTTTGGCCCGGCGGAAGGAATTCATAATGCACAACACCACGATAATCGAAGAATTCAAATGTCACCTTATTTTTTGGACACAGTAGTACACATTTCAAAGATTTTTTTTTAATATTTGCGGCTGTCCAATGATGAAGATGTGGGTATCAAGAAAGAGCGTCTTGAAGCGTCTGTCCAGACTAGGCTTCCCAATCGTTCTCCTTTGAGGAGGACAGTCCTCCTTGAACAGAAAATGTCCTCCGTCCTCCTCAAAGTCCAAAAAGTCCTCCTCAAGCTCAAATTAAATTTCAATTTTTTTTATTTTTTTTATTCAAGTGTGGCAACTTAATCAATTAATGAGGAAAATTTTTCCAATTTTTGTCCAATATTTCGATGCTGCTTTAGGCATTCAAAATAAAATTATAGACTTCGTTGAAAATCCGGATGAGCTGACTAGCTGCTGTAATGTTCAACATAATTAAGGCCGCATTGGAAAAATTATACTTAAAAATAAAAAATGTTGTGTGCCTGCTGATAATACGAATTCGTTAATCTTAAGAATTCAAACCAAAATATATTAAAAGGCAATTGTCACGCCCACATAATACAAATTGCATTAAAAAAAGCATTGTGTGATCTCGATGTTGATATTGAAAATATTGTTTGATATTATTGATTACAGTCGCACAAATATGCGTTTTGTTTTATTTTTTAAAGTGGTTAAAAAGTTAAAATTTACTTGTGCTTTTAGGATTTCTCTTTTTACACTTGCATTTTCTAAAAACATGGTGAAATATTGAAGAAATGTGATGTCCTCCTGACAACAAAATAGTTCCCATATAAAGTCCTCCTCAAGCCAAATTGTATCCTCCCTAAACCGTTTTAGTAGTTGGGAAGCCTAATATCAAATAAAAGAGGCAACTTGTCACTTTTTGACTAAATTTTTCTATTTTGAACTTTCAGGACAAAAATATGTCAGTAAGTCATTAATACCTCAAAATGTGATCTTAATAAATTTCTATTTAATTTTATATACAAAAATTAATGCATATTCCATACTAAATTCTTGCTTATGAATGGAAACTTAATTTTTAACTCTAAACCAACGAAATTAGAATAGTAAAATTTTGACATATTATACTACAAACCGAGATCCAAAACATATATATTTTTTTTAAATAATAAATAAAATAAAAATAAAAATAAATAAAAATAGAAAAATTAAGGAAAAGGCGACAATTCTACTCTTTCATTTTATACCCACATCTTTATCATTGCATAGCCACAAATATTTCAAAAAAAATATTAAAAAAATATTTCTTTGAAATACTTATGTATGTTTTTAAAAATTTTAAATTCCTTTTAAAATGACTTTGGATAAGAAAATAAAAAACTGAGTATGCCTTATTACTATGAATGACCCCGAGTTTCACGTCTTTATAATCTTTTCGATATGTCTCGAGAAAAGTGGGTTTTTGTTGCGCAGTGTAGTAGATGCATATTTGTACACATTAAAGTTTAGCTAAACAATTTCGCCTTTCAACAATGGATTAATTTCACTACGTTTGTTTACTTTAATTTTTGTAGTTTTGTTGAAAGGGAAAGGACAGGGCTGGAAAAGCGAGCATTGTGCTCCGACTGTACAAAATCAACAACACTAATGTGGCGATAACTCCAACTCGAAATTCGTATGCGGCACATAACGAGCATCCTTTCACCTTCAGCATTCACCCACCCACCCACCCGCCAAGCATACCAGAACACCGAACATGGAACACCAGTGCGGCCAGGGCCACCAACACAAACTTATCAACACATCCGCCGTTTGTGCCTTCCGTTCGACTTTGAACTTGAACGGCAACGCCGAGCGACGAAGCGTTGGCCGGACCGCCGCTGGTCAGCATTTTCATTAATATGCGCGTAATTGAAGTATTTATGCGGCACTTTGGGACACATACAGTGTGCACTGACTGTTTCAAAACTTCATTAACCTTCCCATTGCTCGCATTCGTTCGCTTCACTCTCCACTCTCTATTTTCACTTTTGATCTTCTATGTAATTTTTTTATTTCAATTTTTTTGTTGTTGCTTGGTTTTTGCAACTTTTGTGCTATTCGCAATATTAGTTTTTGCTGTAGTTTTGCATAAAAGTTGCGCGCTTTGTTGTTCGGCGCGAGTTCAAAACGCTGTCATGGCGCGTGTATTGGAATGTGCATTGTGCATTGTTGCTGGCAGAGTGCAGTGCAGTTGTATGACATGACTCTTGATTTATTGCTGCAGCGACAAATTGCTACGTCACTGCATTAGATGTGGCCGCATATTGTTGTAGTTGTGGCTTTAGTGTTTCGTTGTCGGCCATTTTGTGACATTGGGTTTGGCGAGAGCGAGGCCTGCCAACACATGTCCACCTGTCGGCGGCATATTTTTGTGTCATCAATCTCCTGGCATTCTTTTTTTTCAACAATGTGCACATTTTTTTCCAGCTGCTTGCTGGCTGTTTTAAATGAAAAATGATTGTTTCCATTTACCTGCAAACAGGTGACAGTGTGTCTGTGTGTGTGTGTGTGATGCACACACACACACCAGCACAGCTTCATCATCTGCAATGCGTTGACATTTGCGTGAGCGCGTGTGCGAATTTCGTTTGAAAATTGCAACCCAACACACGCGCAGACCTCGAGCCGCGGCGGGCGTGTGTGTCAGTGAGGCTTATTAGCACATTTATGTTTAATATAATTTATAGTTATCTCAAATTTGCATACGGACCGATGATGATGGCCGCCAAAACTGCAATTTCATGAAATTTTAAGCGCTTTGCGAGTATCAAAACATGGAATTTTTGTTGCTTTTCACTCACAACAGGTGTGAAGTTTTCATTATTCAAAACATGCACAAATTACTCGTTGTTGTCAAACATATATTAAAATTGCTCATTAGGCTATTGTTGTTATATTTAAAAGTATGGGAAATATAACTTTTTAAAAATTATTTTTTATGCTTGGAAATCAGAAACCGTTGGTTTTTTGGGTTAATGACTTTGCAGTACACATAGAAATTCATTACAAGAGCCTTTTATATTTTTGGCTCTAAAATTGGGCTGCCTGCAACAGTTTGTAGGAATACACATGTCTCATGTTGCAAGGTGTTATTGTCGACAACACTTAATGACACAATTTGCGCACTTGTGAAGCAAAATTTTAAAAGTCTAATGTTGTTGGAGAAATTCCACTCAATGATGCAAAATAATTTAAAAATATATATATTTTTGGTTTGCAGACATTGAATTCTGCTTGGATTCTGTGTCTTGATTTCGTCTAAACTTTAAACAAATAATACAAAATTTGCTAAGAAACTTTCAAGTATGAATGCTTGTAAATGTGCTGAGTCTCACTAGAAGCGTTTTTGGTCACTGTAGCCTTAGGTTAGGTTCATTTTTCTATTGTTCAGGGCACAATAGATCATCTCTGGTCTCAGTGCAAATGCCCCCTTTTACATCCAATCTAGGTTAGGTGAGGTTAGACTATGGCGGCGGCAAATATGGCTCACATAAGTAGACACAATGGTCTATACTAAAGCATACTTCTGACCCTACTTCCTCATTTCTGAACAAAATCCAGTGTTATTTATATTCATCGTACTTGCAAAGAATAATAGATCTTTTAAGAGAGTTTCTGCCACACTGTATAGAGACCCTTTAAGGCTCTACCCAAGATTTTCATCCACTGACACAGAACGTGTTCTATAGTTTCTTCCCCCTTTCAGAATACAAACAGTGCTTACACTGAAGCCTTATTTTTTATTGATTTTTTTGTCTAAACATTTATTGCCACTGCCCAGTTTTCTTCGGACGAAGATGGAAACCCCAGAGTCTCACTTCTTCGACAACTTGAATAATCTCAGTTCAGTCAACATCGGAGACTTGCTAGAGTTCATCCACAAACCAAATTGGCTTGATGAGGCTCTTCGAATTGCAGTAAGACAGATCACTCTCACCTTGTGGTATCACAACGAGGACATTTTGAGTCCTAAATATGTCTTTCGGCAAGTCTCATGCCCAGGCAACCCCTTTAACCTATCCTTACCTAATCAAACCTAACATCTATAGCACAAGATTATAATTTTTTAGATTTAGATTTAACACATTTGATGTAAACTTCGAAAACCCGGCCATCTCTCGAACGACTACAAAAACATGTAGAGACAGTCAACAATCTTCTCGGTACTTGTCCAGTGTTTGTTCGAAAACGTCCTTAATCAAACCTTAGTTTCAACAATCGACATGGTGCTATCAATATTGAGTTCAAAACTTAAATAATATGCAATTTTGGAATCATTATGTAGAGACAGTCACCAGTGTTCTCGGCACACGTCCGGTGTTTGTCTGAAAACGTCTTTTACCAAAACCAAGACTCAGCAGTCGACATTTTGATATCAAAATTTAGTTCATTATAGTCCAATAAGAAATAAGATGCAATTTTCAAATCGTCATATAGAGACAGTCAACAATTTTCTTCCGGTGTTTGTCTGAAAACGTCTTTTACCAAAAAATTTTAACACCGGAACAAATCCATATGGGCGTAAAACCAGAGACCAAACATAGTAATACTGCGTACTCAGTTTTTCATTTCTACATCCTTTGTCCTTTTAAAAGGACTTCAAAATTTTGAAGGGGATAAAAAATAAATCAAAATCAAATCAAATCAAAATTCCATTATTCTCGCTTCATTGATTTTGTATCTATTTATTATTTAAAATACTGATACGCAAATAAATTAGAATTTTTGTACTTCATTAGACTTGCGGCTTCCGTCTTTTTTTAAATAACTTTCGAACCAATAAAGTTAGAGTAATGAAATTTTGACACGTGATCAAGAAGATTTTAGGTTCTAACATACTTACTTTTCAAGAAAATTTGTTATAAATTTTCAAGGATATAAAGGACTAAAATTTTCAAAGGACCTTTTTCATATCCTTTTTTTACAAATAGGTAAAAAATCAGTTTTATTTAAATTCTTGAGCCTTTCCTCTTTCATTTGATATACATATCGCCATATTCTAACTAGGTTAAGTATTTTTTATATTTTTTTTGTTTTTATCCCCTTCAAAATTTAGAAGTGCTTTTAAAAGGACAAAGGATGTAGAAATGAAAAACTGAGTACGCAGTATTACTATGTTTGGTCTCTAGTTTCACGCCCATATGGATTTTTCCCAGTGTGAAAAATGCTGTCGCACGGTGTTATAGTTCAAAACTTAAATAAGATGAATTTTTCAAATTATTAGTATGGCCTATGAAGTGTTGTGCCTATGAATTTGTAGACTAATAACAGGAATCTGCAGTTTCATGGCAATTCTGAACAGTGATTTGAAAGCAATTTTACTCTCAAAGATTTTCAATTTTCTGCTGAGAGGGCAGTCAGTCAAAATGATTTGTTTCCATGAATAATCTCTAATTTCAAACCTATATCAATCTATGGATGCGTCAAAAGTAATGTATGATATGTTATATGGTTTGATATGCTGGCTACGTTGGCGATTCGAATCTGAGATCGGGGTCTTGATTTATTAAGTTGATCATGAACAGTGAAGAGTCAGTGCGTACTGGATATTTCCATTAGTGCAAAGTACCATTGGAAAATGCAAAGAGTGGGAGACTTCAGGGTTCTGAATGAGGGATTTAAGCATTGCTAATACATAACTAAATATATTATTATTATAACTATTATTATTATTACCGATTATGAGACTAAAGCCTAGATTTCCGCAACCGTTTGTGTTTTGCCTGTCAATTTTCAGACTAATGAAAGGAACTTACAGTTCTATGGCAATTTTGAACGGCGATTTGAAAGCCTTTCATAGGAAGTTTTACTCTCAGAGGTTTGTCATTTCGTGCTGAGAGGGCAATCAAAGAGTTGCTTTAATTCAAAAGTTGCTTTAATTCAAAGAGTTGCTTTAATTCAAAAAGTTGCTATGAATGAAAGTTCTAGTTTCGAACCTACATCAACATTTAGATGGATCAAAAGTACTGTCGCACGTTGTAGTTTGTTATTATGATATATTGGTGATGTTAGGGACTCGAACCTGGGATCAAGGCCTAGATTTATTCAGTAAATTTGTACTTTTTAAAAGAGTTTATAAAAGAGTTAGCGAACATTCGCACGAAGTATTGCTTTGGTTCTGGAGAATGCAGGGTTCGAAGACAGACTTCTAAATGAATGAAGAATTTAAAAATCTATTTAAAAAGCCATTTGAATCCTTTTTAGAAAAACACTCCTAACTACTCTCAAACTCTTAAAAGTCCATTGGGCTTAATCTAAATTTATTGAAATCAACCTCACCTCTCCAACTTTTTGAATGCATAAATATTCTGCCACATTCTAGTTTGAAAATTATTCAAAAACATATTCATAACTTTTTACTAATACGTTCCCTCAAACTTCTTTTAGCAAACGATGCTCAACTAAGCCAGAAACTATTAAACATTCAATGAACTTAAATTTCGCTGAACGGCAGCCAAGCGTCCGGTTTGCTATTATTGTATTTTAATAACCTCGAATGCGACTACAACTGCGGCTACGGCTACCTGCAGAGGCTTTCACATTTCAGCCACGCATATTTATGTTATTAATGAAAGCCAACTAAAACGTTCGTTAGAATGCAAAACTCCACGCTTAACGCTCTGCCACACGGACGTACAGTTTTTCCTAAAACGGCAACGCCAGCGGCATAAAAGTTTCATAACGAACTCACCTGAAGACGCCTGCACGGCGCTCGTTGTTCTTGTTTGGATTAAAGTTTCAACAAAAATTTGCGTCTAAATAAAATCCAACGCATTCACACACTAGCAACCACACAGGAAACGCAGCACAATGCCAAAAGCAACAACAATTGTGCCGCGTTTGCGCTGAAACCGAAGGCAACGTGCAATGTCGCAAACTTTAAATGGCTTGCAGGAAATATTTGCAAATTGCAAAAAATCATTCAATCATTTTCGCACAAAGTTTTGCCTGAAAATTTTCCGCTTGCTGGTCGGTTGCTTTTCAGTTTTGCTTGCTCGCCTTTTGACTCTTCAGCGGCGTTGGTTTTCTATGTTTTATTTTGTGTTTGCTTTGTTGACTTTTTCTGCGCACTTGCAACAAACTCAATTGGCAAACTACAACGGTGACAACAACAATCACAACAGCGACAATAACAACAACAAGTATAGCGGCACCTACGAGAAGCGTTGCACAAATATAGCGCACTTCCGTTTCCGCTTTTGCAGTGGCGAGCGCGCGCGCGCTTATAAATTTCTGTTTTTAAAAATTCAAAAAAATTCAAAAACTTTTGCCGCTTGCCGTCGGCTGTGTGGCGCGTTGCGTTGCGATGCGGTGCGGTGCGGTGCAGTGTAGGTGGGCGCGGCACCGCTACTCGTGTGCGATTCAGGCGTTGACTGGCTTTGGATCTGTTAGCGCTGCTAGCTCGGAGGACACTTGTTGCTCGTGAAAAAAGTTTAACACTTCTGCGAGTTGTGATGGCCACGCACACTGTTTTATATGTAAGCGACACGAGACACACACACACACACCAGCGCGCACACAGCAGCCGCGCATTGCCACATCCTTTTCGGCTAGAAACATTGCCACAACAAGGCAGCAACGATGGCAGCAACAGTGGTGGCAACATTGGCAACCCCTGTTTTGCTGTAGTAGGCAGCAGCAACAACAACAAAAACAATAACAATAGCACCTATGTTGGCCATTTTGCCGATGTTGTTGAGGCAGCGCATCAAACTATGCTACAAAGCGCGCGCGTGCGGTGTGTGTGTGTGTGTGTGTGTGTGTCAAATTGTTGCAGCAACATTTCACTGAAGAAACATGTACAATGAACATTACATTTGTCTGATGCACTGAACATTTTTTGGATGGTAAATGAGTGGGGAGCGGTGCTCAATTGCAACGTGGCATTTGTGGCAGCGAAAAGGCAGCTGGACATCTGTTTGGGTGGCAAATGACGCTTTCAAATACGAAGTGAGGTTAGTTTGTGAGGTAGAGGATGTGGCATTTGGCCCACGCTGCCGCCAAACAATGCAATTCTGGAGCATAAATGTGACAATAGGAACGCAGTTGGGCACATTATGGAATATCAAAGTTGGACACAATGAAATTGTAGATAACAAAAAGGTTAATTAGTTTCAGATTTGTGACTGTACATCAGTGGCGCACACAGGGGAGGGGCTTTGGGGTTTAAACCCCCCGAAATATATTTAAGTTAGTACAGAAATTTAATTTATAACCGTCGCATTTATATCCAATCATCAATATTCAATCATCAATAACATTACTCGACACAAAAAATGCACCTAAAAATAAAAGTGTTTTCTAGACTAACTTTGGGCCGCTGAACACGAAACTGAAGATCAAAAAAATTTTGTAAAAGCGTTTTCGAAAAATCTTCGAAAAACCAGATGTTGTTTCAGTTATGAGCGCATAACTCGAAAACGAATCATTCGACTAACACAAGCTGTCCGTCGGTAAGAAGATAATACCTTAGTCTTTCCAGAGATTGTCCAAATCAGATGAGATTTGGAGAAATTACTGACGGTGAAAGTTGTAAAAAGTGAATTTTTCGACCATTTTCAAAAATCATAAATGTTCGAATGTTTTTTTTGTAGATAAAATAAATGATCTCCTTTGTTTTAAAATCTAAGATGAAAGATATATTATTTGTGCAAATATTAAGCCTAACATCAATAGAATAGAAAGAAAAATGACAAAGTTATGATGCACTGAGTGAAAACACCAACTTTACATTTATTACAACGTGCAAAAAAAACATTTTTATGCCTATGCCTATCCTAATGTTGATATAAGCGTGAAACTAAAAGTCATTTATAGTAACCTGGCATAGTCAGTTTTTCATTTTTTGGCCCAAAGTCCTTTAAAAAAGTCCTTTATTAAATTAAATTTTTAAGGACATACACATTTCAAATATTTTTTTTAATATTTGCAGTTGTGCAATGATGAAGATATGGGTATCAAATGAAAGAGAAAAGTTGTCTCCTTTTAACTAAATTTTCTATTTTGAACTTTTAGGACCAAAATATGTCAAGTAGGGAAAACATAAATGTTTTGGATCTCAGTCTGTAGATTCATACATCTAAATTTTATTCTATTTCAAAGTTCTCAAAAAAGTTACACAAACCCCACCCCCCGAAATAAAATCCTGCGTGCGCCACTGCTCTACATAGTCGTACTGACTTGTGTTGCAAATGTCACAAATATGTGGAAATCTTTGCTGACAACGCCCAACCTCGAATGATTACATTGGCTGCTTTTCGCATTAGGCGTTGGCCAAAAACGATTAAAACTGGTCAAAGTCATGGAATAGGCACCAAAGCTGACCTACTACGTCATCAGTGCAATTTTCCACTTGCAGCTTAAAGATGAATGCATGCAATTCATATTCAACAGACAGTCAAAAGACCCAATTAATAGACCACAGCAAGGGCCACACAACAATTAGACACGGTTGCGCTTAACTGTCAACTGTCATAAGTTTTTCTGCTCGGTTTGATCAGCAGCTAAAAGCCAAATAAAAAAAATCAATCATTAAAATGTAGAATTTTAACAGCTATCAGCAATTCATAAAACAAAATCAATTACTGCATAAAAATAGCAAATAAACTTTGACCATAAATAGTCACTAACAACAACAACAACAAAAAAGTTTACCGAAAAAACAACACTCAATGCAATGTTTTACCCAAACCCACCAGCCACCCGCCACGCCTCCCAACCAAGCACGCAACAAGTGCTTAGCGACACAAGAACGTTAGCAACATGCAGCCTGGCAACATTTGCGCCGCGCAACATTTACGCATGTGCCCGAAGTTAGGCAACATTTCGACGCCGCAATGCTGGTCACCATTAGAATTAGCCAAGAATAAACACGCCCAGAGTGTGAAGTTTTTTATTTTCGCCTTAACACTCCCATTGCCACTTAAGCAACGCTTACAAATTAGCCGCCCCCCAGCAGCTGCTTCAATGCATTTATAAATGTTGTACTTTTTGTGCGGCTGTTGACTGCGCAGCGTATAATTTGCGTTTGGTACGCTGTGATGGCATTTTGTTGTTGCTTGGTTGATGGCATTTCTTGCGGGCGCCTTGGCAGACATGTAACCGAATACGCACTGTCGCCTTTAATGTGGCTTTTCGGACTTGGCAACGTCTGGGCGCTGAGCAATGTCAGCCAAAGAGTTGGGGAATTTTACTGCGAACACTTTGTACAAACTAATTGTTTTTGTTATGGTGTTGTTGTTTTTGTGTTGGCATGCAATTTAAAGCACGTCATATGGTCGATCATTCCTGGTAATTGTACGTTTCCGCTAGCAAAACTTGTGCCGCCAACGTCAACGCCATCGTCGTCGACAAGGTGAAGTGAGAACATGAGCGCAAATATTTTCAGTTAAAGTGGAAAGTTTTTTATAAAATAGATGCGCCAAGTTTGCTTCCCAACGTATCGAAGCATTTAAATTGGTGCAGACAGTACTCGGTTGCTCTTCTTTTCATTGCCAAATTAATTCAAACTTGCGAGAATAGAAGGTTGCAATGGCTGTCTTAAAGATTTTAGACCCCTTCAAGTCAAACTGAGATGCGTTGCTTCAGATAAAGTCAAGTCACAAAAGCTAATAAATTTTTTAGTTCATAAAAAACCACATCAAAACTAGGCCATAAAATTAAGTGCCAACTGTAGTTGTTGTTGTTGTTGTTGCTCTAAATTCAAATCATGCAAGTTAAAGTTGAAAAAATGATAAGAAAACTTTAAAGTACAACAAACAAATATTTACACTATTAATTATCACCAGGGAAAGGATTTTGAGGACCTAAAAACCTATAAAAAAGGCAAAATAAAATAGCAAAAAAGGCACGGAAAGGCACTAAAAACTGCCAAAAAGGCAGAAAAAGGCACTAAAAACTGCCAAAAAGGCAAAACAGGGCATTAAAAACTGTTAAAAAGGCAAAAACAGGCATTTAAAAATAAGACAAAAAATACTAGAAAATCTAAAAAAAAAGAGGAAACGGTATATATTTTTTAATAATTTTATTTCATCTGACGTATGCAACATACAATATTTATACCTCGTTTTTTGTAAAATGTTGCTGTAATGTTGCCACTTAATTTTTTTTAGTTTCAAGGTATTTTTGCGAAACAAAAGGGGGACAAAATTTTAAAAACGAAAGAAAAATTAAAAGGCGCTCGACAAATCTTGAAAAAGGCATTTTGTGGCATTTATAGGTGAAATAGGCACTAAAAAAATGCATTTATGGGTGAAAAAGGCAAACTGCCTTTTTAAGGCAAAAAAAGGCAAAATAAAAGTGTTATATTTCTAATCAGGAGGACCTAATTCGTGCTCATTTTCAATCAGAAATGCTATATCTAGCAGCAAACAAAAAAGGCAATTTCCACAAAATCCTTTCCCTGATTATAACAAAAACGACAGCAATATGACAACAAAAAATATACAAAATATAAAAAAATATGATAGCAAATTATTATTGTTAACTAAGGAAATCAATTGTTCAAGAAATGCTAAAAAAAAAGTACCAAAAAATTATTTAAAAAAATTAAGTTAAAATTAAGAACAGAACAAGCTCATAAAAATAAATCAAATTATAACAAAATTGTCCAGATTTAATTATCAATCTGACAATCTGTTCGCCTTTTATTTTTCTTTTCATTTTTTATCTTCTAATTTATTTTGCTTCCATAACTCTCTCATCGCCAAATTTACACCATTGACATTGACATTATACATTTTTCACCACTTTCATATGACAACAAAAAATATACAAAATATAAAAAATTTGATAAAAAATTATTATTGCGAACTAAGGCCATCAAATGTTCAAGAAATGCTAAAAAAAAAGTACAAAACTATTATTTTAAAAAATTAAGTTAAAATTAAGAACAGAACAAGCTCATAAAAATAAATCAAATTATAACAAAATTGTCAAGATTTAATTATCAACCTGACAATCTGTTCGCCTTTTATTTTTCTTTTCATTTTTTATCTTCTAATTTATTTTGCTTCCATAACTCTCTCATCGCCAAATTTACACCATTGACATTGACTTTATATATTTGTCACCACTTTACTTCACCATTCAAGCGTAGTGACTGCCAACGCAATAATTTTGTTTTTATTTTCTTAGTTGGCTGCTAACTCGGTTAGTGCGTCGCTAATGCATCAAATTCATTGACCATGAGCGGACCTATGCGCTGAGAGCTCCGCCTATGCGTAATTTTCAGTTTGGGTTTGGCCAGCTGCAGTCTTTGACTTTACTTAACCATTGTGTTGACATTTAATTCTGTTTATATGATTTTGTTGTTTGTTTGGCATCTCGAATGGTGCGAACGGCCTTGAACTTCCATGAATCCACCATACATGTACAAAGTTAAGCGATAATGCGAAATGAAATGGAAATATTGCTAATTTTTTAAACATGCAAACTTTTTAATATTTAATTAACATATTTGTTACACACACACAAATCTTGTTTGTGTGCATATGGAACATACATAAATGTTGTGATATATGTAAGTATGTAGAAATATTGACTTGTAAATTTTTGTCTCAGACAAGCTCAAGATCTCAAGCAATGAGATTGATTGATTTTCAAAAATTTTACCCAAAATTCCAAGGTAGAGATCGAAGTATTTATTTTCACACACTCCATGCAACTCTGGACCTGGCAAAAAAGCGTTGAAAATCTACTCAACGATTTTAGTAAACCATAGCAAAGGTTCAGCAATGCAAAGGAAATTTAAAATTGTGCGGGAGACTGTCTGCAGATTGAACAAGTTAGGCACTGAAAATGGAGTCACACTTCTGTTGTATCTGGGCATTCTAATGTCGAGGTCAAAGAAAAGGCAGAGGAGTCGTCAAAGCTGGATCTGCGGCCCGTTTCGTAGAACCTGAATCAGCGATTGGCTGCAGTGTATCTGAACCCAAAGCTGCACTCAACTACTTCGACTCCTGGCACAGTCTCAAGACATGTAGGCAGTCGATGTTCATTGACGAGTCTCAACCCCACAGAACGAGCTAGCTGCTGCGTTTAAGAAGAAGTTATTTAAAAACTATCTTAGGTTAAGTTATATACTTGTAAGCTGACCTGTTGGTTAGTCCCCAGCAGTACCAGCTAGAGCTCCGCAGTGTTGGGGATCAACGCAAAGTGATCAGTGAGAATGTGGATGTTCAGCTTGGGGGAAGTTCAGCTTGGGGGCCCTATCAATCCCAGAAAAATATGGGATCCCTAAGTGTGTAAGGCGCAGTCTTCCGATAGCCAGAGAGAAGCTAAAAATGTTCTCCAAGGTTTCCTTTAGGGCTATCAAAGCGCTGATCAAAAGTTATATTTCTTTTAACGAGTACTTCACTAGAATTGGGGTTGAAGACTTGACTCTATGCAACATGTGCCTTGAGAATAGGCTTGCCACCAGTGGCGCACGCAGGATTTTGTTTCGGGGGGGGGGGGGGGGGGGGTTTCGTGTAAATTTTTGGAGAACTTTGATATGGAATAAAATTTAGATGTATGAATCTACAGACTGAGATCCAAAACATGTACAGTATGAAGGTATATCAGTATGAAGTGAGCCTCAAGATACAAATGTCTCGATAGGGAATATTTGTTGTGAACGAGCCTTAATTTTTTTTGTTTTGTTGCTATGACATCTGTCAAGCATATTTAGTATACATCAAGTCATTGAACAAACAACATCATATTTTTTCATTGTGTTAAAAATGTCGAATTTTGTACCAGATAGTAATGATTTGCGGAAAGCATTAATTTTTTGTTTCCATTTGAAGAAAAGTGCTGCAGAGTCGCATCGAATGCTTGTCGAGGCATATGGTGATCATGCTCTATCAAGAGCAACATGCAAAAGATGGTTTCAACGGTTCAGAAATAATGATTTTGATGTGAGAAATGAAGAGCGTGGAAGACCACCAAAAAAGTTTGAAGACGCCGAATTGCAAACGATATTAGATAAAGATGACACTTTGAGTCAAAAGCAAATGGCAGAAATGTTAAATGTTGCACAAGGAACAATTTCTGTCCGTTTAAAAGCTATGGGAAAGATCCAAAAGTGTGGAAAATGGGTGCCACATGAATTGGATGAAAGGCAGATGGAAAACCGAAAAAACACTTGCGAAATTTTGCTTCAAAGACACGAAAGAAAATCAATTTTGCATCGAATTGTTACTGGCGATGAAAAATTGATCTATTTTAAGAATACTAAACGGAAAAAATCATGGGTTAATCCGGGACAACCTTCAACATCGACTGCAAAAATAGATCGATTCGGCAAGAAGACAATGCTGTGTGTTTGGTGGGACCAAAGCGAACGGACCTGGCGAAACCGTTAATACTGATCGCTACCGACAACAAATGATCAATTTGAACCATGCATTAATCGAAAAACGACCAGAATGGGCCAGAAGACACGATTGGCGCGCTGTCCACAAATTGCCTGAAAAATGGACAAAATGTGTGGCTGGCAATGGCCAATACTTTGAATAACATGTTTTTTACTTTCCCATTAAAAATTAGTGTTTTATTTTCGCAAAAAAAGGCTCACTTCATACTGAAATACCTGGTATGTTTCCCTTACCTGACATATTTTGGTCCTGAAAGCTCAAAATAGAAAATTTATTTAAAGGAGACTATTTTTCTCTTTTATTTGATACCCATATCTTGCACAACCGCAAATATTTGAAAAAATATTTGAAATGTTTATGTCCTTAAAATTTTAAAGTCCTTTAAAAATCACTTTGGGCCAGAAAATGAAAAACTAAATAAATAAAATTCCAGGTAAATGACCTCTAGTTTCACGCCTATATCAACATTTGGAAGGGTCACGGTGTAATATATATATGTAAAGTTGGTGTTTTCACTCAGTGCATCATAACTTTGTCATTTTTCTTTCGATTCCATTGATGGTAGGTTTAATATTTGCGCAAATAATATGTTTTTCATCTTAGGTCTAAAATCAAAGGAAATAATTTATTTTATCTATAAAAAACATTCAAAAATTTATGATTTTTGAAAATGGTCGAAAAATTCAAATTTTTTACAACTGTCATCGTCAGTAATTTATCCAAATCTCATCTGATTCGAACAATCTGTATATCTCTTCAAAAGCTAAGGTATTATCTTCTGACCGACGCGACGGACATCTTGTGTTAGTCAGATGGTTCGTTTACGAGATATGTGCTCATAACTGAAACAACAGGGTAAAAACTGGTTTTTCCAAGATTTGAAAACGCTTCTAACAAAATTGTTTTGATCTTCAGGTTCGTGTTCAGCGGTATTTTAGGTGCATTTTTTGTGTCGAGTCGTGTTATTGATGATTTAACATATATGCGACGGTTTTAAATTAAATTTCTGTACTAACTTAAAAATATTTCGGGGGGTTTGAACCCCCAAAACCCCCCTGTGTGCGCCACTGCTTGCCACCTTTTTAAAATGGCTGTGGAGGACACCAAAAAATACTATAAACAATCATACATTTTTAGTTTTCAGAGTGTGAGTGTACATGAACTTTGATATACATACATATATAATATATATGTATGCAGAAGAAGCTCCCAAAAATTTTAACATTTAAACATAAAGATAACAAAACAAGTAAGCATAAAAACATAAATACGAAAACAATTTAAAAATTAATGAATAAATGCATTTACATAAATACATATAATGTGCTTTTCAAAGACTATTGGCTTTTAAATAAATATTTGTCATTGCTCTTTGCTGCTTTAATCAGACTTATATTGCATTTAATGATATCATAAAATCAAAATAATGAGCAGTTAGTGCTTATCTTTTTATTGTAATTATAATTATAATAAAAAATTAAATAATAATAATAATAATATCATAATAATGAGATCAAAACAAAAAATTTCGATTTTTATCGAAATAAATATCAATAAGTTAAGGCTGCTTTTATACGAAACATTGTTTATTTCAACTCAGATTATTATGATGCATTTCGTGTTTGCTACCAAAGAAAATAGTAAAATCGACATGTTTCGTGTTCGTGGAGGACATTTTACCCTCTTTGGAGGACGGAGGACATTTGAGTAATTTGGAGGACTGTCCTCCACAATGGGAGACGGGTGGCAAGCCTACTTGAGAACGACGAAATTTCAGCGCACTTCATACTTGTATATGAGTGCCCAGCTTTCGATCGATACGGAGATATGCATCTCGGCAGTATAATCCCATGATCCTTCGGAAGCAAGAGCTTCTGCTCCTTGATTTGTTAAACATACTTAGCTTTACAAAAGCAACACTCCGGCCTATCGAGATCCAGAGGCTATTTGCACCTTCGTAGGGCAGCTGGAAACCTAACAGCTACAGTTCTCTGTAGACTAGTCTTATCTCTGGTACTTTAAGCTGTTGGGGCGCAATTGAGTGCTACATAGAAACGGCTCTCTTTTGGTTTATGACCGATAGTCGCTAGCAAAAGTGGGTCCCGTTACTTGCTATTCAAAGAGGGCTTAAATTCTTGACTACGTTTTTGCGTTTCTGGAGGCTCCCTACATATAAATAAAACAAAAACCGAAGAAGAGCATTAAAGAACAAGAAACATTTGTTTTGTAATTGCTTCAGATTGTGAAAAATTATTTGGTATACTTTTCTTTCAATATCTTATTGGTCATTAAAATTATAATTACAAAAAAATCATTATCAATCAGAACAAATTTAGTTATTGCGAGTACTAAAGGGTGACTACATAAGAACAATAAAAAAAGGTTTAATAAAACAACAACGTTGTGAGATATCAAATTGATTCTGACTTTGAAGCTACATTCCATTATGTATGGAAGAGCACATCAACAACGAAGCTGAAATATCGATAGTATTTTTAACCCTTACGACCCCGAATTTTACCCTGTGTCTCGATATTACTTTTTGGTATTTCAATAATGAAACAATTGCCGAAGAAATGTGAACACGACATTGGAAGTCGCCACGTTTACTTTTGAACAATGTTAGCTTAAAACGGGTTAAGTAAATTTTGTATCAGTATTTTTTAATTACAGAAAAATTATTTAGTATTTATGGAAAAATACAAAATTATCACTTTTTGATTTTATCTAACCATTATTAAAGAAACAGGGTTTTGATCAAACGCGCCCAGTTCGTAGACTTCAATTAGAACACAAACTTTCCCTGATATCGCCGCAAATTACACTGTACAACACAAAAAAAATAACAAGGTTCTAACAACGGATTCTGGTAGAGGGGGCCAAAAAAAAATATACGTGTATCGGCGTTTTGAAAGTTTACGTCTGAATTTTTTTTAGGGGGGGTCAAAGTTTTCCCCTTTTTGCACATTCTTATGGTGAATCGGCATACGAAAACCATGTAACCTCACATTTTAGGTATATGATGTGTTCAGCAATTTGATGTAAAATACTACGAAGAACATTTTTGTGGAGCATTTTAACCCTGTAGCTCCTATTTGTATGGGTCAGTTTGACCCTTTTTTCTAAAATGCCAAAAATGTCCTGTAAAACAGGACTTTTTAAGGACAAAATGTACCACGAAAATATTCGCCATAAAATTCTACTATAGGTCTCTGAATACATCAAAGCTCAGAAATTAACTTGAATGCCAGAATTAAGCCAAAACTGAAATTGTGTTTAAGTGTTTATTTCGTACTTAATCAAAATTGGTTAAATAATTTTATTTACATCTTTGACAGTTCCTATTATCACCACTATTGGAAAAACTATCACTGCAAACTGGTCTCTCTTCATAAATATTTCTTCAATAGTAATGCAACAAAAGAAATAATTCAAGTTTCATATTTAAAGTTTCATAAAAATTTGTAATTATTTATTTACATTTTATTATTCAACTTCACAGTATGTTTATTCAATTCACAGTAAGTTTATAACAGAATAGCAGTTGTTGTTAGTATTCGTTATTTTTCAAGTAGTAAAACAATTAATTAAAGTATGGAAGTATTTTTTGTTGTAATAAAATAAAACTCTTTATCATTTCAATAATTTTTTTATAATATATAATTTACGCCATAAAGACAGCTATTGCAAGTATACGGCTTTTCTTTTTTCATTGGTGAAGATTACTTCATATCTTTTTATATTTTATTGAACATTTTTTCATTAGTAACTCGAATATATTATTCAGGTACTCTCTTGATACCACCAGACCTCCACAAGACATTTCCGTCTGACTGGCAGTTGAAGAAGTTTTTGTTGCGCCATTTCATGTCTTATTTAAATATTCGAGCCGTTTGCCTTGGTTCTGGAAGGATGGAGAGGTTAGGAATCAGGGTTTTGAATGAAGAAGTTAAGGAAAATTGACTTGAACCTATGCAATTTGGAAAAAAAAATGAGCTACAGTTTATAAACAGGTTGCTCGAGGAAATTCCCAAAATGATGGCAGTTTTACCTAAAATACGAAATTGTAATAGCAGCTGGTCTCGATTTATTTTGTTGCTCTAGCGTCAAAATTAAACTTTCAACTTAAGTTTTAAGACAAATTTTGAACTGACTTTAGGTTAAGGTAGCTGTCTGGGCGTGGGACTTGCCCGAAGACACACACACACACACATTTACTATATGTAAATGACTTGTAAGTGTTTGACATGTTTTTTATTCCTAAAACAAATAAAATAAAAGCAAATATGTTAATAAATCGAGACAAATGAGAGATGGCAATAGCTGTGTCCAAAAGTAGAAAGAGTCACACATGATTTTTTTTATGACAATATATGTCTGGAGAAAAATCCCATCCCTCCCATATCAACTTCAACTTTAATGTCACCCTGTGACTTTGAATTTTTTTTTCAAATTAATTTTTTTTTTATTAATAACTTTTTAAAATTATTTTTTCACATTTATCTATTCTGGGGTCATGAAATAATACCCAATCGACAAAATTTGGAAAATTCGTTTTTGATACTTTTGGGCACACTCGTCCCATTGTGCGTTGTATTAAAACTTGAAAACTTGAACTGACTTTAACCGTCCATTACTATCGTCAGGGTGGAATCCACCCTGTGAGTTCAATTTCTTAGTAAAATATAGATTTTTTAACCAAAACCAACATAAAGTTATAATGTAATCCACATTTGCATATTTCGGAAGGTTTTAGAGTACATTGCAGTTGCATAAATAAAGCTGATGCTTTTATACAATTGTTTTAAAAAGTCACTGGGTGTGTTACACCCACGATAGTAGTGGCGTTATAAAATTGCTGGATGCTTAACACCGATTGTTAGTAATGAAGTTGTATTTTTTATAAAATACATTTATATATTTTTATTCACTTTTCGGCGACAATTTTTTTAAATAACGTATAGACAATTTACTTAGTAGAAAATCTTTAAAAATTATGCTCTAGGATAAGTAACAAAATTTTTATAACATTAAATTTGTTATATCTTAAACTAATAAAGTTAGGAGGACGAAATTCAAGGATGTAGTAGTGTACATATTAGTCCTTAAGATATATTAAAAAAAAAACTATTGGAAATTTCCAAGGATATTCAAGGATAAAGTTTAGTTTAAAGTTAAAAGGACATTTTCAATACCTATTCGTCCTTTTGCACCAAAACATTAAATTTTCTAAGATTCTAAGGATTTTTCTCTTTCATTTGATACCAATATTGTTATTCTTCAATGCGCTAAATTTTTAAAATAATTCCTTGAAATAAACATATCCTTGAAATTTCAAAATCCTTTAAAAAAAATCCTTACGTCAGAGAGAAAAACAAAAAACGCAGTTTTATTACATTTGGCCCCTAGTTTCGCGAGTATATCAATTTTTTCGTTTGAAAATTTTTTGATTTTTGTCGCACGGTGCAACCTTTAATAGTAGCAGGTATATTGTTGATTTTTGTTTGAGTTGTTACTCAAAATTTTACCTCGATCCGAAAAAAATTATTAAATAATTATTTATTACTTATTTTTTTAGCTTTCTAAATCACTTAGCCCAAGAAACATAGCTTAAAAATTGTCCAAGATGTGGCTATTTTCCCAATACAACTTTTTATTTTAAATTTTTTTCTTGAAATCAGATGCACATAAACAAATGTTTATATTAAATAAATGAATTAACAAAATTAAATAATTTATTTTTGTTTTTACATGTTATGATGTTCTGATTACGAAAAAATGTGATGTTTGTTTATTTTACCTCAATGGATAAGTAAAACAGATAATCAAAAGTTGTGGGTGGATTACACCCATAGTTAGTAATGGCGTTAGTGTAATAGACGATAGTAATGCAGGGTTAAAGATCGCAAAAGAAAATGAAGATTTCTGCTATTTTCTAAATTTTGCACTACTTTTTTGTTTATCACTAGTTCATCCCTTTTACGGTATTGTGAATGCCTCTAGTAAAAGGTTAAGCATTATTTTTTTTTCTAAAAAAAATTCCATTCTCTCATTGGGCATTGCGTCAACGTTAAACGTTCACGCTCGCCACTACTAACTGTACAGTCTTGCGAGAATAACTCGAAATTGCAACATCGATTGCAGCCAAAAGTGTTTTTCAATAACCAACAGCAACAAGAACCACATAGAACAACGAGCGGCCGCAAAGTGTGCCTTGAAAAAAGCAAAAAACCAAACAAAAACCACTTTAATTAACCCATTAAGCCCTGAGCGTTGCGTTTGCGCAACGTTTGGGAATTTCGCTATATTAAGTAATTCATAAAGACATAAGACTTGAAAATGGGTAGAATTGGATTAGAATTGATCGTTTTAGACTCTGCCATACTCTAATTTCAAAATTATTTAAATATTCATACGTTTTTTTCGATCCAAAGTCAAAGGTTTTTTTTGGGGAATTTTTGAAATTCAATCAAAAATACTTATTCTTCGAACCTATCAAAATCCCTTAGTGGGCTGCATTTTGCAATGCTAAACTATTTAAAAATAAGTTTTGAAAATTTTTTTTTTTTATTTTTCGAACAAAAAATATGCTTTAAGTTTTGTGTTGCGCGAATGCAACGTTGGGCCTAAACACTGCCAATTTTCATACAACGCAACGCGTGAAAATGTCAAAATCCAAGCAGCTGATATTTTATTGGATCATTTTATTTTCCGCAAATTTTTGATTTTGTTTATTTGTGTAATGTTTGCGAAAAACATGACAAAAAAAAACATGGTATGAATTTTTTGCTTGATTTTTTTTCTTGATTAGGTCAATTAATAAGATTGTGTAAAATTTTATGGAAATCGCACAAGCCTTTCTGGGGTCAGGTTTTAATGGGTTAACAACAAACACTAACTGCGGTATGTTTGTATGCAAAGCAATGTGTATGAAGCAATAAAAGTCATTTTAATCGAGAGAGAACTGAAACGCGCTTTGCTGGCAATCGGCTGCAACATGCGGCCAATACTGCCGGCTGCCGGTTCGACGTGGGCAACTAAGCCAGCTTCGACTGCCGACACCACTGCGGATGCTCCAATAGTGCAACCGGTGCGCCGCTCAGTCCGCAGCGGTGCTAACCTGTCGGCGCAGCTGTGCAACCGGCCTCAAAGTTCAGCTTCAGCCATGTGTCTCTCGGTGCTCGGTGCGCATGCGTGTCTGTGTGAGTGTGTGTGTATAATTTTGTTATTTACTTTATTACTGTTTTTTTTTGTTAAATTTGTGTTGTGTGCTGGTGCTGGCACGACGACGACTCAACGTGTTGTTCCGTTTCGATTTAAACATGTAAACTTACATTTTCAAAGCGCACAATTTTTTCGTCGTCCGCGTCTCTACTAAGGCGATTTTTCTTAATTTTCAGCAGTCAGTTGGCGTTTAGCGTTCGTTACGTACGGAAATATAAAAAACAAATTTCGGCAGTTTTTGAGAAAACATTTGACGCTGTACCGACAAATCTGCAAACATACAAAACAAAGGTGTGTCAAGTGTGAAAAGTTGACGTAGTTGTTAACTAAAAACAACCGCAAACAACAAATTGTGCATACTTAAAAATTTGGACTATTGGATTTCGTTCGGTTTTTTTTAATTGGCTTAAATACATTTTTTGTAGAAGTTGACACAATTGCTGTGTGTAAAGTGAAAGTTGCTTTGACTTGAGACCAAAAAAATTAAATGTAATTAATTAATTACTATTTATTATTAAAAAAATTATTATTAAAAAATGTAACATTGAAAAAAACAACTTTATTACAAACATACACATTACTTAAATCATAATAAAAACATTATTAAGTAATAAAGTAAATTGCAGGCTCAGTTGAGAACTAAATTTTTTTAGAAGTTGTCAAAATTGCTGAGTGCAAAGTGAAAGTTGCTTTAAATTTGGCCAAAAAGAAAAAAAATTTAATTAAAATTATTAAAATAAATATTTACTATTAAAAGTTCTTTATAATTACAAAAAATTACTATTGAAAAAAAAAACTTTACTACAAACAACGAATTACTTAAATCATAATAAAAAAACATTATTAAAACATTACGAAATTTTTTTTAGAAGTTGAATTTGGACCAAAAATATAAAAAATTAAAAAAAATAAATGTGATTAAAATTTGTTAATTATTATTAAAACATTTATTATTGAAAAAATATTATTAAAACAAATATTATTAAAAAAATATTTTTACAAAAATTATTATTAAAAAAACAACTTTAATATAAACATACGAATTCCTGAAATTATAATAACAAAATTATTAGAACATTATTAAATTTTTTTAGAAGTTGAATTTGGACCAAACAAATATTAAATGTAATTAATAAAAAATATTCACTTTTACAAATTTTTTATTATAAAAAAAATATTTTAAAAATTATTACTAAAAAAAATTATTAAAAAAAATATTACAAAAATTATTATTGAAAACCAACTTTACTACAAACAAACGAATTACTTAAATTGTAATTATTAAAAAAAAGTAAATTGCATTATCAATTGGGAACAGAAAGCCTAATAAAAGCCTTTAGCAATAATTTTGTTGCTTTAACGTAGATAAAAAACAATTTTAACCCGCATGCGCCGGAATTATTTTTGTTTCGAATTTTGCAATACAATTTTTTTAGCGATTGAAGCATAATTAAAAAATTAAATTTTTTTAGTGCAGTTTAGGCGCTACCGAGTTAATGTTCATATTTACTTTAAATTTCCTAATTTTTTCATATTTTTTACATTTTCATCATACAAATCAAAGCGCTGGAAATACCCCAACTTTGTTTTGGTGCCAAAAGAAAGCGATCGCAAAAAGGAGCTCCAGCTGATTTGTGTGCACTGTGCAAATATTTTCATTCAAATAAATATTTCAAGTTTTGAATTCTCTCTTTTTGTTTTTTTTTATTTTACATACATTGAACTTTGAAATGTTTCAACGTTTTAGCTGCAACTTGCAAACGTTTTTCCCCCCAACAGGTGCACTTCATTTCGGTCCACTTACATCTCGCTTTATCGACTGCATTTAATTCAATTGCATAAGTTTGTTTTTGTTATTGTTGTTTCAAGCTGCCACAGTGCGCATCGCTTCAGTCGCTTTTAACCAGTTTAACGCGCCTCGTTTCAAAGTCGTCACCGCATTTGGCCAACTTGACGTTGTTATCGCATGAAGGAAGTGTGGAAAGCGAGCAGGAACCATAAATTTTGTATGCGTCAAGAATTGTTGACGGCTCAACATGCGCACAATTCACTCGTAGCCACCTCAAGATTTACGACATTGCAACAATTGTATTTATAAATTGCACTTAGTTTTAATTTTTCTCGATTTAACTTGCACTGCATTAGAGCCACTCAACCGGTTTAATTAATAGTTCTGTTATTTATTGAATTGTGCGTCATAGACTTAATTACTTGTCCGCTCATATCATGCAATAATTTTTTAAATATAACATTTCCCGATGTTTGTTATTCGTTTAATTACACTAGCGATGCCAATCCCAAATTCCGAAATCCCGGAATCCTGAATAATTTCAGTTCCGAAAAATTCCGAGATTAACAAAATCCAATCTCGGGATCGAGAGATAAACTTTTCATAATTTTTGCTTTTGTCACCTTAATAAGTTTAGTACAAAAAATAAATTGCATGCTGTCTGTGAATAAGTTAAATAAGTTTCAATGCAACAATAGCGCTGTTTGTGTACGGATACTTGGTATAAAATAGCTCTGTTTGGGTACTTCTCGAGTGAAAATTTGCCTGTAGCTAAAATCAGAAAAGTAAGCAAGCTTATCTTCCTAAAAATAAAACTATCCAAACAAGTAAAAAAAAAATTGTAAAATTGCAAGTTCAACTCTTGTTTAAAAGAATTAAAGGAAGAAACAGCTGATCTGAAAGTTTAATTTGAGGTTTAAAGCTATAAAACCTGAATTATTGACATTACTCACACCGAATTTGACTCATTTTGAAATCTTCATATACTTCCAAATATTTAAACTTTGCTTAACTGAAAAATTCGGTTAAGTGAAAGAATATTTTACATTACACATTTGCAGGTTTGCCAGATGGTTTGGCAATTAAATGCATTTTTATGTTATTAATTTCATGTTATTTAAAGGTAAGAAAATCAAAATTATTTAATTGAAAAATATGTTTGATTTTGTTTCTTAAGATAATATATTCTATTCCGAAAAAATCCTGATATCACGGGATTACGATTTTCAGTTCCGAAAATCCCGGGATTATAATACTGGTCCGGGATTGCAATCCCTAGTTCACACGTTTTTCGTCAGATTTTATGCAAATATGAGCCTAGGCGTATACGGAGACGCAGGCCGCACACGCAGCACAACTCAACGCAGTTTAGTTTTTTGTAAATAACGCAGTACCGTACGATATACTGCGTATACTCGTATAACGGCGTATACAGCGACATAGCCGCGTGCGGCGGAGAGACGTGCCTGCGCACAACTGCGTCGCGTTGTAGTTGAAATACAGTTTCCTACGCGCAGCCGACACGTTAGCTTGCAAAAATTTAAGAACTAATTGAAAAAGTGCGTGAACAGCCGATATTACACCCATATTATATTATATAGGTTCTATTTTAAAGTCTAATTCAGAAAAATAACTCGTATTGCTGGGTTTATGGAATGAATACGGAACACGTGTGCTGGTTTTACGAGATTCGTATACGCAGTTCACATATTTTCTGCCTCACAAAGTTTAATTTTCGCTGTGCTGCCTTAACGATCTTGCTGGAATATTAAAGTTTATCCTTTCAAGAAGAGACGCGCAGTCAATTTTAAAAAGCTTATGGTTGCCTCAATGAAATACAGAATCGTTTGATATCCATATTGCCTTATAAGCTTACTTTTGTCACTGCAGTGGGCGTTGAAGTTGGGCGTGAGCAATCTCGTATAGCTTATGTTTCTTATATTGAAACGCTAAATCGTTTGACACCCATATCGTGATATCAAAGTATACCTTTATTGTATTCTGTTACTATGGTGGGCGTGGCAGTGAGGTGTAACAGGTAGACCAAAACATTTTTGTACGCTTTATGTTTTCCCCCGAATGAAACACAGAATCATTTGTTATTAAAATAGCTTTAGAGATATCTATAGTAGATTCGTTTTCTTATGTGAGCGTGGCCATTTTCATAAAACCTATGATAATAATAATAATAGCGCTGTCCCACTGTGTGGACCATTTATGGTTTGCCCGATTTATGAGTTCTCGTTTGACACGGTCTCTCGCGTTTGATCGGTTCAGGTCCATAGAGTTGTGTTGACCTTCCCTTCTTTATCAATCTGTCTGCTTCCTTATTCCATCCATTCATTGTGTCCACAGTGCGCAGGAACCCAGTTTATTATTATCCGGTTGAAACCCGGTGAACCTCAATGAGTTTCACCTAATGTATGTTTCTGTCCCACACACAGACATACTTGTATGCCAACTCTCCTGCTTGACGAACCCTTACGGATACTCTTCCTCATGTGCTGTAACATTAATCGAACCAATACTTCTCAAACTGGCAGCCGCCGTGGCTCAGTTGGTTAGTGCGTTGGACCGCGAGTCGAAGGCAGCAACCTCAGGTTCAAATACTGCCTGTAATAACACCTAAAAAAAAATAACGGGAAAACTCGTTTTCTCTTTCGGTGGCTGTCCTCTCAGCTGGAAATGGCAAACCTCTGAGAGTAAACATTGCTTATGAAAGAGCTCCCAACCTGCCGTTCGGAACCGGCATAAAACTGTAGGTCCCTTCCACCCGCGTACAAATTCACACGCACAACACGGGTGGTTGCGGGAAGCTAGGCCTTAGTCTCGCGTAAGCGGGCTGTCGTGCCAGTCAATTATTAAATTATTATTACTTCTCAAACTAATATTTATTACAAAAAACATACACATAAACATTATCCTTCAACAGGAAATTCTTCAACAATCTCTTTGTTTATTCACTACGAAAGTGGGTGTGATAAATTTTGCCTGTGTAGCCATTTGACACTCGCCACATATAGTTAGTCATAAAGTCAATCAATTAGTAAGTCATAAATAGTCAATTTTTAATTATTACCAACGAATTTCACATATTCGTGTGTGTTTCCATAAATATGGCATATAACTATGTACAAACATGTATCATTGTCATTGTTGTTGTTGTTGGTTCTTACCATACCAACACAAATGAAAACAAATTTGAATTATTATAAAATGTCGATACAAAGTTCAGCCATCCAGTAGCCGTTGTTGACATTCTACGCCATCAGGCAATCACTCATCCATTCAGTCAGTTGGCGATCTTTCAAACGTGCTGTTGTGTAAAATTTAGTCAAAACTCGCCCCCAGTTGATTCTTCGCACAACGCGTTCAAAGCCTCGCAACCACAATGGACCACAATAACCTGACGCACAATATTTGTTAGTGTCGTTCGTAGCGGTTTTGTTACCAAGAAAAAAAATAAAACACAAAAAACACCAAAAAAAAACCAATTACAAATGTGTAAATGTGTAAAATCTAATTACATATTGTTTCTGTATATTTTAGCTGCAGCATTGAACTTTGTGCAGCATTGCACGAGTATTGTGCCAGCAATCGGCATTGCTTTCTTAGCAATGGGAATAGTTTTTTGGTTTTACTTGAGAGGCCGTTGCAAGTAAGTGTGTGTTGAAAAGCAAATGGAAAATTAGTGGGAATAAACAAAAAAATTATTATCATAAACAAACCTACGGTTGTTGCATTATTGAGTGAAACCGGCTACAAAAATTACATCACTTATTAAAATTGAGAAAGTTCAAGTTATTAAAACGCGAAAGCACGCAATGTTTGTGAAAAATATGTTAACAAATTATAGAAAAATCTTTTGTTAACTTTGCATTTTCAATTGACACTTAAATCGACACAGTAGTAGCCATCAATGGTTTAGTACAAAAATCGCAGCAGTATTTTTCAGTTAATTTGCAAGTGATAACAAATAGTTGGCTTCATGTAAACTTTTGCAAAAAGGAAAAAATACATACCTGTGTAATAGGGATTACAATCCCGTACCAGTTTTACAATTGCGAAGTTTTTGATACTGAAAATCGCTATTCCGGGATACCGAGATTTATTCGGGATTGAATATATTATTTTAAGAAACTAAATCGGACGTATTTTTCAATCAAATATATTTTATTTTCGTATTAAATACAACTTTGTGTTCTTATCTTAAAACTAAAACTAAAATATTCATGACAAATAACATAAAATTAATAACATAAAAATTAATTGAATTGCCAAACTATCTGACAAACCTGAGCATCTCTCTGATTCAATACTAGTAGGTAAAATCGTATGTAAATCTTTATTAAATATTAAATCAGACGCATTTTTCAATCAAATATATTTTATTTTCGTATTAAATACAACTTTCTGTTCTTATCTTAAAACTAAAAACAAAATATTCATGACAAATAACATAAAATTAATAACATAAAACTTCATTTAATTGCCAAACTATCTGACAAACCTGAGCATTTCTCTGTAGTATGTATGTCTCTGTAGTAAGTCAAGTTCAGTATGAGTAATGTCAATAATTCAAGTTTTTCTATAACTTTAAACTTCAAATTAATCTTTTATATCAGCTGTTTCTCTCTTTAACCTTCTTATTTACACCCTTTTCCCTGTGTATTGTGAATGTGACAAGTCACATTGGTGTAAACAAGAGTTAAACTTGCAAGTTTACATTTTTTTTTACTTTTTTGGATGGTTTAATTTTTGGAAGACTTAGCTTACTTAGCTGATTTTAGCTACAGGCAAATTTTTAGTGGAAAAGTACCCAAACAGAGCTATTTTGTACAAAGTATCCATACACAAACAGAGCTATTGTTGCATTGAAACTTATTCAGATGTCACAGGCAGAATGAAATTTATTTATTTTTTCTGAATAAGGTTTTGCCTTTTTGAAATTAAGAAGACAAAAGCAAAATGTAAGCAATTTTTATGTCTCGATACCGAGATTGGATTTTGTCATTCACGGGATTTTTCGGAACTGAAATTGTTCGCGATTTCGGGCTTCGGGATTTCGGGATCCCAGGATTGCAATCCCTACTATGTACTAAGCTTTTAATGGGTGCTAAGTATCTTTGCATGCACTTCTACTTCGTTTGGTGTCTCTGCTATCTTTCTTCCATCACAATTTGATTATCACATGCAATGCTGTGTGTCCGCTGTTCGTGCAACTGCAAGTAACTGCACCACGCATTAACACTTCATACAACCAATTTGTTGTTGAAAAAAAACAACAACAACAACAATCCGCTAAACCATTTCGCTATTGCAACATCGGCAATACCTTTCGGTCAAATTGTAGCGCTGCAAGCCACTCTTTCAAGCCGAACATTTAACTTGCAACGATCTGTTACAGTGCCGAAGGTATAGTAGGAAATAGTTAAGCAATCGCACTGTCTATCTGCATAACAATCACAGTGAGTGATTTCAGTTAAAGCGAGATTGCGCTTACAACCAATTTTCCAATCAACCGAGTGACTCTGATTGACAGATTGCATGGTGTTCCCTTTCATTAAGATTTCAGCGCAATGCAATGAGATGTGAAAACGAGCTGAGAGGCATTTTTTGAAATGCAACTGGTATGCAAAAAAAATAAAAAAAAAATTATACATAAAAGAGATTTTTCAAGTCGATTTTAGGAGTTGCTCAATGGCGAAAGAAATCACTTTTTTGTTTGTTTGTTTGTTTGTTTGTTTTTTACCTGTCCAGCTATAATATTAATGGCTGTAACGCGACCCCAAACAGACGTAACAGAGCTTCTTCACAGCACAGGCCTAACAAAGAAATTATGGATCCTCTTCAATGTCATCTGTGAGAGCAAGTGGCTTAACCCTTTCGCTACAGGTTTTTACTGGGGAAAGTTTAAATTTCAAATTTATCGATTTTGTCTTGTGTTCTTAAACAACAACATTCCAAAAACATTTTTTCTAATTTTCATTATCGGGCCCTGTTTTTTACATGACAACAACCATACCGTAGTGGCTGTAATAATTATTTAAACATAAAATTGTTTACGCATAACTAAAAATCGATCTTATTTTTATTTAATTGATTAAAATTATTTAAAAGTTTTATTTAAAATTAGTTAAAAATTCAAAATAAAAGTTTCACTTATTTCTTCTATATGTACGGACATAACATTAAAAAACGTGTGTAATTATATTCTATAAACTTAACTAAAAATCGATAATTTTTTTTATTTAATTCACTAAAATGATTAAAACATATATCTGAACTGAAGTTACAAATTCTAAGTTAAACTTTTATTTATTTCTTTTTAAGAAATAACATTCAAAAAACGTGTACCTATAATTTTTTTTAAGCTTAAACATTCAGTTTATTAATTTCATATTATTCCTAAGATTTCAAACTATTTTTAAAACTAAACAAAAAAAGTATTTCTAACACCATACAGGGTTCAGACGTCCACAAAGTGGCATGTTATCATATGGCAACAAAATATCGAAAGTGTTAAAGGGCTAAAACTACTATGGCGGCCAATTAAAAGGCCTAATTTTGACGATTTAGTCCGCGACTATGGAAAAAGGAAGAGTATTTATTTTCACGGCAGCCGCCGTGGCTCAGTTGGTTAGTGCGTTGGACCGCGAGTCGAAGGCAGCAACCTCAGGTTCAAATACTGCCTGTAATAACACCTAAAAAAATAACGGGAAAACTCGTTTTCTCTTTCGGTGGCTGTCCTCTCAGCTGGAAATGGCAAACCTCTGAGAGTAAAAATTGCTTATGAAAAAGCTCCCAACCTGCCGTTCGGAACCGGCATAAAACTGTAGGTCCCTTCCACCCGCGTACAGATCCACACGCACAACACGGGTGGTTGCGGGAAGCTAGGCCTTAGTCTCGCGTAAGCGGGCTGTCGTGCCAGTCAATTATTATTATTATTATTATTTATTTTCAAAGGGAGTCAATAATTCTGAGCTAGTGCGTGTTAACCCTTTCGCTATTTTGATGCCATATGGCAACATGCTACTTTGTGGACGTCTGCATCCTATATGGTTGCAAGAATACATTTTTTTTGTTGGTCTTATAGTTTGAAGTTTTAGGAAAAATACGAAATTAATAAACTTAATATTTAAGTTTAAAGAAGAGAAGTATACACGTTTTTTTAATGGTATATCTTGACATAGTAAAGGAAGAAGAAGCACAAAAAATTAAAGAACTTTTTAATTTGACGTTTTTTTTTTAATTTAGATACCTTTTTTTTGGCTGAAGTAAATGAAGAAATATTCAAATTTTCGTTATGCGTAAAAAGTTTAATGTTTAACTAATTATTACAGCCACAACGATGTGATTGCTCTCATAGAAAAACACTCTAAAATACAGGGTCTGAGTATAAAAATTAAAACATTTCTTATGGAATGTTGCTAATATAATCACATACAAGCCTAAGACGTAAAATTTAAAATTTTAACTTTCCCCAGTAAAAACCTGTGGTTAAGTGAGAGAAGCTCTCTACAACAATGAAAGTTTAAAGTTGAACAAATTTGGTGCGCAGAAAAACCTGTGTTGCCATCAGCAAATCTTAAATCAGTTTCATGTATAGAGCTTGAATGAGTAAGAGGCTTACAAGTTAAAATAAGAACACCAAGCGATGTCATTTATTGACGTAACATAACATAACCTAACCTAACTTAACTTAACCTAACCTATATTTGTCTTTTAGTGATAGTTTACCAGTGATGAGTGAAGTCCTGCCAAAACAACTTGAGATTAAAAGAAATACTTTCAAATTGGTTTATGATACATTTCTCTTCCACTTTCAATCTGCTGTGTGAAAGTCGTTGTTGCCGGGTGTAACGCATTCGTCATCAGAGTTTACATAAAAGCAGCTAAATCCAACAAGCACTTTTAGCAGATTACCGCATGTTTCATTGAATTATTTCTATATAAATAAGCATTCATGTAAATGCATCGAACTGAAAAGTGTTAAACGTTTCACCTCGTCCATGGCCACAATTAAAAATTTCCCGTTTGCTGCGCCGCCACACGTTTTATAATCTACAACTATGACGAGTATCCAGTTCGGTGCCCCATCGACCTGTTTTCAGTGCCTTTCAGCACTTTTCTAGTATTGCAATTAATTTTGTTTTTGTTCACCTTTAAACGCTTCGCTCCGGCATTGCACCAAGCGAGCAGCTTTGATTTCGCTCTCAAGTGCAAAGTAATTGGATTGATCTTGGCCACCGGGATTACACCACAGCAACTGCAACAACAATGGCAACAAACATGAATGGAAAAGTGAACACCGTAACGCACCATTATGACTGACTGACTGATTGACTGACTGCCTGACCATCATACATGGGTAATGAGTGTGAAGTTATTGGCTTTTGTTGTTGTTGTTGCAGTTGCTTTTGCTTTCAGTTACCGCTGTTTTGTTTCCAGCACACACGACGGGTTTGACAGCTGGATAGATATCAGTTGGACGTTGAGGGGCGGTGTGCGGCTGCCCAGCTGCCATAAAAGAGAGACACGTACAAATAATTACAGCGCACTGTTGTTGGTTGTTGATATTTGTTGTCGCTGCCGGTTTATGGCCGTTGACGATGTTGCAATCAAAGTGACAAAAAAGAACAAGTGGCGCACTGTGTGTCCGTCAACGGGCGGCGACTGCAGCCGATGGCCGCTCGTGAAATTTTGTCGCCATTCGATGCGCTACGCAGCCGCTCTCCGATCGTCTCGGTGATTGAATGCCAGGCTGAGTGTGGTTGATTTGTTGTTGTGCATTGCAATTTCGATTTTTTGTTCATTTATTTATTTCCTTTTTTCGGCTGCACTCGCGGCATGGCGGTTGCATAATTTGGCAGTTATGAAATGTTAACCTAGTTCCATGATAGTGAGCTTGTTCGTGAAGTCAAGTGGAAATACCGTTATGTTGCTATATAGCAATTATTTGCCAAAACACGTTATATATATGTATGAACGTATGACTTTGTTGTCGGCGTTGTCTGCTGGTTTGCATGGTGAACGGTGCAGCTTGAAAGTCTGTCACGGCAACAAATGCCACCGTCGTCCATCGGTGCAGTTCTAGAAAACTATCGACCGGCAAAACAGCCGAAACTGTAGATTTCGATTGCGATATGGTCATTGGTAATTTACATAATAATTATTATTGTTTTATTAAGAGAAATGAACTGCCAGAAGCAGGCAAAGTAAAAGTTTTTTAGAAACAATTTCATTCCATTGACAAACTAATGACTGGATCAGTATATTTAACCAACGACAGTTATAAGAATATAGTAGATCGTGGTAGGTTGGTCAATGTTGCGGCACTCAAACGAAAGCGCACTGAGGTCAAATTAGGCCCACTGTGATGACATTGGATCGCTAGTCCCTTCGAGTTAGTGGGTCTTAAACCCAGTGTAGAGTGAATCAAAGTGAAAATCGAACTCGAACTCTTCTCGAACTGAATCTAGAGTTGATTTGGTTATTAAGCTTTGTATAAATTTTTCTCATAAATAGTTAGGCTAGGTTAGACCGCTGTTAGCTGCTACTTCAGCTTATTCCTGAAATTAATAGATCTGAAACCTAGTGTAGAGTGCGTTACAGTAAGCATCGAATTTTACGTAAAATGAACTCTTCTCGGATTTGATTACCAAAACGAATGTAGACTTGAATTGGTTGTCAAGCGTTGTGTAGGTTTGTCTCATGAATAGTAAGGTTAGGTTAGGCTAGTTCGGAGTTGCAACCTCTTTCTGGAACCCTTTCGCTACAGGTTTTTACTGGGGAACGTTAATATTTTAGATTTTACGTCTTAGGCTTCTATGTGGTTATATTAGCAACATTCCATAAGGCATTTTTCAATTTTTACAGTCGTACCCTGTATTTTAGAGTGTTTTTCTGTGAGAGCAACCACATCGTTGTGGCTGTAATAATTACTTAAACAAAAAACCTTTTATGCATAACGAAAATTTGAATATTTCTTCATTTACTTCAGCCAAAATTTTTTTAAAACAAGTATCTAAATTGAAAGAAAACGTCAAATTAAAAAGTTCTCTAATGTTTTCTGCTTCTTCTTCCTTTACTATGTCAAGATATACCATTAAAAAAACGTGTATAATTCTCTTCTTTAAACTTAAATATTAAGTTTATTAATTTCGTATTTTTCCTAAAACTTCAAACTATTCTAAAGACCAACAAAAAAAAATGTATTCTTGCAACCATAGAGGATGCAGACGTCCATAAAGTAGCTTGTTGCCATATGGGAACAAAATATCGAAAGGGTTAAGCTCACTTAGCTGAAATTTAAATATTAAAAAAAACATCAAACACTTAGAAAAACAACTGAACTTTTAACTTTTTTTATTTTTTATGCAGTCCGAATAAAATTACAATAATTAAAATACAGTGGACGTCCAGTATAACGAACTTTCCATTTAACGAATTTTCGATTTAACGTACGGCCAAATTTTTTCCATGAACGAAACGAAAGTGAAATTTGCTATTCGGTATAACGAATATTTTTGTTGTTTTTCACCCTCGTCAAGAAACCTTCGAATTGTTTTTATTTGAGCATTCACATTTTTTAAAACAACAATGAATGTTTGGTTTTGTCAAGTGAACGGTACCTCAATTGTTTTTGTTTTTGTTACGTTAAAACTTTCAAATTTACGTCAAGTTACCAACATTTTCAAATTCTGTTTATAAACATTGCTGATCATTTTCACAGGATTTGTTTTGCGTTAGGTCGGATTTTTTCTTTTAAAAATGAAAAATTTCAATAATCAATCAAGAAAAATTTGCATTCAGAAAAGTTTACTTGCGGTAAAGAGGCAATCGCGCATCGAAGACTTTTTCACTATACATACATAGCCTAATTTCTACTTTGAAAATGCAAGATATTTATTCAGAAACCTATGTGAAACCTATTTCTTTAAGAAGAATGTTTTAAAACAAAAAAAAACAAACAATTTCGATCGATTTAACGAATTTTTCGATTTAACAAATTGGGGGTACAACATAAGATTCGTTATATTGGACGTCCACTGTACCTTGAAAAATAAAATTACGTTAATGTTCAATTAACAAGTACGAAGTGGTTTTCTCCTGATTACCTATTTTCACTGACCAATAATCTTTTATTGCTCGTTTTTATGCACCAACCGGTTTATCCGCTGTCCTTGGCTCAGTTGAGATGTCATAATTTCACTTACTTGAACTTAAGTGTATTTGCTAGCGTAACCAATGTACAATGGTCCGCTCAACCTGAATCCAATGTTAAAAATTCAAAAATGTTTTTCTTCTAATATTGATTTTGATTTGAGTTGATTTGATTTTAAATTATTTTATTTTATTTTACTTTATTTTATTTTATTTTATTTTATTTTATTTTATTTTATTTTATTTTATTTTATTTTATTTTATTATATTTTATTTTATTTTATTTTATTTTATTTTATTTTATTTTATTTTACTTTATTTTATTTTATTTTATTTTATTTTATTTTATTTTATTTTATTTTAGTTTATATTATTTTGATTTATTTTACTTTATATTATTTTATTTTATTTTAATTTATTTGATTTGATTTGATTTGGTTTGATTTGATTTGATTTGATTTGATTTGATTTGATTTGATTTGATTTGATTTGATTTGATTTGATTTGATTTTATTTTATTTTATTTTATTTTATTTTATTTTATTTTATTTTATTTTATTTTATTTTATTTTATTTTAAATTATGTTATTTCATTTAATTTAGTTTGATGTGATTTGATTTGATTTGATTTGATTTGATTTGTTTTGATTTTATTTTATTTTATGTTATTTTATTTTATTTTATTTTATTTTATTTTATTTTATTTTATTTTATTTTATTTTATTTTATTTTATTTTATTTTATTTTATTTTATTATATTATATTATATTTTATTTTATTTTATTTTATTTTATTTTATTTTATTTTATTTTATTTTATTTTATTTTATTTTATTTCACTTTATTTTATTTTATTTTAGTTTATATTATTTTGATTTATTTTACTTTATATTATTTTATTTTATTTTATTTGATTTGATTTGATTTGATTTTGTTTTATTTTATTTTATTTTATTTTATTTTATTTTATTTTATTTTATATTATTTTAGTTTATTTTCTTTTGATTTATTTTACTTTATATTATTTTATTTTATATTATTTTGTATTATTTAAATGATTTTGGAGGTCATTGCATGAAAACAACTATGAAACAATTGGTAGAGTCTTTTAAAAATAAAGCTTTTAAAATATTTGTCATTCTTTTGTTTTTTCATTAATTTTTAGTAGTTTTAACAAAATTGTTTACTTACGACTTCCGTACTAAAACTGCATTTATTATTTACGTATAAAGAAAACCAAATAAGCGATTTACTTATAAATTAATAATAGAATAATATAACTTTTTTATTTATAATTTGATTTTTTTGTGTTATATATTTGACGAGATGCAAAAAATTTGTACACACAATTTATAATTTTGACATTAAAAAAGTCAAGTTAAATGTGAGTCTAAATGTCCAAAATATAAAAAATTATTTACCTCGATCAGAAGCGATTCTGTGCCACTGTGCAACGTTTTTTGGGCTTTCAAATGTGCTAATAACAATAAGTACACATTAAGTCGTATACATATGTATGTATGTGTGTAATGTTGTTTTATGTATTATTGTTGTTGTCACTTTAAACGTAAACAAAAACAGCCATCGCCAGTTGTTATGCATATTGGATGGTTTCTCAGATTTCACACAAGGTTGTGGTCAACTTGCAATAAGCCTACAAGGAAATGCGACATTTCAAAGGAAGTTTTATTTAAATAAAATTACTTTATGCAAATAAGCAAGTCTCGCATACTTATCGTTCACATAATGTATATATAAAAAGGCTAGAAAATTAAAAACATGTAATGACAACGCAAACACGGCTTACATAAATTCCTTAAAAAAATTTTCTTTGCAAATCCCTGTTCTCGATCATAGCAAATTGAATTTCTCCAGGATGAAGAATTGTTGTTCGCAAGCAATTTGTTGTATCAGAAAGCAATTTGTGAAAAACTTAATTGGAAAATAATAATTTTTATCAGAAGCCTTTTTAACTTAAAGCCAACATTGCACTGAGTAACTTTGCATAATTAATGTGTTTGGGGAAGTTTTCAACTTTGTGTCGCCTTTGTTTGTAGCATTCCGCAAAGCAGTCGCTTCAACATGGCCGCCAAACCGAAATTCAATTTCGAAAACGACCCCACATTCTTCATAGAGGACGTGGACGAGCACGAGGAGGACCGCATTGCGCAGAGCTTCGCCGGGCGCAGCATCTTCATAACCGGCGGCACTGGATTTCTGGGCAAAGTGTTGGTCGAAAAATTGCTCAGGTAATGCCAACGACACGGCGCCGAACGTGCCCAATTAGAAATGCGTCAGCGAGCGATTAAGCGGCTGGCAAATTAATGGCGCTCAAGCGTGGCCGCAAAGTAAAACGCAAAACATTTTGTCTTATTTTACGTTTGTGCTTCTCGCAGATCCTGCGGCGAGCTGAATAAAATTTACTTGCTGGTGCGCCCGAAGAAGGGTAAAAATCCGCAGGAGCGCGTCAAGGATATGTTTAGCAATGTGGTGCGTATGAATGTATGAGTGGGCGGTGTGCGTGGGTGCGCTCTATTCAATTATGATGTGTGGGCGAAAGATGTGATTGTGTTTGTGTGAAAGTTGTGGGCGGCAAAAGTAACGCATTGGCGTGCTTTCAGTTGTTCGACAAGGTGAAGAAACAGCACGGCGAGGCCACCATACTCGGCAAGGTGCAGTCGATAGGCGGCGATGTCCTGATGCCCGGTCTGGGCATATCCGAATCCGATCTGAATCTGCTCGGCGACGAGGTGTCCATTGTCTACCACTGCGCAGCCACAGTACGGTAAGTCACCACACCGCACAAGCCAACCGTTCTCTTGCTCATCACACCCCCTCTCCCGCCGCAGTTTCGACGAGCCGCTGCGCAAGGCAGTCTTTATGAATACGCGCGGCACCAAGTACATGCTGCATGTGGCCAGCCAGCTGCAGCACCTGAAATTGTTCGCCTACGTCTCCACCGCCTACTGCCACCTGCACGTCAAGACCCTGTACGAGAAGCCCTACGATCCGCCCGCCGATCCCGACAAGGTCATACAGGCCTGCGAGTGGCTCAGCGACGAGGAGGTTGCGCTCATCGAGCGCAAAATACTCTGCAACATACCCAACACCTATGCCTACACCAAATCGCTGGCCGAGGCGCTGGTCGTGCAGAAGTTCGGCGAGCTGCCCGCAGTCATACTTCGGCCCTCGATTGTCATACCCGTCTGGAGGGAGCCCGTGCCCGGCTGGACGGACAACATAAACGGACCCACCGGCCTGTTGATTGGCGCCGGCAAAGGCGTCATTCGCACCATGTACTGCAATTCGTCGGGTTTCGGTGATTTTCTGCCGGTGGACATAGCGGTGAATGCCATATTGGTGGCCAGTTGGCGTTACCTCACTAAAGGTACGGACGAAACGAATCGCGTAATGCACATGACCAGCTCCAACGACATTAAGGTGTCGTGGAGCGAGATTATCGAACTGGGGCGCTGGGTTGTCGAGAACAAGGTGCCGCTGAATGGGGTGGCCTGGTACCCCGGCGGCTCCATGAAGTCCAACTACTATGTGCACTACGTATGCATGCTGCTGTTCCACTGGCTGCCCGCTGTGCTCGTCGATGCGCTGCTCATCGTGCTACGCTATCCGCCGGTGTAAGTGTGCGCCGCACCATGACGACAGTGCACGTTTTAAGTATTTCGTGTGACTACTTGCAGGCTCTGCCGCGTACAGAACAGAATTACCAATGGTCTGGAGGTATTCCAATATTACGCCAACAACGTGTGGAACTTTGACAACTCGGAGGCCGTCAAGCTGCGTAAAATGATGAACAAAAAGGAGCGTCTAACTTATGTCATCGAGAAGCTCGACGTGGATCTGGTGGACTACTTTACGCAGTGTACGCTCTGCGCCAGACGGTTGCTGCTCAAAGAGCCGGACGAGACCATACCGGCGGCAAAGAGACACATGAGAGTGTAAGTTTGATTTGAACTTTTTAAATAATTGCTCTTGAAATTAATCCAAACAATATTTTATTGCAGCATGTGGTATGTGGATAAGTTCGTAAAGGGTCTGTGGATCTTTGGTTTCGCTTACTTGATCTGTCGTTATTTTCTGGCGCATTTCTTCAACACCACAACGACACTGGCCCAGTCGCTGGAGTCCATTTAGCTAATGTTCTCAATTAGACACCTTAGTAAAATTATTTGCTTGTATTGTATGTGTATAAATATTGTAATTAATGTTGCATAACGGTCCATATGTGTATTTAATATAGTTTTTCGTTTTTTATACCAAATGTATAACCAGCTCGTTGGTGGTAGATTCAAAGTCCTCGTGCAACTAAACTGTTTCAGTGTATTATTATGTTTATAATTTCCAATAAATTGCTAACTTAATCATAAACCTACATCAATTCCGATTAAAAATGTAATAGAAAATCTTGCTAATTAATCACAGATCACATTGAAAGTTGTTCTTTAAACAAACAATTTATTGAAGGTTAATATGCATTGGAATTAATTCCAAACTAATATTTAAAGCAATTACAGGTACATGCCATGCCCATGAAAAATGCATCACAAGTGCTGTCACCTATTGAACTTCAACGCATGTACATATATATCTGTTTATGTTTGTATGTATAAATGGACGAATATGTGTTGTAAGCATGACAAAGCACAGTTGGGGCTAATTAAATATAACAAAGCTGTGCTAGGTCGCAAAACTGGAAACAAATAGCCAACCAACGTGCCAGCCATTAATTCCTTATTTCATGTTTTCGATGTAGAGAAAATTACGTCTTTTATTTCAAAGCACAAGGAAATTTTTTACTTGATTCGTTGCAACTGACAGAGTGAAGGTTAAAACTGTTAACTCAGTGGAAGTTAAAGGTTAGCAAATTACTTGAAAAAAATATTGCAATTTTATATAATTGCACATTACAAAATTAGATATTGTGCGGATCAAAAATGTATTCAATATTGCTTCAGCAACAATTCTTAAAGCTAACAATTAAAATCTAAAAGTAAACAGTTCAAGTTTTATAATCACAATCAAGCAGAGACAATTGTTGGATACGTTAGTGTGGACTGGGCCCATAACTTGGAACAAGTGCAGAATAGCGTACCCTCGTGAAAAAAAAATGAAAATTTGGCTATATAGAACTTGTTTTTGTGAATGTAAAAAACCAAAAGTTTTGCTGGGGAAACGCCTACCAAAGGCGTGGCACGGGGTCAAAGTACAAAACTTGTATCAAAATAACTCAGTCAATTTTCAATCGATTTATACGATATGGGTATCAAACGAAAGGTCTTTTTCATACCGAAAAATCGGGTTTTGTAAATTTTATATAAAAACAATAATTTTTTGTTTATAATTTTTTACTCGTATAAAAAAAGTCCTTTCGTTTGATACCCATATCGTATAAATCGATTGAAAATTGACTGAGGTATTTTGATAAAAGTTTTGAACTTTGACCCCGTGCCACGCCTTTGGTAGGCGTTTCCCCAGCAAAATTTTTAGTTTGTTAGACTCAGGAGCCAAACTTCTTTGTATAAGCATACTTATTAATTTTTTTCACGAAGGTACGCTATTCTGCACTTAAGCCCATAACTTTTATAAAGTGATATGAAAAATGCATGTGAAAATTGAAAAATTAAGAGTGGAGTTTTTTTACAGTCGAATCAAGTTTTAGGTTCAGTAGTTCTCGAGTCGAATCGCGTTTTTATTTAGGTGTTTTCGGTTCCATAGTCCATAGTTCGGTTCCATAATCTCTCACCCATATAATAAATCACTGTTTTGCAGGTGGATGTTTTCCAGCAGCATGGAAAAAGGCTATTATATTGCCCATTGCAAAGAAAGCTCTTGCGTCATCTCCTAGCGATTATAGGCCGATTAGTATTTTGCCAGCCCTTTCTAAAGTATGCGAATCTTTAATGGCAGAGCAGATTTCGAATTATATTCAAGACAATAATCTGCTTTCTTCTCTGCAGTCTGGTTTTAGGCCGAAGCATAGTTGTGCTACTGCAATGGTTAAAATACTAGATGATATTAGGACTCCCTTTGATAATGGTGAACTAACTCTTTTGTGTCTCTTAGACTTCTCTAAGGCTTTTGACTTAGTTAATCATGCTCTATTGTGCAAGAAACTTAAACACAATTTTGGATTTTCTGACAGCGCTATAAAGCTCATGGCTAGCTATCTTAACGGCCGAGTTCAGCAAGTCAAAGGATTGAATTCCTCGTCGCAGTTTAAATCCATTTCGGCCGGCGTTCCCCAGGGGTCTGTCCTTGGTCCTCTTCTGTTTAGTCTTTTTGTAAATGATGTTTTTTCTGTTTGTAATTATGTTCACGTTCATGCCTATGCTGATGACATCCAATTATATTTGTCAAGTCGTGTTGGTCTAGTTGAAGATTTGTGCTATAAAGTTAATTGTGATTTGTCTGCTATTGTGAATTGGGCGAAGAATAATGGGTTATCACTGAATGCCACTAAGTCATATGTAATGCCTATTTGTAACAAAGTGATCCATACCGATAATATCGAAAAGCTGTGGCTTGGTTCAACTGCTTTAAAGCTCACTGACAAAATAAAAAATTTAGGATTTATTGTAAATTCAACATTAACCTGTGCTGACCATGTTAACAAAGTTGTGAGTAACGTATATGCTGTATTGCGTAAGTTAAGAACTTCTGCTGCGTTCACGCCTTTGGAAACCAGGCGTATGTTAGCTATGCAGCTTGTTCTGCCCCATATAACTTACTTTGAGTTAGTGTATAGTAAACTTGACTCAAGATCGGCACACAAGATTAACGTAGTTTTTAATAATGTAACGCGGTACGTTTATGGGATCCAAAAGTTTGATCATATCTCGCTGTGGAGAAACAAAGTTCTTGGATGTAGCATTATGAACTACCTGGTTGCGAGAAACTGTATATTTCTATACAAATTAATCTTATGGAAAACTCCACGTTATCTGTATGACAGGCTCCACCTGTCCAGGTCACAGAGGCTTCACAGCCTGATTATACCAAGACATACTTTGTTAGCTACATCTCGACTATTTTTCGTTAACGCCGTGAGACTGTGGAACTCAATTCCTGAGATGACTAAAGCCAGACTGAATCGAAGCAACTACAAAATACTTATACTAGACCATTTTAAAGAACTGGGGTAAATAATGCGACCAATAATTACAGACTACATGACTATTTATTGTTTTCGTTTCTTCTTTACTTTTTCTATACTTCTATACTTCTTCTTCTACTTCTATACTTTCTACTTACTATAAGCATATATGTATGTATTAGTTTTAAGTTTAATAATTGTAATTGTATTTATATTGTAAGCATATTGTATTACCATAGTTTAATTTAATGTGTGGATGTACTCATAAAAGATCCATGATCTTAAGTTGTACAAATAATTCAATAAATAAATAAAATAAAATAAAATAAATAAATAAATAAATAGTTCTCGCAAACATCTAAATAAAAACTAGACTCGACTGTAGTTCGAGAACTAAAGAACCGAAAACTTTCAACTTTTAATTTTTTAGCATTTTAATAGTTTTATTTCAATAAATTTCCATATATATTTCGAAGCATTACTTGATAATATAATGATTTATAATTATAATTAATCTAATTCATAATCTATTCTGTTCAATCACCTTTCTATTGTTTAATAAGCTTAATCTTTCTCTCCTTCCCTCTTTCTTCCTTTCCTTCTATCTCTATTTCACGCTTCTTAATTCCTCTTCCCTACATTTCAATTTCTTTTGGAAGTTTTATGCATTTTAATATTTGTTATTGTCTTAAACAAAATTAACCCCACTGTGCATCGCAAAGTCGAATGCGAAATCGAAACAGCACAAAACGAACAACGCTCTAGCTGTCAACTCGCCCAGTCACCACCCTGTGCCATGTACCATTGCCAAACATATGTTCTCCGGGCCAAAGTTGTAACTGGGGGCACGTAAAGTACTCAACTGTCTTGTTCTTTCGTTTTCGAGTTCATTTCATTAAAAATTGCAGTCCGTCACAAATTTTCGCAAAAATTCGCATTGGTAAATTTTTTTCAACAAACAAAAAAACAACAAAATGCAATAAATCCAAATCGAACCAAACACAATCGGTTCAACAACGATTGTCGTTGATGTGTAAAAAGTCTGCAGTGCAGTGCCAGCGAAAGAAAAGTGAATTCTCAACGGCAAATAAGGCAGTTCGCGAGCCAAAAGCAATTCGATTTAATGTTAAATATTTGCGGCAATTTTCTTGGCCTTGAGTAATTAGCGCTGTGCAGCCCAAAACAGCGCCGAAATTGGAAAATTATCCAACTAAAAATAGTGGATAAATTGCGTCACTGCTGGGCGATTTGTGAGTGCGGCCGGTGCCATTGCCAGTAGTCGCCGTTCGCAGCCTCAATTGATGTGCGCGCCTGTATGCCGTTCAGCGTACACCTGCTGCCAGTAGCACACGACGCACAACCGACCAGCGTAGCTGCAGCGGCCACCAACAGCGGCGCAAGCACACTGCATCGACATGGCCACGCTCGAGGGTACGCTCAGCAAGTGGACGAACGTCATGAAGGGCTGGCAGTACCGCTTCTTTGTGCTGGACGAGAATGCCGGACTGCTGTCCTACTACACGGTGAGTTAGTGGGGTGCGACCTTGAGCCAGTGGGCAGACGGCAGCAGTAAATTCAGTAAAGGGTGCATGCAGCGCAGCGACTCGCGCATTGGGGTCAGGCGTAGGCAGCGCGTTGCTGGGCGTGTGTCAAGAGGCGTGTCACAACGCTAATGTCGAGACATTTGACGCGGGCGCTGCGTTGTTTGCCGGTCGGCTGCTGCTGCTGACGCTGACGCTGCAACGCCCGACGCAATCAATTGCTGACGCTTGTGCGCTATTTGCAACCAGATATTATCGTCGATTTAACGTCATTGTACTTAATTTGCAGCACAATTAATTGTTCTTGCCGTTGCTTGTACTGTGTCGTCTGATCAGCGGCAAACAAATTATAAATGAATAGCGCTTATCATTTTCGGCACATAAATTGCTTTGTTGTGCCGTGCTGCGCGCGGTGTCTGCCATGTACAGACTAGAATCTTTGTAACAATGAAATAAGTTGTCTGATAGTATTGTTGACACAGTTTTGTTGAGAAAATTAAATAGTATAACCGAAATGCCGAATTGCATTCCATGGCAACTACAAAGCTTCTCGCTAAATTGTGTGCTGCTCGCGGAAGTGATTTCTTATGGGTTTACAGTCCTGGAAATCAAGTAAAGATAAGTTTAAAAAGCTTAGATTCATGCAGTCAAATGACTTTCAAACCCTGTACCCAGAATGCTGGCAAGGAGAACTTGGCTTTTGATGCAAATTTAAAAAAAAAAAAAAAACTCAGGTACTACACTCGTTGTGTTTAATGCTAGGTACAACTGTACATTTGCCTATATAAACTAAATCGGAATATATCCGTAATCAAGAAAGTCCAGACAATACCATGAAACTGAATGGATTTAGTTATGGTAGCAAATCTCGGCTTGAGCAGTACTGAACTGAGCATTACGCTCCAAACACATAGACGACAGCAGCGACATGACCACATCAGTCAAAGTATAGAATCAGAGCCTTCCTGTGGGGAAGATAATATTTGCACTTGTCGCTGTCGCCAACCTAATAACTCTTTATTGTATATTTCGCGACAAAACTGATTAAAAACTGATTTTTAATGGCGTTCTTCTTACTTTCCTGTTAGTAATTATTTATTATTTCAGTTGAAATTGACTAGTTCCAAAAATTATTATGCCTTGCTATTTGTTTTAACTTAATTATAGAACGATAAATGGATATAGACTAATTCTTAATAGAGAATAATCAAGTAGTTAACGTCAACCTTCAATCTCTTTATCCAAAAATTTAATCAATTTTGCACTTGTTGCCAATATTTCCATAAATTTGTATTGTCAATTTCTTTGTAAAGTTTTATTCATTGAAAAATAATGAATGTTATGTTGGAATTGAGTGACATTTACAAAGCCACACGCTATGGGCTTAGAAAAAACTACTCGGGAATTGGCTCGTAAGTGGTGAGCATTAAGCCAGCTGCCAGCAACTAGTAAATAGCCAATCAATTTGCGGTCGAGTGACATGTGATGGATCCAGTGGCGCACCCAGGGGGAGAGATTTAGGGTTAAACCCCCCAAACACAAAAATTGCTCGTACAAAATATGGTTTGAATGGTATTTGGCTCAAAAGTTGTACTCAAAACCCCCAAAATGAAATCCTGTGTGCGCCACTGGATGGAGCAGTAACCTTAAATTACGAAATTATTAATTAAATTATTAATTAATTCAATTAAGTCGAGCGTTTTACTCAGAACAAAAGAAAGAAACGTGAAGAAATCATAGCTAATCTTATGAATAATTTTAAGCAGCGAAAGCATTTCATTTGAAGTCTTTAATGGTGCAAAGAGTTTCATACTGAAAGGGAATAATGAGGATTTAACCCCAGTAAGTTGACTCAGACACTGAATAACTATGTCAAGTATCTATACTTCATATCATTCAATCTGCTTCCGAACTTTTACTTTAAATTAGTTTTGTTTGCCTTCAAGACACTAAAGTTTCAAGTGGCGGAATTTCTCAGCTGAATTGCTGATAGCGAGAGAGACTGAGTCGAAAACTGATTCCAATTATTCGGCAACTTTTGCACACAGCGAAAACTTTTCATTTGAAATCTTCAAAAGCACAAAGCGTTCCATATAGAATGACTTTAAGGAAGTGTAAAGTGCGCTGACTCGATCAGACCCATAATATTTATCTGAAGTATATACCAAGACAGACTGATTCGAAAACTGATTCCATGGCAACTTTTGCACGCAGTGAAAAGTTGTCATTTAAAGTGTTTAAAGGCACAAAGAGTTCCATATGGAAAGACTAAGGAAGTGTAACCCCAGTGCGCTGACTCACTCAGACCCAGAATATTCATCTCAAGTATCTACACTTCATGTCATTCGCTTCAGTTTCGATCTGTTTCCGAACTTTTACTTTTTAGTAAGCCACTAAAGTTTCAAGTAGCGGAATGTCTCAGCTGAATTGCTGATAGCGAGACAGACATGCGCCTTTATGAGTAAACATTTTAACATAAACAAGATAACAACTTTAATACCCATTAATTGACAATTTCTTATAATTAATTTAAAAATTACAACGCAACCCACAACAACAAGATTGTGCAAAACCACGCAATTAAAAGCGGCTTAAAAAGCGCAAACTAATTGAATATCTACGCAACGTTTTGATAGACCACCAACTCAGTCATTGAGTGCAAAAGTAAATATTTGTGTAGCTAAATTCAGTCGCCCATTGTTTGTCATCACATTTGTGCTAATTGAACTAAGTGGATCTGCTTACGCCGCGTGCAGCCGGCAGCGTTTTAACCAAACGTGAAGCCACTACACACATAAATGCCTCTATACACCAACGCTGAGAACATGAACCACTGAGCTGTGCATTAAGCCACAATATCGGCGATTGACTGTTGCTAGTGTGTTCATTGTTTATACGTAAAAAAGCAACAAGGCCCAACAACAACGTATTTCTTTCTTTGAAAAGCAACGCTAACCTTATCTATTCCAATTAGTGTGCTAACTGTTGCGTTACGTTCCCCTGGCTACAGCTGCCGATATATATATGAACGTATATCACACATACTCTGTGCACCTATGTGTCTATTCCGTTTAAATGTGAGATTCATTCTTGATATTTTGCCGTGATTCACGCTGCGCGTTGTCTTGGATTGGTTGTCTGATCTTGGATAAAGTTTTCCTGCTCGTACACATTCTAACTGACATTAATAATCTTGAAAACTGTTTACTCATGAATAATTTTTAATTAGACTGTTTCAAAACGGTTAAATCAAATTGATCATATAAACGTTGCAATTAAAAGCCAAGTCATGCCCCTAACTCTTTTTTTTTACGTCAGTGTGTATCGTAAATACTTAACAAACTGTTTGAAAACTGTTTACCCAAACAGGGCGGGAACAGGTTGAACTGTTTACTGCATGAACAGAATGACGTAGCTGTGGTTGTGGTAGGACCTGTCAAAAGTTGAAATGTATGAAATTGTATCTGAATTGGCACAATGCGTTGCTGTGGCTGTCACGAAGATTGATTTAATTTTAACTTTTTCGCGCTCAAATATTTGACATTTTAATTTGAAATATTGACGATAAAAAAACAGAAAAACTTAACTGAATATATTAAAACAATTAAATTTTGTGCAATTTATGCAAATTTTATAAGCTGAAATTTTTTTTTTACAAATGACAAGCTTTTCGAACTTTTGGTATTCGCTTTCACAACTTTCGAGTGTGGCGACACATTGCGTTCAGCTGATGAAGCTGCCACATTGCTTGTGGTTTATGGTGCATTCTGTTCAGGCAGTAACTCTCCTATGTTTTCCGTAATCGCTCCCTTGACTTAGCATTTTTTTAATCATCTAGCAGAGGTTTCTTCCATTCTGGGAGCAGTCAATTTTATGACTACAGTTATACAGGGTGGACCATTTAAGATTTGGAATTTGAATCGGTTATAAAGAAAAAACTAATGAATATTTTTTGAAAATTCCTGTTTTATTACAAAGCTTGGACTTTGTTATTTAAGAATGAAAAACGATATCGTTTATATGACTGCCACGACTGGCCTTACAGTACGTAGAATTTCCTGAATGGCAACTTCGATTTCATGTTTCAAAGCTTCAATCGTCTCTGGATGGTTAGCGTAACACTTGTCCTTTACGGCTCCCCACAAAAAAAGTCCAACGGACTTAAATCGCAGCTCCGAGGCGGCCAATTGACTTCAGAATTTCGGCTGATTATTCGATTTTCGAAAACGGTGCCCAAAAGTTCGATTGTTACGTGCCGGATGGTCATGAGCCTTCAGTTCTTGAACCAATTGAATTTTGTAAGCCTTCATACCGAGATCTTTATGCAAACTTCTAATCAAAGAAGTGCGGGAAATGTTCAATTCCTGAGAGCGATGGCGAGTTGACGTTGATGGATGTTCACGCACATTTTCGGCTACAAATGCAATGTTTTCGGCTGTGCGCACTGTACGAGAACGCGAAAGGGTTGTTTGGTCCATTAACGATCCAGTTTCACGAGTTCGTTTCACAAATTTATCCACAAACTGAGTTGAAGGCCAATCTTTTTTTTGAAATTATTATTTTTTTTTTTTTAATTTCTTACAGTTTGGGTTGAAGACTCTACACTTTGGAAGTAAGTTATCAACATTTTCCAATTTTGTTCAAGCGTATAGCGTCCCATTTCGTAAATGTCAAACTTTTAACTAAATTACGAACACAAATTGAATGACATTTGGACTGCCATTCTCGAAATAAAGCGTAGTTCAAATTCCAAATCTTAAATGGTCCACCCTGTATGATCGACAGGAATTTCATTTAACCGAATACCTTTATTTGTTTGATCCGTTGTTATTACAGCCCTATTATTACTGCTTTCACTCCCAGTTCTAGGTGGAGCCCTCACTTCACTACTTTTACCAGTTCGTTATCTAAACTCTTCAGTGGACTTTTCAAGACCTCCGAGAGTACTTGCTGAGAATCTAGCAAGCAGCCTGTCTTATCTAACGTAGCCTAAACACTTCATTCTTTGACCTGGCAGGAGGAGAAGACTTTACTATAACAACATGTATTCTTATTCTTTGCGTCCAGCTGAACTTTGTTAGTGTGTATCGTAGATACTTTGCATGAATGAGAGGAGGTACATAAAACACAAATTATCCTAATGGTGTGATGTGATGTGAGGCTGGGCAAGATAGCTACAAGCCTTCCATAGCACTCAGTTCATTTCTGACCATTGTACTATCATATGAACTTTGTCAGTGTGTATCGTAGATACTTTGCATGTATGAGAGAAGACGAGTACATGGAGCAAAAATTATCCTAATGATGTGATGTGAGGGTGCCCATGGGGGATAGGGGAGGAGGGGAGAGTGATATCTCATATTTCATCCATTTTTTAAATGTGAATGCAACACCATTTTTTTCCAACATATGTCACAGCACATAATTCAAGCGGATGGGGAAGGGAGGTGGGGCTACCGAATCCGAACGGCAGTTGGCAGTTGTTTCTTTCACACTTGGAAGTTTTACCATTGCCTACGAAAGAGCGCACTTGTGCGATTCTTGTAATTCTCATCTCCTTCATGTGAATAACGATAGAAGTAGATGAGCGTTTCACCAGCCGGAGCTTGGAATCGAACCTAGAGCCTCTGGTGTGAGAAGCCAGTGCGCTACCCACTGAACTATCGAGGCCGGCCTAGTGGTACTAAACAAGAGAAAAGAAAAAGTGCGTCATACCTTAAATTTGCACTCCCGTTGGGCCGAATATAGCAGTTGCGGTTCTAGGTGCAGCTGTAGTAGTTCCTCATTTTTTACAACCTCAAAGCAGCTCCACCAGTAATCCAGAAATAAAAACCACTTGATCGTGTAATTGTTAAACTTACATAAATTTATTTCTACAAAAAATTTACGCTATACTCTCAGTATTGGCCACGACTTGACGTGCACAAGTCCCAGGTGTGATGCCGCAATGCATTGCAGCCTACGAACGCACTGCACTTGCATTGCCCGGCTGCACCGCTCAGCAGCTTATCTGCTCTTCTCGCTGGTGTGTTTGGTTGTGTACGACTTCTTGTAGAAATCGTAGAAACCGTAGAAGATGACGCCCACCACTGCACAGTAGTAGCTAACGAGTATGGGGCCAATGTTGCACAGCCGGAACATGACCACCGCCTGCAGCAGGATCAGCACGAACTGTATCATCTGAATGGTGGTGATGGACTTCTTGATGGGCGTGAGCCGTTGCACCGTGGCGCTGTCGCAGACAGCGGCCGCCAAGTAGTACGAGTACATGATGACGTGCACGGTGGAGTTCAGCATCAGCGGATAGAGCGCCGAGCCACCTGCAAGACACACCAAGCGAAAGCTGGAAGCGGGCGCTCACTATCTGATCACTCGGTCGAACTCACCTCGGTAGTACTTGAGCAGCACATAGACCAGCGTTATGGTGGAGCAGTGATGGAAGACGTGCAGGAAGGACACCTGTCGCTGCTTCTTGCGCAACACAAACACCACCGTCTCGGACAGCTCGGCGATCTTCAGCCAGAAGGTGAAGTAGGTGACGCGGTTGAAGAGGTACTCGGCGCGCGTATTCGCCTCGAACATGCTACACTTCCAGAACTGAAATACTGTGGTCGACGTAATGCTGAAAATCTGCAATGTCCACAAACGTACACATTAGAGGGCGGCCGGACACTCGGACTCGGTCGGTCGTCGCGCTCACCTCACTGATGATGTACAGGCAGGCGAGCACTTGCGCCACATTGTAGACCGCAATGTACGTCTTCAGGTGGTACGGTTGGCGGTTCTTCATGTAGCTGCAAAGTGCCAACGAACACATGAATGTCAGAAATGTGCTGAACTGAATGACGAATGCATTATTAATGCCTGCGTGCAATTTGTTGCTGTTGTCTGGCTGGCAAATAACTAAAACTGATCCACTATTCAGTTCATTGCTTCGATTTACATAGTTTTTTGCCATTTCATGGTTGTTCTTTTATTTTGTATGCCCTGATTTGTTTTAGTTTTTTTCCTCGCCTTTTCAATTGCCCTTTTGTCACCTTTGAGCATTTGAATTAAAACAATGTTTTGTTGTTCCTTCAACGCTTTGAGCTTTTAGTGGGTTCAATTACTTTGCGACGAGTTGCATGCACGCATAAACTTTGGTTTAAGTTAAGTTCGATTAATTCATAAAACGCTTAATCCATCTGCTGGCGACTTTAGGGAACGGGCGATTGTGTATGGTAGGCGAAACATTTTCGGCGTTTTCAAGTGGGATCAATTAATGAAAATACCGATTATTAAAAAAAAATCTAGCATTTCTGACATTGGCTGCAACAAACGTCAAGTTGATGTTTGTGCATTGCAATATTTGTGGTAATCGCTCAAAGACGCTTCTTGCTTTTGCCAAGTTAAAAATTTACTCGAATCAACAATTGTTGGGAAAGCTTCAACTTTGTGTTTCTAAGTTTGTGGTTCAAGTGTTGGATCACAAGTTAAGAGATCATGAAATCGAACCGCATTAAACTGTGAATGATTCTGTTGTCCACTACGCCATTGGCGTTTGTCAAAGTGAGTGTCAAGGAGACATACATACTTTGGTTTCGGAAATAGGCAGTTGGCAATAAAACTCTGCTGTACGATTTCCAAGGAAACCTGGCCAAGGTTAAGTCTAAAAAGGATCAAACAAATTCTAGGCGTGATGCTTTCCACCCAACAGTGGCAGTTCTAATTGGTCATGGGACCATGGGAAAGTATACCCAATGTCTGGGTCTACATTTTAAAAAGCATTGCCTTAGCTGCAGCTCAGCAGAGAAGGAAGAGCACGCTTCGCATCTTACATACCATTGTCCTGCCTGCTCCCTGGCGAGATGGCGTCACTTTGGGACCACTTTCTGGTGTCAATCTGTCAACCATCGACATTAACGGCATTGCCTGTTTCGTAAGGGAGCCTAAATGGCTTTCCTCTTCCATCGTTTTTTCCTGTTCCCTGTTTTGTGATAACGCAACGTACGAAGTCTGTCCTATGTGAGCTTTCTAAGTTGCCACCGTTATGTATCCCAACCGTCTTTGTCGACAAGCAATGACAACCTCTAAGCGTGAAAAATCCGATCGGTCCGAATCCGTTCTGTTTATGTTAGAAATAGAAATTGTTGTACAACACCCAGTCTTAGGTCCTTCATTAGAATGGTCAGACCAATAGCCAATGTATTCCTGTAGCTTTGTATGGATTGTTAACCTTCAATATATATACATAAAATTATTTATCTTGACTGACTGACTGACTGATTCATCATTGCTCAACTCAAACCGAAGAAGCTAAAAAACATGAAATTCGAACTGTAGGTCCACTTTAGAAGATGAACCTCAGCTAAGATGGGATTTTTTGAAATTTGTGGTCTAAAGATGCAAAACATGGGTTAAGGTGTCGTACGAAGAAACGAGTCTATTGACCCATTGATTGGTGAAAAAAAAGAAATAAAAAAGAATTTGAATTGAATTGGTTTTTTTAGTTTTTCAAAAATTAGAATTTTACGGAGTCAACAATAGGTTAAGGTTCGTATACGAAAAGACTATGAAAAAACATAAACCGATGGGCCTATTGACTTCAAAATTGATGAAAACACTTGAAATAAAAAGTAATTAGACAAGTGTTTTTAATTTTTGTTAAATAAAAATCTGACGGGGTCAAAGGAGGATTAACAGTTTATATGAGCAAACTTGATTTAATGGGTTTTTTGACTTCAAATATGGTGAAAGCATTTCAAATGAAAAATAATTCGACACGTGTTTTCCATTTATTCGGAAATCTAAATTTTACGGAGTTAAAGACTTTTATGGGGAAACTTAAATAAATGGGTTTTTGACTTCAAAAATAGTCCAGGGACTTCCAATAAGAAATAATTAGACAAGAATTTTTTTCATAAAAATCTGATGGGGTCAACAAAGAGTTAAGGGGAAACTTGATTTATTAGGCCGATTGCCCTCAAGTCTGCTTCTATTTATTATACCTGTGATCCAAACGATAAACGATTAATTCGACTTAAGACTTGAGATTCTTTGAGCCCTGCTCAATATTTTATATATACTAAATAATACTTTAACATTTAGGCAACCAATTTCGACAGCAGATATATGAATGTAATGCGATTTTTAGTCTTGAATTTTTAGTAGTTGAGTCTGTCTTCATTGCACTGTCAGAGTGTTTCAGCATTGAAACCAGGTTTCAAATTACTCTACACAGTCCACAATACAATAAGTTTTCATTTCAGACATATTTCAACCGATTCACGGATGCGTCTGATTCGAGGCTGCTACTTACTTGGGTCCAATTTTTAATACAATCAGTAAATATAATCCAATAAGGGTCAGTGTGAAGATGGGCGTTTGAAAACCAAACCATCCATTCAGCTCGGTGGCTGCAAAGTTTCAATGAAACAAAATTGTGTATGTAATAATTGTTTTCATTTGTGCTCAGTTCAAGAAATCCTTTTAATATCTACTAACATGTTTGACTATAGTCGATTTGATCCATTCTGTATATAGGCTTCAAACAACACTTCTTCTCTCAACGCCACAACGCACACAGTACACTTTCGAGATTTTGTTCACGGCCAAAGGAATCAAATAAGAATTCGTAAAAATTGAACAACACAATTGAGCTATGGGCGAGAGTCCTTGCGCTGGCACAGCTAGCACGATCGATCGGCGAATCGCTCTCAACACGGCACAACAGCACACCTTAAACTTCGATCGACAAGTGAGCTTCGACTTGGGCGCGCCATCAACTAAAGCCCGTGCAATTTTTTTTTGGATTTTCCGAAATTCCATGCAAAGCACCTGTAAGCAGCCCCGATCGCATTAGTCGCAGGCCACCTTTTACATGCGTCTAATTTACGCAAAACGAAAGCTTTTTTCCTATTCGGATTTCGAGTCGGAATTCTAATGGGCTGGCTAGATTAAAGAAAAACTAAAAAAATGCGAACGTGACATTTGAAATGCGTAAGTCCCGTGCTAGTGAAATATTCCATTACGAATTCCTGACGCTGAGCAGCGCAAATCGGGATCAGTATTTATGTCTTGTTCTCTTCTAATGAGTTTCCCGTCATCGTTGACTAGTGTACTGGTAGCCATGGCCTACGTTGTCGTTGATTAGCATTTCTAATTGAAACTGCACCTGTAAATGTGTGCGAATACATATATACATAGAGATCTATGGGTAGGTACACAGCCAGGGGCTATTGGCGACCAATGACCGAATTTCATTGCTCCACGTTGTTGTTCGGTTTTTGACTTTGGTTTGCTTTTTTACTTCTTTTTATGGAATTTGAAATGACTTTTAAACGAAAGCGTCAATGTCTGATTGATTTGAAAGTGCTTTATTTAGTGACATAAGTGATTTATATGTAAATGCATAAATACGAATTAGCATCGTAATGAAAACTCCTTTTTTTGCAGTCGAAGGAGAAGATGATGAAGGGCGTGCGACGCGGCTGTGTGCGGCTCAAGGACGCCGTCATTGGCATAGATGATCAGGAGGATAACACCTTCACAATAACGGTGGACCATAAGACATTTCATTTTCAGGTGAGCTTCGGCAACATTTGTTTTGCTTCAAGACTCTGGGAGTCTAAGGTGTCCGAAAATATTGCTTGTATTGGTCTGGCATGTGGCAAAATAATTTTGACCCATTAAACTTGAGCAATTTGTATCATAAATTCTAAAGCAGCAGTCATCATCAGCTCACGAAAGTTTTCATCCGACTGATTCTTTGAACCTAAATGATTCCTAAATACCATAGTTGCAGTAAACAGATCATACATTCTAATGTAATTTAATCAGAAACCTAAAATAATTATTATCCATATTTTTGGGAATAAAAAAATTGCCCTAATTTAAGAAATTTCTATAATTATTGCTTTATAATAATTATTCCCAATAAGAAATTTTTACGTCGCCTATAACTATTATCATGTAATAAATATTTTTGAGTTGCATAATAACTTTTATAAGTAACAAGTATATTTTTCGTTGTCGATAATTATTATTTTAGATTTTTTTGTTTACATTGCTTCATAACTTTTATTTATGACTTTTTTTATTTACGTTACCGATAACTATTATTTTGGGACATTTTTTTTTACGTTGCTTCATAACTTTTATTGATGATTTTTTTTCGTTTACGTTGCCGATAACTATTATTTTGAAAAAAAAATTGTACGTTGAATTACCACATTTTAGATATGAATTGATTTTGAATTGTTTTAATTTGACAAACGCAAATTAACTGCAGAAACCTAATTTCCACCAACAACTAAACAATTAAAAATCAATTCATACTCAAAATGTGGTAAGGCAACGTAAAAAAAATTTCTTTCATAAAAGTTATGAAGCAACGTAAAAAAATGTTCTCAAAATAATAGTTATCGGTAACGTAAATAAAAAAAATCATAAATAAAAGTCATGAAGCAACGTAAACAAAAAAAATTCAAAATAATATTTATCGAGAACGAAAAAAAAATTTGTTTCTCATAACAGTTATTACGCAACGTAAAAATTAATTGTTGCAAATAATAATTATAATCAACAAATAAAATGTATGTTGCATTGTAATAGTTACATTGCAATTATTTTCTTAAAAAACTTATAATAGTTAAGTCCCTGAATTGACTTGAATTGAATTAATTCATCTTAATGTTTTGCTTTTATTACATTTAAAATCAAATCGACTTGTCTGGAGCCGTCCAAAGTCCAAACTATGGTCGCATAAATTAGTTTATGCAACTATTGGCGCCTAATATTGCGTACACGCGTTTGCTTTCCGCACTAGCGGACGCGCTCCTTCTCCACATCCCCTTTCAATTGCTAACTGCGCTGCCACACGCCATAGGCCATTACGGTCGGCAAGTCTGCAGCATGTCACCTCACCACACGTGGAGGCATACGGCTGAACTAATGCTCTCTCTGTTCTGTTGCTCTTTCGTCGAACATACAACGCCACACAGGCACAGCACAGCGAGGAGCGCGAGAAATGGGTGAGACGTCTTGAGGACACAATACGACGGCATGCGAATCGCTCTCGTCTCTGGGACAGTCAGAGCACATACTACCTCGGCGGCTTTCAGAAGGATGCGGGAAATAAACGCGCAAATCACTTGGAACTCCTGGGCCGGCGCGTCTCGGAAGCAGACGCCTACCTGCAGTTGATTATCGAGCAGACGAATGTAAGTCGTATGCTGAGAAATTCAATAAAAAATTCATATCGTCCCTATTCATTTATTCTTTTGTTGTTAATTGTTGCAGAAAATTGAAAAACGCATTGAAGAAATTGTGGATCCCGAAGAAAAGGCCAAGTGCAAAGTGCTGCAAGATAACGCCAGTGTGAGTATTGTTGGCGCTGGATTGTGCTCCGCCAAATGCAGAGTGGTGGTTTTTGATTCCCTTACTGTGTTGTGCGTGTGTTTGTGTACAACTTTTTGCGTGCCTTATTTCGGTCACGGAAATATGGAAAACCTGCTTTGCATATATTTTTTTGTTATTTTTTGTCAACACTTTTTGCTGTAAAAGTTTAGGCTTTGCTGCTAATTAGACATGTGAGTTGGGCTTGTTTAATTGGGGTCGTTGACGAATGTGTGCAGCAGTTGTTTTTGAAGTTAGAAATTGTTAAAAGCGGGAGAAAGCTTCAAATATACGAGTACATGCATATTCAGATTTATTATTTACCCTGCAAAATGCTGTTAAACACGCTACGCATTGGAGCGTTTAGTGCAGTTAATAATAGCTGTTGATATATAGAAGAAGTACTGTGCAGTACCACTGAACTATGAACACTAAGCATTAACGCTGAGATAGTGTGTCGCGCTTGATTTCTTGGCTATGTTTTTGCCATTAAGAAAAAGAAGGGTATAGCTTCTTTTTTACCTCGATGGCAGATTTCAACCTACCCTGAAAATTGACGAAATCAAAACGAAATTGAGCACACTCCATCAAGTTTTCGCTCCATATTTGAAACGAAAACGATTTGTAGCACATGCCTGATAATAATGATTAAAGTGAGATTACTTCAATTCCTTTACCCATCCGTTTAAAATGTTTGCTATAACACATGTTGAAAAAATTTTGTTGCATACTCATACAAACGGGTGGAATTTGTGGTATCTATCGTCACTAGTGTGTCTCATACAGAGGCAGCCACCCGAAACTTGCCTAATGATACTTTTCCAGTTCTAATATCAAAGGACAATTGTGTAAAATAGTCTAATTACGCTCTGTAATAGTTACGCTCTGCAGTGGAACTGCAATGTATATATCGAAATGCTCTGCGTAATCAGAAGAATTGTTGTTGTCATGTCTGTTCATTTGTCCATTCATCTGTCTAATGTTTGCTCTATACGGCCAGCTATCTGTGAGTTCTTTTACTCACAGTTTGTGCTGCCATATGCTGCAATAAAAGCAGAAACCAATAATAATAACCCATTGCAACTAAAGCAATATGCAATTTAAGAATAAGTCTACAAAGAACCTGAAATAATTATTTAATAAATTTCTTGTTTCTTGCTTTTTTGTGGTTCAATTATTTAAAATGTGCATTAAAAAAGATGTCAAAAACACAGCAATGACGACAAGAAAAAATTGCACTGGAAATTGAACAAACTAACAACACATAGTTTGCGAATTTAATATGCATCAGCTAAATTGAAAATTTCTCTGCTGTTTGACATAATTCATGGGCAAACATTTGCACATTATTACTAAATCCCTGCTGAAAGCAGGATAATAGCTTTTCAAGGTTCACAAGATAAGCGCCAACGCAGCAATCAAATTCATTAGAGGTGCATTGTGGCCTGGTGTGAGTTCAGACACGGTTACAAGTGGAACACAACACCATGCTACAGCATTTTTTCATGCAGGAAAAATCTATATGGATATGAGAGTAGAGATCACTTATTGTATATAACACCGTGCGACAAAAAGTAAAAAAATTTTCCACACCGGAAAAAATCCATATGGGCGTGAAACTAGAGACCAAACATAGTAATACTGCGTACTCAGTTTTTTATTTCTACATCCTTTGTCCTTTTAAAAGGACTTCAAAATTTTGAAGGGGATACAAAATATAAAAAATACTTAACCTCGTTAGAATATGGCGATATGTATATCAAATGAAAGAGGAAAGGCTCAAGAATTTAAATAAAATTAATTTTTTATCTATTTGACAAAAAAGGATATGAAAAAGGTCCTTTGAAAATTTTAATCCTTTATATCCTTGAAAATTTATAACAAATTTTCTTGAAAAGTAAGTATGTTAAAACCAAAAATCTCCTTGATCACGTGTCAAAATTTCATTATTCTCGCTTCATTGATTTTGTATCTTTTTATTATTTAAAATACTGATACTCAAATAAATTAGAATTTTTATACTTCATTAGAATTGCAGCTTCCGCCTTTTTTTAATAACTTTCGAACTAATAAAGTTCGAGTAATGAAATTTTGACACGTGATCAAGGAGATTTGGGGTTTTAACATACTTACTTTTCAAGAAAATTCTATGCAAATTTTCAAGGATATAAAGGATTAAAATTTTCAAAGGACCTTTTTCATATCCTTTTTTTTTACAAATAGATAAAAATTAATTTTATTTAAATTATTGAGCCTTTCCTCTTTCATTTGATATACATATCGCCATATTCTAACGAGGTTAAGTATTTTATATTTTTTTATTTTTTATCCCCTTCAAAATGTTGAAGTCCTTTTAAAAGGACAAAGGATGTAGAAATAAAAAACTGAGTACGCAGTATTACTATGTTTGGTCTCTAGTTTCACGCACATATGGATTTTTCCCGGTGTGAAAAATGCTCTCGCACGGTGTAATCAGTTCTCTAGATTTATTATCAGAATTTCAAACTACATACTACTAATTGTTGTATTTGATACCCCAGATATCATTGAGTTAAAATGCTATATTATTTTAGTAAAGTGAGTGTACAGTTGTATCAAATCTGATTCATATCTATATTAGTTTTTCTATGTACAAAGCCGAAAGAAAACTTTTGTTGCACGTTGTAAGTTGCGGCACACACCAACTGACACCTGTTAATTGAGCATATTGTACGACAACGTGAGGACATTGCTGTCTTTTAAGAAGGGTGTAGCGGGAAAAGGAAGAAACGGCGCCTCAAAGCCTTTCAGTTGCGTTTTTCTGCGCACATCAATTGTGTTCAATGTTATGAACCGACATGGACTACGCAATTGACATTAAATTCAGGCTTTTCTTTAATTTTTCAAATGAAACGAAACGTACTGCAGTGTCAGCTTGTAGCCATCAATTTAGATTGTTACCAATTTAGCAGATAATAATATTCTTTATTACTGTCTACATGACCTAATATAGAAATAAACACACACACACACACATTTTTATTGGCTTTCATGGCGCATTTGTTGTTTGATTATTACATGTGGCCCCTTTTGTGTTTCGCTTTTGTTTAGGCAATGCTGGATCATATCAAACACTCGATTGTCAGTTTACAAATAGCCAAAAATATGGCTCATCCCATCAATGGCATCTACAATGGGCCCACCACAACTGTTGGCGCAACATCGACAGACGCGCTGGCCGCCAGCGCAACAGCGACACCGACCGGAACGTCAGCCCTGGCCAGCGCCGGCGTGATCTCAAAATCGGAGGTGCACTGTGGCGACGACGACGAGGACTCCACCATGGAAAACGGTATGTTTACATTGTTTGTTATGCTCGCAGTTGCCTTCTTGCTTTTCATTTGTCTTTTATACTCTTTCTTTGGCTTTTGGAACATACGAAACTTCACACAATGCACAAAAACAAGCGCACTTCGGCACTGCTATATGTCCCTATTTCTGTGTTTGAGTGTGTGTGTGTGTTTGTCTTTGCGTTTCCGCTTCCTTTTTCGCGCTTGCTCGCTTCGCAATGACATACGCGACGAGTGTTTAGTATAAACGACTGACATGCTTTGCTTTTCATACACTTTCGAGCAACTTCTGCCCGGTTAGTTTTCGTTTAGTATTTGTGCCACATGGTGCGGTCCTCGCATTGGGTAGCAATAATTTTATATTGCATACGTTTGCCGCACACATTTGTGTCTGTGGGCTGCATAAGCTGGTTGTAGGAGTCACTTACGTAAACGGAGAAAACAGTGGAAAAATGTGTAAATTTAAGATAAATTTGCTGTTTAATTTTTTGCTAAACATGGTAGAGAAAAATGTTTACATGTCGCCTTAGTTGAGCAGCTGGTGGTGTCTGCTTGGCTTGCTTTGTGTTGCTCGACCGTTTCGCAACACTCGAACGCAGCATACACACAACAACACTGCTGAGGCAAAACACACGCACGTGCTGCTGCTTGCCACGCGCAGCTTTAACACTCGACCGCATTTGGCACTTTTCTCCTTTTTCCCCTCACTGCACACTTTTCCTATTATTTTTGTATATTTTCATTTGTTGTTGTTGTCATCCTTTGTTGGCATTTCCATCGTATTTGTATTGTCTGTGTGCGTTTATTGTATATGTCGTAGCATTTGTTATTGGTTAGCCATTGTTTGTGTTGTTGTACTCTTTGCATTCGTTTAATGTCATACGTGCTCGTACGTTTAGGCATGTTGCCACCTTCACACACCACACCACATTCGGTCGCGCGCCCATCAGACATGCTGCACGCTCCAGCGCGGCCCACACCGCCGCCGCGCCTGCATCGCTCGTCGCTGCTGCAGCACACGCATCCAACGCTAAGCCCCACCGCCACCAGCATTGACATTGTCGACATCATCGCCGATGGCATCGAGTACGGCACCGCTGCCATCTACGATGTGGATGTGCTGTACCGACGCCAACGCTCAGCAGCCCGCGCTGGCGCACCCAACTCCCTGGCGGCTGGTGGTAAGTAAGCGGGGCGCACTTGTGCCGCTCTGTGTGTGTGTGTGCGTGTGCTAAATTGCTGTGTGTTGTGTGCATGTGGCCAATATTCGGCCGACTCTCACCTATTGATTGTTGTCGACGACCAATTGAGCGCTTCATTTGCTTCCTTTGATGCATCGAAGTCTCTTCAGGCAGTGTCCTTGTTGTGTGTCAAATTAAAAATCGCTGGCAGTGGTTATTCCATATGCCTTGCTGTCTGCTTAACGTTAACGTCCGTGACATAGCTAATTGCAATCGAGCGCACACCACACAAACACACAGTTGCACGCACATTGTTTCATAGCAGCGCACACAACGCAGCAAATAAATGACAGTCGCTACTTTTAATTCGGTGTAGGATTTTAAAGGTAAATTTTGTACAAAAAGATCAACAAAAGCAGGCAACGTGCCACACTCGTCAATAGCGGCCCAAGCGCTCTTCCTGCCGGCTGCAGGCTGTCAACAATTTTCTCTTTTCATATTTTTTGTTATTTATTTGCATCATTGTGTTTCCATCATTTCAAAGTTCCGTACAGTTTTAATTAAGCTTTTGCCCTTTGCCATCGTTTCTAGCACAGCCCACTGTTAATGTACATATATGCTTTGCTCATTCTCCCCACTGCAGTTACCACCGCCCCACTGGCCATCGATGTGCCCGAGACCTCGTATTCGAGCAGCGAAGACGAAGAGGACTTCTATGATGCGAACGATGATCCCTACACCAGCTTGGGCAGCTCGCCCATCAGCGGGTAAGTGCAATCGTTTGATCACCCACACTGTGTGTTGTTGTTGCTGCTGTGTTGTAGGTTCCCATGCAGCATTTAGTCGAGGCACTCGTGCAATATTGCACTTACTTATCTACATAGTCATTATTGATGTTGTGCGATTCGAGTGGGACTTGTGCGCTCGTTAATGCTTTGTCTTAAGTGCTAAATGCCAAACCTAAATGTCGCTATGTGCGTAGCGACTTATTGTGCTTATGAAGGTAAAGGCCATAGGTCATTTATGCAAGTTTTGTACTGTATGAAACGTTCTTATAATTTTCGGAATGCATTATGAAACAACTATGGGGCGATGCTGGAAGGCAACTATGTCTTTCATATCAACTTGAGGTAGTCGCGGATAGTAACGCCTGTGTTCATGGCACAATACAGTGGGTGGGCAAGCAATTAGCATGCTTACGAAAAATCTAAATTTTCATGTTTAAGTGGAAGTAAGATGTACTAAAATAGTTTCCAAACGCTTTTTGTTTTCTTGTTTGCTTAGCTTATTTGTCCCACAGTATTTCTAATGGTATTTGTGAGTTTATGTGCCGTGGGTGAGCACGATAACGGGACTTTGTTAGCAGCAGTATTAAATTGAACATTTGTTGCAAATCTTGAATAGTGAAGTGTGCATTCGAATTGTCAAATCATTCTGAGAAAGTCGTGCATTTTTGGGAATAAAATAAAAAGGAAAACGATATATTGAAAAATACTCGCATTGGGGGTAGGTAATTATTTTTTTAAGTAGTTTGGAACGATGTATGGAACAAATTTCTGATTTTTAAGGATGGTGCAAAAAACTGAACAATTGACGTTAAACATATCTTCTTATTTGTTCTGAAATTAAAATATAATTGAATTCAAAAATTAAAATTGTAAGAGTTTGTATTAAACATAAAAAGCGTTTGATTGCTTGAAGCGTGCTAATTGCTTCACCACCCACTGTATTTGCTAGTCAAAGAGAAAGGCAACAACAATGGACACTTCTAACGTTATAATTATTAGTAATAGGCAAAATTAAGCAAAGTTTTGTTGCTGTTTTCAATAGTCAGTACATGGGTAAAACTTGGCAAATAAGTTTTGCTTTGATCAATAGTCAGAACGTGGTTATATTTGCGTGCAAGTGTGGCCTATTTAAAAACCATACAGTAAATTGAAATTTCTTTTTCTAAAGTCTGTAAGGTCTGTCTATTGCCATCCATAGACTTAATAAACTAAACTAAACTGACGATTTGTTTTCCAGGTTCCTTGCGGTGCTACCAACATTTATTTGAATAACTATAAAAAAGCTATAGTATTGTTACGAAAATGACTTCTCTAAGTTCGTTTTGGATTGTGCTTGAAAATAAAACAACTTCAATTATTCAGCGCAAAACGCATTCCAATACCAGCAACCACTTTATTTACAAATTTACACTTGTTGGTCTTTACATTACTACTATTGCATGTTTCCCCTTTGCTTGCTCGAATCAGACTCCCCTCTGCGCTGCACACTGCTGCCTTTTATACCTGTCTGATTGGACAATGCTCGACCAATCTCGCACAGCACATCACCTTCGCGAACCATCCTTGCCATATCGGATTTATAGCAAGTTTGCCGTACTCTAAAGTGCGTGCCTAAAAGTATGCCCGTAGAAGCATTCACGCATAGCACAGCAACAGAGTGCCTCATCATTACAGTATTAAAATGGCTCTAGCAAGACTCTCCACAAAACATGTTAGAAAGCACTCTATGTGCATCGAAAAAGTTAAGGCTGTTTTCAAATGACTTTGATCGCAACCACATGGACGAGGAAGAAAATAGGCTTCACCTTCTATGCACTTGCGCTGCTTTATCCAGAAGAAGGATGAACTACTTAGTTAACATCTTTTTCGACAGTCTAGGGGGCATTGCTGATAAGACTATTCTGACTGACTTCAAAGCTTTCTTAGAAGCTTTAACTGGTTCAATGAGTGAGCGATCTTATGCTCAACTGCATGCGGTATCACAATGGGCCTTCATGGCATAAGTGGGCGCCACACCTGCCTACCTACCTACCTACCTATCTACTCTTTATAAACGAGCATGCCGAGTCGATGTTTCAACTCAGGTCAATCTGATCCGTGACCCAACTCACTTCAATTTGGATCCTCCTCTGTGGAGCATTCACATTTTTCACTGATTCGCATATCTATCCCTACTTCTTATTGTCTCATAAGGCTCCTTGACATTGTATTATAGAATTTATATTATTAGCTGCTCTGACATCAGCTTTGATGCACCACTCGATCGAAAGTGTGCCAACTTAATTTAGCTTTCAAAGTTATTATCAGTCATAATCTGTCTGCAGCCCGTTTTGCCGTTGCATCTTCTCTTTGGCAACAACTACAACAATGTCGCAGGCAATTCTAAATTTAGCGTGAGTGTCTTTTGATTTGTGCTTGGCTGGCGCAATGAAATCGCAAAATTCTGCTCGATATTAAACGAGCAACGTGAATATTGCAGGCGCTGCCACGGCCACTTCTCGTCTCAGTGTCTTTCGAGTGCAACTGCAAGTGGTTCTAATTAGTGGCAGCTGCAGCGGCGGCAACAAATTCGCACAGTTTGCGGTTCGCTGAAGAAGAGTCGAAGAGCGCGCAAGAGAGCCAGAGACAAGTCGAAATTGTTTGCAACTTTTTTGCTTTTCAATATTTCGCTGTTGTTACTTTTAATAACGAAACGCATGAATTTACGTAATGTTTGCGAAACGGCAGCAACAGTAAATGAGTGCGACATGTAAGTGAATTGCGTAAATGCAAATCCAAATCGAAATCGAATCGAATACGAAGTACCATAAATGTTCAGAGTGCAAATGTTAATGGGCCAATGTGCGCCTTGTGCGTTGTTGTACCATGTCAGGCGTTATGAAATCTATATGCAATATTAGTGTTTAACTTGTTTCCCCAATACGCGCCACTAAGCAGCCAATGCGCAGAAATTTATGAAAAATTATAGCCAACACTGAGTGCGTTTTGCAGAGCGTCAAGGCCGCAAAGATGGGATGTTCAAATGGAATGATGAAAAATGCGATTAATTTGAAAAAATCAATGCCATAAGCACGCTGACTTGTATGGCGTTGTTATAGTCGATTCTTAAAGCCTTTAAACACTCACGAACAGACACAAATTTAGGTTTCAAAACTTTTTCGCTCGTATGACGTCTTATTTGGCGCGCAACTGTGGTGTATTAAAAAATATCCACACAAATGTTGATGCCATCAAGCGTGCAAAGTGCTCATTGATATTGTCGAGCAGAGTTCTGGGCACAAATAGTAACTATGTGTCATATAAACTAAACAAATAATACTTTAGAAAAATCTCAAAGTCTGCCTCAAAGTCTTTCCTCGATGTTAAACACTTTTTCGATTTTCATAGCTTCAAAGTTGATATTAAAATATAGCAATTGTTTGTTTAAAATTATGTGTTAACATTTTGTGTTGGACATTAGTTTTATCTACTTATGATTGCACTTCTGGGCATAAATAGTAACAATATTAGTTGTCATCTGATAAAACAGATATCCAAATCGACATTGTGTAAGGTGTAGTAAAACGAAATCCATTATTTTTCCAATAGATGTTTTTAGTAACCTGTATCTCGCATTGTATAAGTGCAATCAGGTTACGTTAGATGGCATTAGAAACACAAAATTTCGTACTAAAGAAACTTTTCAGACAGTTTTTTGATTGCTAGATTTGTTGCTAGATTTGTTTAAGCGAGCCAGATGGTCGAATTATGGTGAGCCGGCGCAAACGGTGGCCAAACTCTTAATCCGGATCTGTCAACAATTGAACTGTCTGAAGAAAGCATTCGTCCAGAAGCGGCCACCTTTGGCCCATAGGAAGAGAATTGTGTTCCGTTAGAACAACGCCAGGTCACACACGTCGATATTGACTCGCCAGAAGCTCCGAAAACTCGGCTCAGAGGTTCTTATGCATCCATCTTATAGTTTGATCCTGACACCAAGTGATTACCGTCGGTTCCTGTCTTTAGCAAATGATTTTCCTGGTGAAAAATTTGCCTCAAAAGAAGTTTGTAAATATAGATTGTCCCAGTTTTTTGCCAATAGAGGCGAGGGTTTTTATGAAAGAGGTATAATTTATTTATTTATTTATTTAATATGTCTATTGTACATTCAGTAGCTTACAGACTAATAGCAGATTAGTACAAATTATTTAAAGTAAGTGTTTAAACTATGTTTAAAAGACAATTTAGAAGATGAAAAATCAACAAAATTATAAAGCGAATTAACTTCAGCCAAAGTTCTAGCCAGGGGCGCAAATTGGGCGTAATTTGTACGACAGCAGGCAAGATTGAAAATTTCATAATTCCGCAACTGTTTGGCGGGAACATGAAAATTTATTCTATCAAGCAACAAGGGACAGTCGATACCACCAGTAACTAAATCAAATAAAAGGTCAAATACATAATGGAACTACATTTAAAATGGCAATAATTTATCGAGCAAAAGAGTGCATATTTAACCTAAATCGAATCATTCTAACTATGCTAAATAAAGTATGAGGTGAACCAGACAAATTTTAGAATTACGCATCCAGCATACGAAAATGTCAAGAGTTAGGATCCTGGTATTTTCGAGTGAAAGTATCTATAAATATTGCAGTTTCTTGCTATATTAGTCAATTGCATCTTGGATCTACTTTAGTCAACATGCCCAGCCCGCAAGAGCGCTGCAAATTAATACTGGACATTTATTTGACTGATAAGACGAAGTCTAGACTAAGCATTGCACGGGAAAGCAAAGCGAGCGTAGCGACGGTTTATAATGTTATAAACAACTACAACGCGGGAAACTCCATCTAGAGAGCCGAAGAATCAGGCAGAAAAACGGGTCCAAGTAACCCAGAAGTGCTGAAAAGGGTTGTTAGCACATATCCCCACGAGGTCGACTCGATATGTTGCAGCTGCAGCAGGCACATCGCAATCAACTGTGAAGCGATATACGCGAAGTCAAGGATTAAGGACCTACAAACAGCAGAAAGCGCCTGACAGGTCGGAAGCAAAAGAGAAAATAGCGAAGACGCGGGCTCGAAAACTGTATGACGATTACGTAACCAAGTTCGATTGCGTGATTCTCGATGATGAAACCTACCGTAACGCGGACTTTAAGCAGTTGCCTGGGAATGCCTATTTCACTACAAAGAATAAGAATGGAACACATAGAAAATACTCTGAAGTGAAATACACCAAATTTCCAAAACGCTTCATGGTTTGGGCAGACCTAGCGACAAGCCACTACTCCAGGTCAACTATGGAATGGTATGAAGAAAATTGTGTCACGGTGGTCCCAAAAGAGGCAAATCCTCCCAACCGCCCGGAACTTCGGCCTATTGAAAGATATTGGGCTATAATGAAGCAAACCCTAAGAAAAACAAAAAAAGTTTGCAAAAATGATGTACAGTTCCGAAATCGATGGAAGCAAGACTGTGAAGTAGTCACCGAACGTACTGTCCAGTCTCTAACTAAGAACTTTAAGAAAAATATAAAAAAATTTTGCAACCGCTAATTATTTTTCATTAAATTTTTTTGTGAATTAGAGTTTAAGAAATGTATAAGAAACTGCAGTTTATTGTAGTAAAATCAGACGATTACTTTTTTTTAATGTGTCCTTAAAAATTCTAAAATTTTTCTGGTTCAGCTCATATATAAGAATTAATTTTATTACACCTTAAAAAAAGTTAAATCTTTACATATGATAGGTTAAGTTATGATGGCTGCTTCTGTAAGAGACACACTCGGAAGCCTATTAAAAGGCCCATACCACATATTTCACCCTTTTTTAAATGTGTATGCAACACTTTTTTTTTCTAAAATGTGTTACAACACACATTTCAAGTGAATGGGAAAAGGGGGACCTACAGTTTAACACCGAATCCGAACGGCGGTTGGGAATTTTTCTTTCACACTTGGAGGTTTTGCCATTGCCTGTGATTCTTGCAATTCTCATTTGCTTCATGTGGATAGCGATAGAAGTAGACGAGTCTCACTAGCCCGAGCTAGGACTCGAACCTTGGGCCTCTGGTGTGAGAATCCAGAATCCAGCGCGCTACCCACTGAACTATCGAGGGCGTCTTACAAATAATAACTTTGTTTAAAATTTTATCCAATCCCTTATCAGTTCTGAAAACTAAAAGCATTCCATTCCAGCTCTCATCTTTTTGTTTACTGCTTATGTATGTGAAAACTTGACGCTGTGCATTGTCGTTTTTCCGCATTTGCCACTCCTTGACATATCCTTCTGCCGCTTGGATCACAACGAGCCTAGCTGACTGAATTTCCATTCGTATAAACCAAACGTTACAATGCAATTAGCCTGAAAAAACGTGACAAACTCTTACATTCAGCGCTTTTGTTTCGGCTGCTTTTCACTCATGAAATTTCAGTGTTCAGTCGTGTGCGGCACGCCACATGCTGCTGCGTGTTTATTATTATTATTATTTCTTTATTTATATATTTTGTGCGGCGAATTTACAAATTGTTTTGAAAATGCATGGCGCTTTCAGTGGCGCCGGTCTCTTTGGCGCGCTGACAAACTGCTCACTCGCTCAGCCTCGCAAGCCTGACGTGTATTTTTGGCAACTGCGCACTGACACAAATCTTTGCGCTCAATTGCAATAATTTTTTTTTGCAATTATTTTTACTATTTGCATTTATCAAATTTATAAAATATATAGAGTTTTATAGAGATTTTTATTAGTTTTATTAATTTGACAGTTTAATTTCAGACAATTTAAACCCTTTAAACAGTCGCCGCCCTCAGCTCTTGCGATGTGCTTTTTTAAGTGCTTGTTGTTGTTCGCTGAATTTCTGCACTCTTAGGTTGGCGCTCTTCGGTTTCTGCTATCTCTTGCTTTTCGCTTGTGCTCCTAAAAGTATGCACAACATGCAATGAGTAATTTTCGTCTTGCGCGCACATCCTGTGCCATTCTCCAGTGCCAATGCATCAGTCGAGTCATCGCCGCGCTGTGCCGACCAGTGCCCACGAGACTCATTGCGTGATTACAACCGAAATTTTCGCACACTGTAGCGCCGCACAATTTTCAGGCACTTTTTCAAGCTTCGAATCGTTGCAAAATACTCGGCAAATAAATGTGTTCGTGTGCCTAAAAGTGCTGTGGCGTGAAATTTAATTCAATTCGGTTCCAATGCCGTCCAGTTGTGGTCTTTGTGTGCGCCACTGTGCTGTGCTGTGGCGTTGCCCGAACGCAAATATCAATAAAACCAAAAGTCAATAAAAGTAATGCATACTTTTTGGCAATCAACCCAAAAACGCACACACACACACACACACACTAAATGACAGACAGTATCTGAACGGTGCAAAAACAACAATAACAGCAACCAGCTGCCTTTGTGACGCACTCGCCGTTAACGTTGCCCTGCTCCAGCAGCCGTCGCAGTCGTCGTCGAGCCGGCAGTGGCCGCTCTGTGTGCTGGCAGTGATTTGTGCCGTTTTCACATCGCCACTTCGGTCGTGCAGTAGTGTCGAGTCGGCGACTGTGCATGCATTCAGTCGGTTTGGATTGCGCCGAGCTTAATGGCGGCGCGTGTGCATTTTAATGACTCGTTGTGTCGGCTGCCGGTGCCGCCACTGTCGTTACTATTGCGCATCACAGCAGCTGCAGCTGCAGTCAGGTGCTCGCCGCCGCGCTCGCACGTCTGCGACCAGCAAGCGGAGTCCTTGCACGCCAGGCCAACACTTGACTCATTGCACTATTTTCGCCACTAAGGGCGCACGGCAGCAGAGCGCGCAGCATGTTCAAGAAATGGGTACGCCGCGTAAGTTTCAGGTAAGCGTGCGCACCCCGTTCACCTTGCAACCCTCGGGCCATGGCCCAGAAGTGACGACGACGACTTGAAAGGCGTTGCGGTCGCACATGACAACGCTGAATTGCCTTTTCAAAAATATGACTTGCTCAGCAGCTTTTGATATTTCATGAAGTTCGCCTCAAATAACGCACAGCAGATTTCGACGCATTCACGCTGAAAATTTTGTACACGCTACGGATGTCTGCTGTTTTTTGAATTGTTGCTTTCGTGTCGGTTTTCTCTTTACATGCTACGGTCATTATAAAGTATCCTTTTCACAAAGCAGCATTGAAAACCCAGAGAAAGCAAAAAGCGAACACAGTCATGCGGATTAAGTTTGCCAACCCACAACTGTGACCAAAGAAAAATATTTGCGTCGTGCCGCTGAAGCTTATGTAAAGCAAATTCTAATGGAAAAATTGAAAGCCCACAATGGCGCCATAAAAAATAAGGACATTTGGCGCCCCAAAAAAATTAAAAAAGTGAATACAAATTTAATATTAACACCCTCGTTGTTTGTGTTACTATTATCTTTTCATATACTATATGCAAGAAGCTAAGGCTGAGCTTGCTGTAATCATTCATGTACGCATTGATGCGATTTGGGTTCATGAATGCGTACAAAAGGGTCCTACAGAACGAGAAGATGTGAACTTTTTCGCAATTTTAAACTCTTAGTTTTGTCATTGCAGCCAAAGAAAAGTTTTCCGTAATTGGTTTTAGCTGAATTATTGCCTATGATTCTCTGAGTTCTCCAAACCTACCTTCTACAACCCATAATTTCACTGAATTTGTTACTTGACAGCATAACGCTAAATAAAAATTAAATGTCAAATCCTTTTACCAACGTCTGCCACAGTTTTCCAATTGAAATACATTACTGTGTAATGACTTTTGTAACTGGTTGCAGTGTCCGCAAAATGTCACATGGCACGCACGTTTGATAAATTACACTGTCACGTACGCCACGACTTGCTCAGCTGCCAAGGAAATGCTCTGCTCATATTAACTTAATTGGCTGCATTTACGCAATTATACTCTCCTAACTAGCACAGACAGACAGACACAGGAATATCGACTATGTCTGTGGTCAAATACCACAATTACTTAAGTGAATTAAGGATGCCAGCATATTCCTTCAACTCTTTTGCTTCGACTTTTGCACAACTTTCTTTGCTTTGGCTCACCAGTGTCCCTGCAGAGGCAAAAGAGTTAAAGCAAACTGCTAAAATCCTGAATAAAACTTATGAACTTAAGCAATTATAACTTTTGATCACACATATATTAGATCGACTTCTTGTAACTTTAGCCACAACCCATCATGTTATGGTTTTGTTAAAAGTTCCTTAAGCACATATTTACTATTTACTATTTTTGTTACCTTATATTTTACGATTACCAGCCAAACATTTTCAACCCATTTTAAAGTTGTTAACCCTAATTCCCAGAATTTTAAAAGTAACGTAAACCCAGAAGTGAGACTGTCAGGCGTATATGAGCTAAATTACTGAAAACATTTGTTTAAAAAGTACAAAAACTGTAAAATGTTACATTTATAAATGCAATATAATTCTAACATTCCATTAGAGGATTACATAAAATAATGGAATCGAAAATCTTTTGGATTTATCACCATTTGAAATCTTCAGTGAGACTGTGAGGCTCACTTCTGGGAATTAGGGATAAATATTAACTGCAATACACAAGAATTTCTCATCGTCACTGGCAGTTCAATTAATATTTATTTCTGTGCCGTAACGGGCATTTGGTGCTTCTTGAAATTACAGTCGTGTGCAAAATATTATTACCAATTATACAGGGTGGCGCAAAAATTTATTTATTTATTTATTTATTTATTTATTCATCAATTAGTTTTTACACATATAGATTACTAGAATTAAATAGGTAATTATAAGTAATTATAAGCAATAATGATTGTGCAGCAATGCAATTAATTTAGCCTTAAAACTATCCCTGCTTTCTGAGAATAGGTCCAACTTACGACCTAACTCATTCACGTGCCTTAAACAGCGGTTGAGCGGTTCATTCAAGAAGTAGTTAGTCCTGCAAAGGGGAATACGAAATGTATCCCATGATCTTAGGTCCCGCGAGGGGCAGTTGAAAAGTATTAATTTTAGCAAAAAATGGCAATTAATGTGGTACGTCACCACGTCTCTAATGAACATTACAGCATAAAATTTCCTACGAGTTTCCAATGTTGGCAGTCCAAGTAAGAGGCACCTGCTTTTGTACTCGGGCATGTTACCATTCCAGTGCAGGCGGTGAATGGCATACCTGGTAAAACGTTTCTGGATTCTTTTTATTCTTAAGGAATACCCAGAATAGAGAGGATCCCAAATTATACTGCAGTATTCGAGGTTGGATCTAACAAAAGAAAAGTATAGGCTTTTGAGGGCAAAAAAAAAAAAATCATCACTATCGGCAGATGCTATAACTTTTGCAAATTCTGCTTTGGCGTTCATTCATTCATTCATATATTCATTCATTCATTCATTCATACATTCATTCATTAACATAATTAGAGCCAAAAAACATTAGGTGACAACTTTTGTTCCACCCTGTAGGAAAAAAGTAGTGAATAAATCGTATCGCGGTGGAGCGAATAAATGAAACACGGGTTTGGTTTCGATTTGGTTGTGTGGTTGAATAAAGAATAAGAACATAAATACAAAAAAGTAAACATTGGGCCATACGAACGGCCGAGATGGGGGAAAAGTAGAAGAAAAGGTTGGGATTAGAGGTGGGATCGACATATCACTAAACACATAACTCATTTAGCCAAATAGTATACCACCTCACCTGCCAATTATTTCAATGGGCCTTTTATGAGTTTTTACAAATGTTCAAAAATATTTCTCAAAGTTTTCCTCAGAAGCCCTTTCTAGTTAATTTGATGAAAAGGACGCAAGTGCACTAGGCTCCTATGTCAGAGTTCGCGGGTTCAATTCCCACTTAAAGTTTGGCCCTGCGCTTTTAAAAATCTTCCAAATTTTCACATTTTTCAGTTCTTCTTTTCCAATTATTTCCCATTTTAACAACATTATTCAGTTTAATTCATGATCTTGTGACGAGTTTTTATTTTTCACACTCCAAAACGACTACACATAGCCGAAGTCTTTCACGGCAATTACGAGTAGTTAGTGTAACATCCTTTGGCATGAAGACAATGGAGCGATGGGTGTAAGGGATGTTCTTCAACAATTTGTAGGGGCACAATAGATTAGTTATGGTCTCAGTGCAACTAACCCCATTAAAATCGAATCTAATCTTTTCTTAAACAAAGTCATATGCATTAAATTTGAGGAAAAATATTTCCATAATTCAATCATCTGAAAGTGAAACTTTAACTACATTTTCTAGTTCATAAAAAAGCCTCTTTACAAATGTGCATTTTTCTTCATCTTGAAAGAGTCGGGCAGCCGCATGGAACGTTTTCTAGAGTTTTTTGCTTTTGTGTTTCTCCCATAAGCTGGTCCCCCTCCCCACCTTCTTCAGATACTTGACTCAATTAGCCACAGTTTGAAGTTAGTTTTGTTTATTGGAGTGAGACATTTTTCTACCACTGAGCGCGTAGATTCTTATTACTTTGTATCTCTTACACTGGCGCACACAAAAGAGGGTTTTTTGAGTTCAAACACCCCAAATTTTTGAGTTTTTTTTTTACAAATTTTAAATGTTATTGAGTTCAAAAGTTGCAAAGAACACTAAAATCCCCATGTGCGCCACTGATCCCTTTTATAGAAGTATTTATCTTATATATGTTTCTTTTGATTTTTTCACTACATTTGAAAGTATTTTATTCAATTTTTTGCTTCATAACTTTTAATATAATAACAGAAAAGACTTTAATTTAAAGGTCTTCTTTTCTTGTCTTTAATTACCTCTTGATTTGCTATCGTATTTGTTGAGAAGCGAGGATCCATTATTCGTTTATATGAACCAGATTTCCATGACTATATTACACGACTCTTAGTACAAACGTAATACTCTAATTGTTTCCGACCCCAATATTGAAACGTCGAACTGTGCATACTTACGCCATATTTATGTAGCGTACAGTTTAAATATTTAAAATACCCATATGCTCCTTTTTGTCCAACAATCTCAACAGCACAGACATGTGCTGACATTAGACGTTACCCAATAGGAATCCACCAACCAAAGTCCTATTCGATGCACTGAACAAAGTAAGGTTTGAACTATCGAACTTATCAGTTCAAGCAAATATGTGCATTGGATTATGTTTTTAAATTTTCCATTCTACAAACATAACAAGTAAAAGTTATGTATATTCGAGTTCTGTAGAGTCTAATAAATCTTTTCTATATGAAATCAAATTTTTCCTTCAAGCGCAATCTTCAACCGACTCTCGCTTCAGCAATTCGACAGCATCTGCAAATCCATTACCCCAATTCGCGGCAATGTTTTGCTCCTTTTGTTTTCTACTAACCTTGAAAATGAATCGATTTCTGGGGCATTTACATTTTTCTGAAATCCTTGGCCCCGAAATTGTGCCCGAGTAATGTTCGCAGCATGGCATTTCACACAGGCACGCACGCACACTCAACGCCAAGCAAGCAAATTAGAAATTCTTTTATGCCGCTGCGCCCCAGCGTGGTGGCTCGCTTACTTAATTCGTGCCCGTCCTTCGCAGCGTGTGCTGTCATCCGTCCGGCATGTCGAGTCGCTTGGCTGGGTAAACAGCGTCAATTGTCAACATGGTTTGATTGTGTGATTGTGTCTCAGTGTGTGTGCAACAATGCCAAGTGGGGGCGTCAGGCGATGTGTTCGTTGCGAATTGTGCCCAATTATCATGCGAGTTCTTTTGCCGCTCAACTCACTTGAATTGGAGTTGGTGTTCATGTCGATTGACTCTTAACATTCCATCACTTGGCACTTGATTTTCATTTTGTCATTTTTGCAGTGCCACACGTGGTTTCTCCGCGGAGACATCGCCTTCGTATGAGAATTCGCCAGATGGTCTGGGCGGTGGCGTAGGCGGTGGCGCTGCGTCGGGCGCAGCCGCACCGCCCACTCCCGTCGCCGAGGTCGACGAGTATCAGACCGCCTTGACAACGGTGGGCGATTCGACGGCCGTTGTCGGCACGCCAGACAGCGCAACGGCCGCACAGTCGGGCAGAAGCAAAACATTCCACAATTCCGATGGCTCCATCGACTACGATGCGCTCTACGAGGAGGAGGAGGACACCAGCATCAGCATGGAGGCGCACGGCTCAATGATCTCGCATCTGTTGTCGCAGGTGAAGATCGGCATGGATCTGACCAAAGTGGTGCTGCCCACATTCATACTCGAGCGCCGATCACTGCTGGAAATGTATGCGGACTACTTTGCACATCCGGATCTGTTTTTGAAGTGCGCGCACGTGCATCTCGCCTTCGATTTTGTTAAACTGGATAATAGTGTGCAACTTTTTGCAGAATTGCCGACATGGACAATCCGCGCGATCGTATTGTGCAGGTGTGTCGCTGGTATTTGAGTGCCTACCATGCGGGCCGCAAGAGCGCTGTCGCCAAAAAGCCCTACAATCCCATATTGGGCGAAGTTTTCCAGTGCTACTGGGACGTGCCGAGTAAGTGGGCTTCCTTAGGGCGGTGGCGATTGCACAGAAATGCATTTCTTATCAATTATGTTTTAACTATTTGCCGGAAACTTGGAACCATTTCCAAGCAGACGAGGAGCTGGACGAGGCCGATGTGAAGGATGGACCTGTGCCGTGGTGTCGTCGCAGTCAGCTGACCTTTCTGGCCGAGCAGGTTTCGCATCATCCGCCAAGTATGTCCGCTCTGATCACACTTTGTCCCTTCTGTAATGACATCAATGTCTGCATTAGTTTCCGCCTTTTATGCTGAGCATTACAACAAAAAAATCACATTCTCCGCACACGTCTGGACCAAGTCGAAATTTCTGGGACTGTCGGTTGGAGTGCACAACATTGGCGAGGGCATTGTCACGCTGGTGGATCGCAGCGAAGAGTATATAGTAACTTTTCCCAATGGCTACGGCAGGTATCTGCACATAAACAGCAACTTATACGAATTGCTAATTGGCTGCCATTTTCATTAGATCCATTTTGACCGTTCCCTGGATCGAGCTGGGCGGCACCGTTGAGATTCGCTGCCCGCAGACCGGTTACTATGCTCACATTGAGTTCTTGACGAAACCGTTTTACGGCGGCAAACGCAATAAGGTCACAGCTGAGGTAGGCACTGCAACTTGGCTACGCAATGCAATTAATTAATTCAATTTTTACTGTCACCGCAGATTTATGCGCCCAACGAGAAGAAGCCCTTTGTGTCGATTGCCGGCGAATGGAGCGGGCTCATGGAAGCCAAGTGGCACGATAAAAATGTAAATGGCGTTTTCTTGTTGAAAATCAATGAATGTATTGTTGCGCTGTATTTGCATTAATTGGCCCATTTTGAACATCATTTCCCCAACGCTAAACGTATCAAGTACCTGTTAAAGTATTGTACTAACATTTGTTTCTTTAAGTCGTTTTTTATTGAACTGTTTTCTAACAACTTTAAGTGCATCTTTGTGTGCTGCCATCCATCCCACTACTGCCTCAACTCCACCTACACACGTGCAACTCTTGACACTCTGCTAAACAACAACTACAACTTGCTCTCTCTATATATCTCTCTATCTTCATCCCGCCCCACCCAACTGCGCTATCGATTATTGTACTTCTCTCTTAAATACTTTGGACCAAAACATTTGTGTGTTTACTTTGTTTGTCTAGAAAATTAAATTTTGTATATTTTATTGAGTTTGTGTGCGTGTACATATGTCTGTGTTTGTGCGTGCTAACACCAACGATTCGCCGACAACATATTTGCGCAGTAATGAACCTTAACAAAAACTAACAATTCAATTGCTAATGAACTTACATATGTGCGCAATTATGTAATTGAGAAATTGTAAATTCTGCAAGCGACCGCTAAACGTGTACAATGTGTGATTTTTAATTTTCTAGAAAACGGAAGTATTCGTCGACGTAAATCGTATTCCAATATTTAAGAAACAAGTTCGACCAATCGTTGAACAAGAAGAATATGAATCCAGACGTGTTTGGAAGGAAGTTACAGCGGGCCTCAAGTAAACCTTCACACTCTTATTACTGTTGTATATTGAACGCTGCTGTGGTCATCCCAAGCTGCAAACCGTCCAATCTTAGTTAATTTTTATAGAATAAAATTGGACCATTTGCATCAAAGGATGTCCTGGAAGGATGCTCTACTAATGTTGCTAATTGCTTTAATTGCGCAGATTTAACGACATCGAAAAGGCAACAAACGCCAAATGTGCCGTGGAACAACTACAACGCGATGAAGCCAAAGCCAGAAAGGAGACCGAAGAGCAGTGGAAGCACAAGGTATGCAACAGCAAAGAATAGTTATGATTTATGACATGGCCATCTCAATGCTACGAACGTTTTTAATTTGCCAATTACGAATCGACTACAACTTCTGCTTCTCATCGTGTTTTTTTTTTGTGTGCTTTGTTCTCGCACAGTATTTCCGGCCCGTTGGCGACAATTGGATCTACATGAAGCCACTCAGCCAGCGCGTCTATCTGCAGGAGAAGGAGGGCAAGAGATAATAAAGAAAATGTCAGCAAGTTCGCACAGCAAATAGTAATAACAGCAGCAGCCGTAGCAGCAACAACAACAACAACAACAACGGACGGAAAGAGAAAGCGTCTGAAATTGCTTGTGATTGACGACAAGTGCAACAACGGCAGCTGCAATCATATCAGCGCACGATGATGATAATTATGATGATGATGACGACGATGGCGGTGACAGCGACAGCGACAGCAATAATGATGTTAGAAATATAGAATGAAACGTAATTGATGGCACATGCTGCAGACACAACGCAACGCAACGCAATGCAACGTCGCGACGAACGTTGACAGCGGACAACGAAACTCAAACGGCTAACGGTGCGCCGACAACGCGACACTCCATCGGCAACACACACCACAGTGTGTCTATGTGTAAATGGCTGTGCAAGCGCGTCGACTGTGTGATTGTGTGTGAACGATCCGGTTGTGGTTACGTGGCAGTAGTAGCATTGTAAGCTCCAGTTATCGAAGTAAAACAAATCTATAAAGTTTTACATTTACTTTACGAAAATCAACTAACCAGCGTAATTAAGACACAACATCTATGAACAAATATTAAGGGGAAATTTGTAAATTTTACTAACACATTTGCAAAGACAAACGTAGCAAACAATTAAAAATGAGCAAGCAATTAGTTAAAATGCTTACCGCCGATGCAGTAAGGCAGACAAAGGCATTGTCGGCGTTTCGTTAAGCAACGCAAAAGTACATAATCGATGAAAGTAATAGCAAATATTGAATTGTTGCCGCAAATAAAATAATCATAGATTAACTTTATTCTCGACTATGTGCATACAATACGTGAGGTACTATCTAATTTAAATAATAGGTTACAAAAGAGAAATTATATTTTTCATAAGACTAATGAGCGACACAAATGAACACAAACGAAAAGAATTTGGACTTTGTTTTATTCAACTAAACAAAAAGAGAACCGATTACTTTTGTCAATCTATGAAAATGTGCGCTTCAAAAAATTTCTTGGAGACATTTTGAAGCATAATTTGCTACTTTATTTAAAGTAATAAACAAAAGCAAACACATTTGTATTAACACAACTATTGAACTTCCAACTGGGCGCAACAATGCCCGGCCAATGAGCTCGGTGCTCTAAGCCACAAGAAAAGCCCAGTCTGTCCTAGAGTCCTGAGGGTTAACAGCAGGTCGGCCTCTGCGCCTTAAGAACTTACAACGTATACTTTTAACCTTTCAGCACCACCAAAAGCAGCATGCAAATGGTTAAAAAATAACACCAAGAACAAATTACAGTTTAACAATTTTTTGCGCTTAAGGCCAATGCCAACAATAGCACTAATACTTGGGGGAAATTAATTAATTATATTTTTGAAACACACGCAAGTCTGGCACTGCCTCAAGCGTGAGCCGCACTTGAGCCCGCCCGCCCATTCGGTACACGACTTTTGAACCATAGCACACCCACACGCTGAGCGTTAACAACACTCGAACTGCATTACAGTGCGTCTTATAACGTTTTAAGACTTTATATTAAATTGATAAAAATTACTATGAAATCGAAAAAGTATATCTACAAAATCAATGGTGGTATTCACAATGGCCATTATCGGTTAAGTAAAGTTAGTAACTTGATCGAATTATTTATTCTTTCATTGAGTATAAGTTGTTCCATATTTTCTTTTTAATATTGCAACTCATTTGAATTTGTTACGCGCAAAAGTTAAGCACCTTAAAAGTGTTGATATAGTCCATTCTTCGAGTTGTTTGTCTTTAAGAAATCTAACAAATGTAATAAGAAGCCAAAAGGTATTAACATTTTAATACAATTTCACTAAATTATGGGCAAAACTAAAGAAGCCAATGTGAATGCCACTAATGATTTTCACACCAATCAGTAACTTCTAAGTATACATGCAAAGTTAACAAATTTGTAAATTTGAGAATGCAGAGCGCCACCAATAATGCAATGTAATGATTGTGGGTTGTTGAGCACTGCAACCTAACAGGTTCATTGTGCTCGCACACCGCAAATAATAGCAAACAGTATTCACTGGCGCGAGGCAATCGATTGCAATCACATTCGAAATCCGTATACACCAATAAAAGGCAACACTTATTAAATATCCTTTACCCATAATGTACGTAAGCAAAATCTAGCTAGTAACTTTATTTTTTCACTTTGAACCCAACAAAGACGGCAGAATTGCGTACGAATTGTGTTATCGACTTGATTTCAGTATGAAAGCGAAAAAAATTATGCTGTATGATTCTTTCCAATTCACTTCTGCACTTTTACCATAATTTAACTTGAGCAGCAGATGTAAGATTATCGAACATACAAGTTATACTATAATAGTTTAACAAATGCACATTTACTAAATGAATTATGCAATATTATAATATTGTAAATAAAATTATAAAAAATCAAAGTAAACGAAAATCTTTAGTTTTTGAAACTTCACGATTAACGATAAATCAAATAAAAACAAAAATTGTTCTCAGAAATATTAATTGCTAGAGGAAATTATATCTTTTGGTAAAGTATGTATGGAAATGAATTTTGTAAATTGATTTTGTAATTGCTTTTCAATTATTAGTGATTTTGTAAATGTTTTAATTTTTTTTGGGACTTTATTCAGAGAAATTGTAATAATGTTTTTTTATTATTATTTATTTTATTCACGCTGTCCAACAATATCTACGATTTTTCTTCATCTTTCAGACAGCATAGGGATTCCGCGTTGAAAAAAATGCTCGTCTGTTGAGGTGATCCACTAACTGACCCAATTTTTGGCTACCTTGTATGAAGTAAAGTGCTGTTCGGTCAGGCCATGAGTCGTCGAACGGAACAAGTGTTAGTCGCAGGCAGTGGCGTAGCCAAGGGGGGTTAGGGTGTCAGAACCCCCCATAGCCTATAATTCGTCAACATTTTCAATCACTATGCATCGTATGTACGTTCCCACATTAGCAAAAAGGTCTTTTCATCTTTAAATATTTAAAAGAATATTAACAAAACCCTTTTTTACCGAAACTAATTTGTTTTTTAATAGTCACGTTTAGGCTTAATGCAGCGATTTGCTCTAAAAACATGTCTAAAGAGTAGTTTAGTTCGTCGACCGGAATGTCCTTCAGGATGTCGGTACAAGCCTTTTGGATGGTTTCTACGTTCTCAAAACGCTTTTTTTCATCGGCAAATGCATTCTTTCAAAAGGTGAAATTTGCACGGTGCCACATCATGTGAAAACAAAAAAACAGTCAAAACAAGTGTCAATAGATGGGATGGCATCCTTCGATAGCCAAATGTTCAGTTAAAATGCAATAAATTTATGCTATTTATTGCTATTTATGCTATTTATTTATGCTTAACCTTCGCCTTACTAAAGATGATCCCAGGCACTTCCGCTGCTATTTTGAGTAAAACTCACAAAAAATATATAATAATTTACACATTTTTTTCATACTTCATAGTTCGTATTTCGAAAAAAAAGCCTAACTTTAATGATTCATTTTGAGATTATGGAAAATATTAGAAGATTTCTTTCCAGAGGGTTTATTGAACATATAATGAGGTACGCAAAAAAATTTATCGTGAGTTTTAATCAAAATGGTAGCGAAAGCGCCTGGGATCACCCAGGTACATTTGTATAAAAAATGACAAAATTCAAGTGTAAACATGAACAAAATTTCCAAAAAAAATATTTTTTCATGTTATTGAAAATTAACTTCAAATTTGTGCAGATATTAAACATGAATATTAAAACGATCATAAGTAAAGCGAAGATTAAATCCAATTTCAAGAATTTCAACGAAGATTTTGGCTTATCTTTTATGAATTACCGCCCAGTTTTGATCTACGGTGATCGCGGATTCAGTTGGCTAACACTTTGGTCATCATTTATGTTCTCACAATCGTTTTTAAATCGCTTTTACCACCATAAACTTAGTCCATCAATTTAAATGCTTCGGTTAAAGTTTAAACATTTTTAAAACAATAGTTAATATTGGATCTTTGTTCGATGCACATTTTTGTACGATGACACAAACATACTTCCATTTCAGATGCAATAACTTCGCTTTCAGTCCACCAAATTTCATGAAATTTTTACTAAAAATCAGGGAAAAAATTTAGTTTTTAGTGCACTAAGTCACATAAGCCACAACAAAATGCCCTATTTGGAAGGTGCCCTTTACTTTAAAAAAACATGTAGTGCTAAACTGGCAAAACATTTTTTTAAAACCCCCCCATGACCAAGTTCTGGCTACGCCCCTGGTCGCAGGTAATAATGTCTGATCAAAACGACGGGTCATTGAAACGTCTTCAAAATTTCTTTGACAACTTTTGCAACATGTGGCTGAGCGTTGACGTGCAGAAAGTGCAGCGCTTCGCGCAAATTGTGTTTTATTGACTCGTTTGCTCGAGTTAAAAAAATGATTAGAGCACAGAGAAAATGTGTTGTTTAGAAAGATGCTGACATACTGACTTTTAGAGCAAAGCGATGACTAACGTGAATGCAGTAACAAGATGGTCCGATACTAAATACAAAAGAGTCGCATTTAAAAAACTCAAACGCTCAAAAAAAAAACTGTTGATACTGCAGAAGCAAAGCAATAACCATATAAACAGTCATACAGTATTTTTCCAGTTTAAAAAGACAGTGATGAGAGTGAAATTTTTGAAGTAGTTAGAGTTGTGTGCTGCGAATTGATTTAGAAAAAAGTTGAATTTGTAAAATGTTGAGTTGTGACTGTATTTAGTGTGCAATATGTGCTTTGATTACTTTTTTTCAGTTCGTTTGATTTTACTTTTTCATTTAAACATTTGAATTAAAATAATTTCTTATTTTAATATTTTTTATTTTAATATTTTTTATTTTTATTTTGATATTGTTTATTTTAATTTTAATATTTTTTATTTTCATTTTAATATTAACCAAAAACAAGAAATTCACTTGGCATAAGCTGTAAAGTCCACATGAACTACAGAAAGATTTCTCGTCTTTGAACAAGTGCTTCAAAAACCAATCTGTAATTGTTGACTTGTGTAGGAAATCGTTCAATCAAACCCACAAGAGCACGAACGAGCACGAAGTGCTGATCGGAATACTTCAAGTCACTTTAAAATGTAAACGTTACATGTTGGTTATTCAATTTCTTGTCACTGTTTCTGGAATCGAATTGGATGTGGCAGCGCCGTTTCCAATAATCTGCACGCTGTTCGCCGACCCCTTCCATGCTACCCTGCAGCATGTTTGTTTTTGTATAAATGTACGCATGCACCGTTGGACCATTGAACCGTTGAACCGAATGTAAACGAGCAAAGTAGTCAACTAAAGTCAGTGTTATCAGCCATTGTGCATCGTTTGCATTCACGCACCTCAGCTAACAATTTGGTTTCTCCAGTTTACAACTTTAAATTGATTTCTGTGAGTAGATAACTGATCACTTTGTATTTCATCAATGTTCTTCATCGTAAATGTTGAAAATATTTCGTTACATCGTTTTTGCTACTAAAAACGTTTGCTTTACTCAAAAGCCAGTAACAAAATATCAACTTTTTATTTGCATACAGAACAAGAATAGAAAGAACATTTATTTAACAGCATTTGATAAGTGTTAATCCATTGCTGCCTAATGGGTAAAAATGTACCTATGAAAATTGACTCACAGAAAAGTTCGTGGTAGAGATATCTCAAAATCATTTATAGGGATGGTTGGGGAAAGATGGAACTACCTTAGTCTAGTGGAGGTCACCCTAAAATTCCGCCATCTAGCTAGAGTTACCAGACTCCAAAAATTGTTAATTTTCCGGAGGTGGAAAATGTGGCGAAACGTAGTGGCCTTAGAACTTCACAAAAATCTGCCTCCTAACTCACCTGGAAACAATACATCTTTTGTTCACGTGTTTAGCTGATCACTTTAAAAAGTATGGGAAAAAGCTACCATTGCTGCGTAATGGGTACAAAATACCTAATGAATATCTCAGCAACGTGCAGAGATAGAAAGCTGAAATTTTGTTTCTGATCATTTTGGGTCAATTCCAGGTCGTGTATGAAATTTTATCAAAATCGTATGGGCGGAACTGGTACCCAGCTTTAATGGGTTAATTAAGAATTCTACGAGCTACAAAGCCAAAACGTAACGTTTAACATAATGTTTACGTTAAAGCTGTTTGTATAATTCTTTACATATTTATGTATGGTAGTTATGTAGTTATTTCAGTTTCAAGTATTGATTTGCATCTTAGCATTGTATTGTTGTTGTAATTTCCCAATTTCGAAACTATTTACCTACGCAAAGCAAGCACCAATGAATATTCATTGCATGCCCAGCAGGAAATGTCGTCAGCATTGACCGCATACTCTGTGTTAAGTCCCGAATCATAGAAACAATGAAGGCCAGTAGAGTCCTTTGGTCAGATCTGTAATATTCAGCGCATGAATATTGTTGCTATAATGTTCAGTCCCTGACCCACGTGATTATCCCTACTGGGCTACCGCCCACCGCCCATCTCCCTTGTTGCTCCAACGTAGCAACTATTTGCGTTGCGGCCAGAGCAATCAACTTGCCAGTTAGACCATAAATTGATAGTAGAAATTCGTATAAATCGAAAACAGTTAAAAGCATGTTCAGTGCACTGTCAGCGATCAGTAACCGGGAATGTCGTAAGTGAAATAGTTTTGTGCAGAATTCTTCAAAGCAAAATCTCAGAAAATGAAAAGTAAGTTAAATTCAAACTACACTCGCAGTTATAATACAAGTGCCCTTTTTGTGCTTTCAGCTCCCACTTTATTTCTGATCAGCATAGCCATGGCTTCTGCCAGTTCCATTGCCAACGCCGATGCACCCTTTTCCGCGCAGCTCTTTCACGCCATAGCGCAGAGCAAGTCCGCCGAAAACGTCGTGTTGTCGCCTGCCTCCATTGCCAGTTGCCTGGCGCTCACCTATCTGGGCGCCGCCGGCGACACGGCCAGCGAGTTGCAGAAGGGACTACAGCTCAGCGACGCCGCCGACAAGCAGCAAGTGGCGCAACAGTTTGGCAAACTCTTTGAGAAGACAAAGGCCAGCAGCGACGCAACGCTGAAGGTGGCCAATCGCATCTTTGTCGCCGAGAAGTTCGCATTGTCGAGCAAGTTCAATGAACTCGCTGCGCAGCATTTCCGCGCCGGAGCGTTAAGTGTCAATTTCGCGAAGGCACCAGCCGCAGCAGCCCAAATTAACGAATGGGTGGAGCAGCAAACAGAAAACAAAATTCAACACCTGATAAGTGCGGACAGTTTGGATGCGTCGACGGCGCCGTAGTGGTGAATGCGGTGTACTTCAAAGCCAAGTGGGAGAATAGCTTCGATGGTTTCGCAACAGCCAAGCAGGACTTTGCTGTGAGCAAGACGCGTTCGGTGCCAGTGGACATGATGTTCCAGGAGGACAAATTCCTGTATGGCGAACTGAAGGATTTGGACGCAACTGCGCTGGAGCTGAGCTACCTGGACACAGATATATCAATGCTGATAGTGCTGCCAAAGAGCGCTGACGGCCTCGCTGCTCTCGAGGAGAAATTGCAGCATGTCGATCTGACAAAATTGTCATCGCAGTTGAAGAAGGAAAAAGTGCGCCTGCATTTGCCCAAATTCCGAATCGAGTTCGATATCTCGCTGCAGCCCGTTTTGGAGCAGGTAAGGAATATGCAACCGAGCGGGCGACGAGTGCAGCGCTGCAATAATTTTCAATCATCTCTCAGCTGGGCATAAAGACCATGTTTACGGAACGCGCAGATTTCAGTGCACTGCTGTCCGACAACCAGCCCCTGAGGATTGCTGAAGTCAAGCACAAAGCCTTCATAGAAGTCAACGAGCAGGGCACCGAAGCGGCAGGTGCCACCTGTAAGTACACAAATTAAGCTAAAGGCCGCGTAGACCATTTCTTAAATATGAAAATGTCCTTTTTTGTTTGTTTTAGTTGCCAAAGCTGTACTGGAATCATTGCTCATCGGAGAAACCGTCTACGATTTCAATGTCGATCATCCATTCTTCTTTGCGCTAAAAGATGCGGAATCCGTTTACTTCGCGGGACATGTTTCAAATTTCTAGCCAATGCCAATTTTTTGCATGTTTTGTCATAAATTCTTTTCGTTGTTTTTTTTTTTCAAATAAACATTTACATTAGGTCTGTTTGGCAGAGAATAATTTGTACGAATTTGTACAAATTTTTACTCGATCCTGTTTGTTGACGCCAAATCTCCAGTAACGAGAGAGAAACTGAGAGCGTAAAGTGACAGTTCATTTCGTGAGAACTTGCAAGTTTTTACTGGAGAAATTTTGTCCAGTAACTTTTTGCCAGTAAGAAGAAGAACAAGAAAAACATATGACTGGCTGCCATATGATCGACTGCAAAGAAAAATAAATTTTGTAAACATTGGGAGGAAAATGCAACCGGCAAAGAAATTGTGCGTTCGCGAGTCTGCTGACCAACAACCGTCTTGCTCAGTTTTACTTGCTGCAGCTGAAAGGGAAGAATCATAGATTGAGCGCAACGAACCATCTGCCTTTTGCATTAAATGTCTGATTTTACTTAAGTTTCCCTACAGCTTCAAATCTGAAACGAAACTTTTAAATCAGCTGTTTCTTCCTTTAACCCTCCTGTTTGCACCCTTTTCCTGTATATTATGAATGTGCAAGTCCCACTGGTATACCCAAGAGTTAAAACTTGCAAATTCTTACAAATTGCTGTTTGTTCACTTTTTTGGATGGTTTCATTTTTGGGAGCGTAAGCTCGCTTACTCTCCTGATATTTTTTACTGGATAATTTTTACTGGAAATCTGGCCAAACAGACCTATTGTCAACAATTTTTACTACATTTTACTTCACATATTGTTTATGACTGAAAAAAAAAACAATTGTTAATTTGCAGTATTCAGACTCTTATGCTGACGGAGCTCGGCTCTGAACCGAAATATGACATCAAAGCTCAGCTCAGATCAGCTTAAAATGCATATCCGCGAGCAAATTGATTATACAGTATAATCTCGATAATCCGGACAATTAAAAACCAAACCCTGGTGTCCGGATTACAGAGTCTACAATAGAAATTGAGTGTCCGGATTACAGAGTCTGCAATAGAAATTGAGTGTCCGGATTACCGCGTTGTCCGTATTAGCGAGTGTCCGAATTATCGAGATTGTACTGTATTTCAGTTAATTACACAACTGTTTGTTGTGCCGTTAACGTTGCGTGCGCGAATTTGTCCTGGCAACCATTTAGACTTTTTGTTTTTAGTTGAGTCAAATATGCGTACGATGCTTCGAATCGTTACTGATCTTCACCGTACGGGGAAAATGTTTCTTTACATGAGTGCACACAACTTTTAAAACTCAGAGGCAACTGGCATTCTGTAGGGAACTAATTAAAATACCAAATGCAAACCAATTTACAGTTGTTTACAGTACAACTGTGAAAAACTTACTGTTTATTTCATATAATTGATCTGGAAGTGTGGAGACATTACTTAAGCCAAAAGTCTGGAATCGAAGCGTTCAGTTTCGAGTGCCAGTTTACCAGTTGATTACCTTTAAGAATGAGCGGTGAGTTCCAGCATTGAATCCAACTAAATAGAATCATCCAACTGAATATATTTTCCGTTGCAGCCTCAATGTTTTCGTTTTGGCTGCTTGCCATACCCACCGCTTTGGCTGCTGGCAGAACTCCATTCTTGTTACAGGTTGTCCCAACCATCGGTTCGAAAATAACCAATGAGAACTGTGTCTGCTCGCCCGTTTCCGTACGAAATCTGCTAGCAATGTTGTACCTTGGCGCCAACGGGCCAACAGCGCATGAATTGAAGACCGTCTTGCAATTTCATGACACCAAGCAGGATGTGGCAATAACGTTTGGTGAAATGTTTCCGCCAATCAAAAAACCCAATGTAATCCTTACGGTCGGCGATAGGTTTTATGTCGATAAGGGATTGAATTTGACGGACAAATTCAGAAAACTCGCTGAAGCTTTCCACGCAAATATACTGGTTATGCAATTTTTGGAGACTGCAATTAAAAACAAGGAAATAAACAGTTGGGTGGAACAGCAAACTGAAAACAAAATTCATGAATTGATCAGTGTGAATTCATCCTTTAAGATTGGTGCAGTGTTCGTAAATGAAATATATTTCAAGGCTAAGTGGTTGAATCCCTTTCCGCGCAACCGCACACATACCGTGAACAATAACGAAACGCACAAGAAATTCGATATGATGGTCCAGGACAAAGTAATGCTGTATGCAGTGTTGCATGATTTGAATGCAGACGTGGCACAGTTGAAGATGCAGGATACGAACATTTCAATGCTGGTGATGCAGCCGAGGGAAGCTGCTGGTTTGGCAGAATTGGAGGAGAAGTTGAAGAGCATCGATCTGACGCGATTGACGCGCAACATGACCGCGGTGAATGTGACTCTGATGGTGCCGAAATTCAGGATCGAATTCGACACGCCACTCAAACCGGCGCTCAGACAAGTACGAGATGAGTGTTAACCGCTATAGGTCGAGTTTGTATGCCTGAGAGAGTGCTTTGCTAAAGCACACATTCAAGCTATGCATACAAATGCCCATTCCACACATTTCGTCATTAAGTTTTTAACTATTTTTCGCAGCTTGGCCTGAAAATTCTGTTCCGTCGCGCTGATTTCTCTAATCTATTGGCAGACGGCCGTCAACTTGACGTGTCCGAGATTAGGCACAAAAGTGTCATAGAGGTTACTGAAGAGGGCGTTGAGGCAGCCGGCGGCACTGGTACGTATAGTACAACTCTACACTAATGTGTACCAGAGAATTGAATCTCTGTTTTAGGCATGGAAGTGCGCCCTCCATCATTATATCACAATTATACTGCTAACCGCCAGTTCTTTTTTGCGATCATCGATGAGGAGAATGTTTACTTTGCAGGACATGTTGCCAACATGTAACTGAGCCCTGGATGTCATCGTCGACACAGGCCTTGGATTATGGGCTATAATACTATTCATGGTATTCAATACGTGGACATATTTCTGATTGTATTTTTGTCACAAGACGGATCACTGATTACAGTTAAGTAAACCTGTTATATAGTATACTCAACAGCAAAGTTGAGTAAACCGTATAAGCGATTATCAAGTCACGAATTGTTTAAACATAGGTAAGTTGCTAAACAACAACAGGCACAACAACATCAGCAAAAGACTGCAAGGCAACCAACCGACGACGCCAGTGTAAAGCTTTAGTTATCAAGCAAACCTATGGACATTCTAAATCTCCAAACATTTCCACAAATCTGGTGCATTGTACGATTTTTTCAAAGTGATTTCTTGTGCACACATAAATAATTAAGTCATCTGTTTTGTTTGTAATTAATATTGTAAACTAAGACTGTGATACGTAATTGTAGTAAGAGTAAGTCAAATGAAAAGTTTTGCAAACTGCAACAACTTAAGTATTACTTAGACTTACGTACAACATTATGAAAAATAAATTACTGATGAGTGGATGTGAATCGCTCGCTTCCAATTGACTCACAAGATTTACTCAAATAAACGTTTATTCTACACTTGAAAACCACCTTCCGTACAATTCGTAGGAAAAAAACTTGGAGATCTAGAGGGATAAACCTGTTTATATCCAGTCTGGTCTCAATGTTGAGATAAGTTTTACCCTACAGGACCGTGTTGTCCTTGGTTACTGAAAGAACTTTTGTACCTCTCGGTTCCAGACGCAAGAAGAATGCCGACTGCGGGATAAGATACAGCAAAACATTCTCGGGTATTTTACTGTTGATGCGACGTGTGCCCGCAAGCCCTGGATTAGAGTAGAATCCAATAAACGTTAAATGTGGAGAAAGGCCGAAATTGCAGAGGCAAGATGCATATGTCAACTGCAAGTCGTTGGCTCCGAATGAAACCAAATAGGGAAGGATCCTTAAAGAAGGTAAACTCATTCCGCGCTGTAAGACCTTCGATGATAGTCTATATTTGTACATTTTTCTATAATAAAATGCTTTCTAAATATATGAAGAAAAACTACGATCGTCACTATGGACTTCTCCCTTGAATCTTAATGTTTATAATATATTTTAATATATATGCATAATGTAATATATTATAATATTATAATTTTTTTATATTATAGTAAACTTCTCACGAGTGTTTTTGCTCAGTTTTATTGTACTTTAACGTGTTTTACCTTCGCCTTATCAACGATTTTTTATACGTCGTTTACCAATACCGACCCAGGCGCTTCCGTCGTCATTTTGAATAAAAATCACAAAGAAAAAATTGTTTCCGTACCTAAGGTGTTCAATAAACTCTCTGCAAAGAAATGTTCCAAGATTTTTCATAGTCGCCAAATTAAATCATTAAAGTTCGGCCGCTAGAATGTTGCCCCTTAACCCTCTAGCAGGCCAATTTTGTATTGCTGTAAAAAAATTACAGTTGGTTAATTTCGTCATGAGAAAGACGAAAATGATATTAACTTTTGTCTTAGGCGAATAGTTTCCTCGCTAGGTGTGTTTAAAGGTGTTAGGTGTGTTTTCTGGAGGCGGGGCCTGGAGGCGGGGCTGCCGAAATTACAGCATATTCAAGTGCATAGAAGCAAGTGAAGAGAAGGTAGAAAAATATGAAATTACTTACTAAAATTTTCTGCAGCTTCAAACTCCAAGATTTACTATTCTATGATTTACTATGAAAAACTCATACTTGCGAAAATAATTATTTTCGTCCGAATTCGACAAATTCTCACTTCAAATGGGTTTAAAACCGAAAGTAGCTCACTTATGGTCACAAAATGTATACCGTTAGTTAAAGGGAACTTTTCCAAATCATTATCAGCCATATTTAAATGAATAAAGTTCGTCGCCTACTCAGCGAACGCATTTTGGTGTACCCCGCCTGGAGGCGGGCTTGCCCGCTAGAGGGTTAATTAATGCTAATTCCGAGTGGAATGAGATACAATCATTGTTTTTACAAAGATGACGGCGACGAGGATTATTTGCCTAGTGAGGGAATATCGATTCTGATGTGGAAGCAGAGGTAATCGACGAAAGTGGATCGAAAGTGACTAGGTTAACGATGATTTAGTAACATCGTTCAGGTGATAGTCCATTTCTCGTCACCAAAGACGTCATATCCATCAATCATTATCATCAATGCATAATCAAATTTCGATATTTTGTCAAGTTTACTGCCTGTTGTAAGGCGCAAAGTAGGAAGAACGGCTGGAAAAACGTTCAAGAGGACTAGCCCCGAAGGAACCATAGAGCAACACTTATGGGGCCAATATGGGCATCACCGAGAATCCAACTTGCATATCTTGTCTGAAGCACAGTGCATTTTCTCTATATATGTCCGCCCTCGCTACAACGAGATTGCGCATTTTGAGTTCAGATGTTATGAAGATGGACGAGGTCCATTCTCTTACCCAGTGCGATCTTCTGAGATTCATTTAAGAGGGAAAGGAAACTCATGCAGGAAGACGTGTAGTCCCCTTCCCTACCACTTACTTTCTTCCATTTTCTCTTATTGCCCCACCTCACTTTTCCCTATCACCCTTTTCTTCTTGAGCCTTAAGTACAATGGGCCACCTAGCCTAAGTGCTTGAGAATGTGGACCGGGTGGGTACCTATTGGTAAACCACGGAGACGAAATAACAAATTTCAAGTTAAAACATGAAAAAATTTCGAAATAAATATGTATTTATTTATGTTATTGAAAACTACTTAATTAGGAATTTGTTCAGTGAATCGAAATCATAACTTGATTCGATCAATACGCGGGCAGTTATTAAACAATAAATATCAAACAGATCACCCTGGTGGGTAAAAGTAAAGCAAAGGTTAATTGAATTCGTTGTATTTGCATGCACATTTTTTGTTTACAGTTGCTCGGTTCTGATTACAATGTATCATCGGAACAAAGACGAACTGAACAATAACGATTTTCGAAAACATTCACTTGTGCAAAGTGAATATTCAAATTGTATGCCCAGTGGGAAATGCTGTCATCATTGACAACACATTCTTTGTCCGAATTCCAAATCGCATAATTGCGAAACCAATAAAAGCCAGTTGATTCTTTTGGTCAATTCAGGCTCTGCTGTAATATTCGAGCCCCGACCCAGGTTACTTATTACCGCTCGACGCACTCAATTCGGTCAGCCTATCCTACTGGGCTACCGCCCACCGCCCATCTCCCTTGTTGCTGCGACGCAGCGACTGTTTGCGTTGCCAGAGCAAGTCGATGATAGACCAAAAGTTGATAATTGAAATTTGTTTAGGTCGAAAATAGTTAAAAGCAGGTTTTGTTTGGTCCAGTTGAACCAGTCCGCTGAGCACTGTACGCGCACTCGGCTGCCATTGTCATCGATCAGTAACCGGAATTGTCGTAACTGAAATAGTCTTGTGCAGAGTTTGTCAAAGTAAATTCTCAGAAAATGAAAAGTGGGTTCAATTCAAACTACACTCGCAGTTATAATACAAGTGCCCTTTTTGTGCTTTCAGCTCCCACTTTATTTCTGATCAGCATCGCCATGGCTTCTGCCAGTTCCATTGCCAACGCCGATGCACCCTTTTCCGCGCAGCTCTTTCACGCCATAGCGCAGAGCAAGTCCGCCGAAAACGTCGTGTTGTCGCCTGCCTCCATTGCCAGTTGCCTGGCGCTCACCTATCTGGGCGCCGCCGGCGACACGGCCAGCGAGTTGCAGAAGGGACTACAGCTCAGCGACGCCGCCGACAAGCAGCAAGTGGCGCAACAGTTTGGCAAACTCTTTGAGAAGACAAAGGCCAGCAGCGACGCAACGCTGAAGGTGGCCAATCGCATCTTTGTCGCCGAGAAGTTCGCATTGTCGAGCAAGTTCAATGAACTCGCTGCGCAGCATTTCCGCGCCGGAGCGTTAAGTGTCAATTTCGCGGAGGCACCAGCCGCAGCAGCACAAATCAACGAATGGGTGGAGCAGCAAACAGAAAACAAAATTCAAAACCTGATAAGTGCGGACGGTTTGGATGCGTCGACGGGCGCCGTAGTGGTGAATGCGGTGTACTTCAAAGCCAAGTGGGAGAATAGCTTCGATGGTTTCGCAACAGCCAAGCAGGACTTTGCTGTGAGCAAGACGCGTTCGGTGCCGGTGGACATGATGTACCAAAAGGACAAATTCCTGTATGGCGAACTGAAGGATTTGGACGCAACTGCGCTGGAGCTGAGCTACCTGGACACAGATATATCAATGCTGATAGTGCTGCCAAAGAGCGCTGACGGCCTCGCTGCTCTCGAGGAGAAATTGCAGCATGTCGATCTGACAAAATTGTCATCGCAGTTGAAGAAGGAAAAAGTGCGCCTGCATTTGCCCAAATTCCGAATCGAGTTCGATATCTCGCTGCAGCCCGTTTTGGAGCAGGTAAGGAATATGCAACCGAGCGGGCGACGAGTGCAGCGCTGCAATAATTTTCAATCAACTCTCAGCTGGGCATAAAGACCATGTTTACGGAACGCGCAGATTTCAGTGCACTGCTGTCCGACAACCAGCCCCTGAGGATTGCTGAAGTCAAGCACAAAGCCTTCATAGAAGTCAACGAGCAGGGCACCGAAGCGGCAGGTGCCACCTGTAAGTACACAAATGCAGTGAGCTTTCATGGCCCGAGCAGATTTAGTAGGAACATAAGTTATATATATGAATATGTTTGTGTGTGTGTGTTATTTTTTAGATGCCAAAGCAGTGCCGTTGTCACTGGTCATCGGAGAAGTTGTCTACGATTTCAATGCCGATCATCCATTCTTCTTTGCGCTTAAAGACGAGGAAACCGTTTACTTCGCAGGACATGTTTCGAATTTCTAGGCAATGTCGTGAGTTACAATAGTTGCCGTTTTGTTTTAAATGTTTTTGGACACTTTATTTAAGTAGTTAAAATTGTATTTTACATCTTGCTTTATTTACATTCTTGCATCATAATGACTGAGCATATTTTTCCATTTTCAGTGCTAGAATTCAAATTCTTGTGCAATGCCATTACGGTCTGGAATTGATAACCTGAAGTCCTACGAACAGATATCGAGCATATGTAAACAAAACAAAAAACAGCAAAAATCCCGCATTTTCGAATCAATTAGGCTAATTTGCATTCAAAATTCACAGTTGTATACGAAATAATAAAAATACTCAAAATTTTCACTCAAATATTCAGATTTGAATGCCTCACTTTCACAAATTCGTCGAGCGTAGCCTATGGCAATATTTTTAATCCTTATTTCTATTATTCTGTGTGTGAAAATTATAATAGTTGTACTAAATTTATAAATACCAACAACAACAAAATGCTTATATGTATAAATCCTTTTCACAACCACTGACTATCGATTTGTATATTTAACTTATTCTTGTTTAATTCGTCTACATACCAACTTATACATAGTATATGTACATATATAATCGAATTGACAATGATAAGGGGAAAAGTACCCCCAGGCCACAATCTATGTAAACATTTGCTAGCAGTTGACTCAGGATTCAACCCGAATATTGCAGCTCATTTAATTAGGAGAGTGCTGCACAAACAGACGATACGTACAACACTCTTAGCCATAACAGATATTCACTCTATATTCAACATCTGTACGGAACTAATTAATGTACCGAACACAACCAATTTCGCAGTTGATTGCAGAACAACTGTAAAGCTCATACTGTACATTTCATATAATTGATTTGGAAGTGTGGAGACATTACTTAAGCCAAACGTCTGGAATCGAAGCGCTCAGTTTCGAGTGCCAGTTTACCAGTTGATTACCTTTAAGAATGAGCGGTGAGTTCGAGCATTGAATTCAACTAAATAGAATCCTCCAACTGAATATATTTCCCGTTGCAGCCTCCATGTTTTCGTTTTTGCTGCTTGCCATACCCACCGCTTTGGCCGCTTACAGCAATGGACTCACAGCAGAACTTCTTCCAACCATCGGTGCAAAAATAACCAATGAGAACTGTGTCTACTCGCCCGTCTCAGTACAAAATGTCTTAGCACTGCTGTACCTTGGCGCCGGCAGCGAAACAGCGTCTGAATTAAAATCTGTCTTTCAATTCACTGACGACAAGGTGGACGTGGCAGAAAAGTTTGGTAGAATGCTTGCCGAAACCAAAAAGAAACATGCAGTCCTTGAGATCGGCGATAGGTTTTATGTCAACAAGAAGTTGAACTTGACGCCAAAATTTCGACAGCTCGCCAAGACGTTTAGTGCAGAAATACTGAAAATGCAATGTCTAGAGGCTGGTACCGAAGATGAGGAAATCAACAGTTGGGTGCGACAGCGAACGGCAAATAAGATTGAGGATTTGATAATTAATAATCGTACAGACTGGAGCGCCGGTGCAGTGGTGGTTAATGAAATATATTTCAAGGCCAAATGGCTGCATGCCTTTCCAAAAGAGCGCACACATACAGTGGAAGATAACAAAACGCACAAGAAATACGAGATGATGGTCCAGGACAAAGTAATGCTGTTTGCTGCGCTGAAGGACTTGAATGCATACGCGGCACAGTTGAAGATGCAGGGTACGAACATTTCAATGCTGGTGCTGCAACCGAAGGATCCTAATGGTTTGTCAAAATTGGAGGAACAGTTGAAGGACGTCGATCTGACGCGATTGCCGCAGAGCATGACCGCAATGAAAGTGACCCTGATGGTGCCGAAATTCAAATTCGAATTTGACATGCCACTCAAACCGGTGCTCAGACAAGTACGAGATAAGTGTTGTTATGGGTCGACTTTGTATGCCTGAGAGAGTGCTTTGCCGGATCACTTCACACATGAAATCGTTTACCTTTTAACTATGTTTCGCAGATTGGCCTGAGAAGTATGTTTCGTCACGCGGATTTCACTGATCTGTTAGAAGGCGACAGTAAACTGGACATCTCCGAGATTAGGCACAAGGGTGTCATAGAGATCAACGAAGAGGGCATTGAGGCAGCCGGTGGCACTGGTACGTACAACTTTACATTAAGTTTGGATATTTTTTACAAACGGCGATTCGAATCACTTTTTTAGGCGTTGAAGTGCGCCCTCCAGTAGTGCATCGCAATGATTCTGCTAATCGCCACTTCTTCTTTGCAATTATCGATGAGGAGAATGTCTATTTTGCTGGGCATGTGGCCAACATGCCATCGCCGACACAAGCCGTGGAAACTTGAACAAATTTGTGGTTGCCATTTTTAGTTTGTTCTGACAAGATACGTAACTCGTTATGATTGAGTAACCCAACAATAAAATAGAATATAAAGTAACGAATTGTTTAAATATGTATCATTGGTTAGGTTGGGAAGGGTGCAGTATTGCACTGCATAGCTCCTCTTCTTCTTCACAGCTGCTGTCGACATCATTCCATAACCTTCGTTTCCATACCTCGAAAGAGTTTTCGAGCTGATTTTGTGCATTTACATAGGAAATTAACTATAAATGTTTTTTTTTTAATATTCTTAATTATGATTGCAAAACGTTGAACAAGTATTTACTGTGCAGTGTTTGTGTGAAACCAATTTGATTTGTCGTTTTGGGTTTCGTTGTTATGAAAATGCAGTTTTGGTGAGTTTTAGAGTCCAAGTGGAAGAGGAAGTAGAGTAAAGTCCAGATCTCTCTCAAAGACGCACAACATTGAACCAATGTTAACCGACTGCAGCGACTTGCTCGATGTTTGCAGTTGACAAAGATTTTCACAGCATTGGACACTGAATTTTTGTTGGGCATGGAAAACGTTTTGTAACGAATCAATTCAAGTACCGAAATAAATCGATATATGCGCAGCCATAAAAAATCGTGTAAATGCATTTCATGCAATTTCTTGCGACGTGCGACCAAAATATTTAAGCAAGTCGCCACTACTCGATTCATTCGGTTTGGAAAGTCTGTTTGACTTGATTGCTCTAAGCATGAGGGGTAAGTTCCAGTGAGAATAGACACAACAATCAGCTGAACTTTTTTCCCATTGCAGCCTTTTTACTTCTTATTTTGATGCGGGCCGTGGCTGCAGATGAGGACGACCGCAATCCTGAATATCCATCAAATCTAGTGTCCGAACTAACCAAAGGAAATTGGGACAGGAACATTGTATACTCGCCCGTTTCCGTTAAGGTGTGTTTGGCATTGGTGTATCTGGGCGCCGAAGGCAACACCGCTGCTGAAATGCGAGGCACTTTAAAGTTCAGCACCTCCAAGGAGGCCGTAGTGACTGACTTTCTCAACAAGCTCCAGAATGAAGAGAACGACGGCTGCACCATTAAAGTCGGCAATACATTCTTTCTCAATGAGGAATATGTAATAACGGAGCAATTCAAACGTCTCGCCAAAACCTCTCACCTCGAAATTGAGAGTTTGGTTAGTTCGGAAACTAAAGAAAATAAAAATCAAATAAACAACTGGGTGGCGGACAGAACTAACCATTTAATTGAAGACGTGATAACACTGGACGATAACGCGGAATGGGCTGTACGAACGGCCTTGATTAACGAAGTTTATTTCAAGGCCAAATGGGAGAACGCCTTTCCGCAAGAGCGCACACATTTCGTGTCCAGCGGCAAATCGGGTCAGAAATTCCCGATGATGGTCCAGGACAGTGTTATGCGGTTCGGAGTGTTGCACGACTTCAACGCATTTGCGGCGCTATTAAAGTTGCAGGGTACGGATATCTCGATGCTGGTGCTGCGACCGAAGCACAACGAAGACTTGCAGTCTTTGGAGGAGCAGCTGACGAGTGTCGATCTGACACAACTGCCCAAATACCTGTACGACTCAAAGGTAACTTTGATGTTGCCGAAATTCAAAATCGAAACCGACATCGCACTCAAGCGGGCGCTGCAAAAGGTACACTCGAGTTCCATTGTGCAATCATTGACCATTCGGACAATTTTATTTCGCAGCTAAAAATGAGGAGCCTGTTCTATGGCGGCGACTTCAGTGGCATACTCGCATCCGACGTGCCACTAACCTTTACCGATGTCAGGCACAAGACTATCCTTAAAGTCGACGAAGAAGGCATTGAGGTGGCGAGTTTCACGGGTGAGTGCCAATGTCAACTGCTTTGTGCTTATTTAGCGACAGCAATTTCTGAATACTCTTATAGGGATTGAAATATATAATCCTGAAGCATCCGAAAGTGAAGTGTTAAATCACAATTTTTTCTTTGCGCTGATGGATAAGGAGAATGTGTATTTCGCTGGACACGTGGGCAGGCATGACGAATAGGGGTTTTAGTGAAGTGAGCCCATAATTCTTCCAAAGTCCTCCACTGTAAAATCCGTTTCTGATTTGTGTTTTGAAAGCTGTAAAAAGTGTTTGAAAATGTGAGTTTCGCATAAAATTTAAGTCATTAGTGGAAATAAATAAACTGAACCAGGTACAGAGACATTTCACGGCACTCTTATTTTGGTATTTCATGTAAAATAACTGTCACGCCTACATTCTACATAACTGAAAATAATATTTTTTTTTAAACAAAAATAAATTTGGTTCTCTCTTTCGTTCTTGTGAAGGAATTATGTGCACAAGATGAATCTGTGGAGCAATATTGAAAGAGTTTCCCCATTTCTTGCGGTCTTTGCATGGAATGGGAAAGATAGTCAATACTGTTTTACAGATTTATCCAACACACAATGTCCATGCTTCTCAGGTCCTGTTCAGGTGTGCTGATTTCAAGTAAAATTTGCTAAATAATAGTGTTGCCTCCAATTGGTTCCTTTTATTTTTTTTCACTTTGGACTCAACCATCGATATTTAAAGATATTTTGAAATCCATATTTGTTTGTAATAATAAGAAAACAAAGTCAAACTGAAATCGCAATTTGATTCAAATGCATTTACTTATGAAATCGCAGCAAAATGAGCTCTGACTCACACAGTTCTATTTTCGAGTAATTTTTGCATTACTATTTACTTTATTTCGGACAAATGTTTTAGATGTTTTAACGCGAAATTATCGCATTTGCGCATTGATTTAAATCGACCAATTGTTTTGTTACGTTGTGCGAAGGCAAATGACACAATTTTAAAGATAAATGATAGCTCACAATTAAATGGCGGCAATTCCTATTTTAGGGATTAGTAGATTGTACAGTTCAAACCATGAAAGAATCAGTATGATGACATTTAAATAAATAACGTGGCATTTGAATATTGTGGTCAACGATATTTTATTATATTTCAAAGATGTACATTTAAAGTATTTAAATAAATGCATAATAATATCGAAACAGTTTTCTATAACTTTTACATCCCTCCACCGACCGAATGGAATACATACGTTTTAATGCTCACAATTTAGGTAGTAAAAATTATATGTCTCATCTATTACAACAGAACATTTATAAGAAAACTTTTATTTAAAATTTTTCAAGTGTGCAAAGATGAACAATTATACAAACAAAAACTAATAAATTGTGTACATTTTGCAAAGAAATCCTGGAAAGTTATTAACCTAACCAAAAAAGTCTCTGATAGTTCTATAGTTCACATTACTTTTACTTTAGTGCACTCACTGCACCCAAATTTTTTACACATTTTTTACATACTGTTAGACTCCAAGCTCACCTGGAGCGCAAGCATCGCTGAGAGGGCAACAAGGGCCTCCAGGGCCATCTACTGCTGTAGGCGGGCGGTAGGTGCCAGATGGGGGCTCCAGCCGCGCGTTGTTTCCTGGCTATATGAGGCAGTGGTTGAGCCTATCCTTCTCTATGGTGCTGTTGTCTGGTGGCCCGCGGCAGCCAGCCGAGTCAACCTGAAGCAGCTCGATAGAGTCAGGAGACTTGCTGCCACCTCATAACTGGAGCCATTCGTTCTACGCCTACTAAGGCGCTTTTCGCTATCCTTAATTGGATCCCCTCGAGTCTTCTAGTTAGGCAGTCCGCCAAGATTGCCGCTGTGCGGCTAAATGCCATATGCAGTTGGGCACGAACGGACCTGGGCCACACTAGAATACTAGGGTTGGATCTTCCAACCCCGACGAATATCGACTATATAGTCCTTCCCCCTAGCTTTGAGCGTAAGTTCACTATAGGGATCCCCAGCAGGTGCGACTGGACGGAAGGCCGTCGCCCGCTGCTAAACGCTATCGAAATCTTCACGGACGGCTCTAAACTTGATAACAGGGTCGGATGTGGGGTTTTCTGTGATCAATTAGGGGCCAGTATTACTGCTCGTCTCCCTGACCACTGTAGCGTCTTCCAAGCGGAGACCATGGCTATACTGCTAGCAGTGGGTCGGTTGCAATCGCAACCCTCTCTTCCCTCGGCTATATGTATTTTCTCAGATAGCCAGGCAGCAATAAAATCTTTGATAGGTACATATACCTCTTCTAAACTGGTTGCAGAGTGCAGAGCAGCTCTGAATGACATAGCGGAGCATGCCAGGGTTCACCTGAGTTGGGTCCCGGGGCATAGCGGAATCGCTGGCAATTGTGCGGCTGACGAGTTAGCCAGAAAAGGCACTCTGCTTCCAGCTCCTACTACGTTGTGTAGCACCCCCCTTGCGACCGTCAAATTGATGGTCAAGCAGGCCTATTCCCGCCTGGCTAACCTACTCTGGGCGGAGGAGAACCTATGTAGGATCTCCAAAGAAACCTGGCCATCGCTTAACCAAGGCAGAACATGCGAATTGCTACGACTGAATCGGAATTCCATTTATTCCACAGTTTCTGTGCTAACGGGACACTGGACGATCGGCGCACACGCCAGGAGACTCGGTCTTCCGTTCAATGACTTCTGCCGCAGCTGTGACGATGCGAGCGAGGAGGAGAGCGTCGAGCACCTGATGTGCCACTGCCCAGCACTAGCGAGGAGACGTCTCCGGGTGCTGGGTGCGCCGTTCTTCAGCAGCTTGGCCGACCTAACAGGACCCAGCATCGGCCGCATCGCCCGATTCTTTGTAGAATCGGGATGGCTCCTGCCTAACACCCGGAGGGAGTGCAAGACTGAAGGGCAGCCACGTCATTCACGTGGTACCACAACGGGCCGCAACGTGGCCTACGTGAGCTCTTCAAGCTGCCACCCTAACCTAACCTAACCTACATACTGTACTACAAGAACTGCGGCACGTGAGAGTATCTGGTACTGTACCATTTTAACTGTAAGTTCTCTTCAGATTCCTGATTGGAAAAATTGGGAAGTTACCAACTTCCTTAAGCAATCTTTTCTTACTATTCATCGATGATTTAAAATTAATTAATTAATTTTAATTTTTGAATATTTGTGCTAGTATGAACATTGGAAATCTTTTAGACTTTTATGTCTAATGTACGCTCTTAGTTTCGAATACTTCTTTACACTGACTTTAGACTTGAGAAGTGACGGCAGTGCTGAAAATATTGTCTCAACAGGAGATATTATCCAGCAGCCAAAATATCCACAATTGTGATAAGTTGCCTAGATGCCGAATAGCGTATCATGCACCTAATTAGGACGCCCTGACACAGAGATTGGCAGCGAATCGACACGACCAAGAGTTAAGATCCTAAATCTGCTGAATCAGTTGATTACGAAATGCTTCAGTGCCAGCTAAAAACACTGCTAGGACTGTTAATTTATTTACAAGGTTCTTGACAAAGTACAAAGTCAAGGAGAACATTGCGTAACGAATTAATTTGAATAGCAAAAACAATCAATTTCTGAGTTAATAGCCATGGAAAATCAAATGCCAATAATTCATCTGAAAGTGTTGTATGTATGTACATGCAGCTGCGGTCAAAATAATAGTAGTACGCATACCACGAAAAAACAATTAAGAAAAAATAATCTGCTTTTCTTTACAAATATTTACTTTGTATTTTTTTAACAAGTTATATGTGTTAGCAATACAATCATAAAAGAAAACTTAAGAATTAAACTCAGTTTGATTCGATTTAAATTAAATGCGCCAAAAGCTCCAAAATATGGACGGTCAAAAAAATAGTAGTACGCTTTACTTTCATAAAAATTAAAAAAAAATTGTGTTACATTTTAAAAAATTTAGTGGTTAAATAGTAATAACGTAATTTTTCTTCATATTAATATTTAGTTGCATGACTGTTGTTCGCTATTACTGCAGCACAGAGCCGATGCATTGAAGTAACCTAATTTTCATATCTTTCTCTAGGTATTATATATATTCCTGCTTCTCAAAGTTGATTATTATTAGTTAGATTATAGTGAGCAACTGCTCTCTTCACCTCCATAAAACGTAAAACATGCTCAATAAATCCGAGTAAATCTAACCCAAAAATCAAATTTTAACATTAGCTACAAACGCATGCAATTATAACAATGCTTTTTTCTTGTGTTCTGCCTATATAAAAGTATCTTACGGTTAAACAAAAAAAAGGCGAAGCAGCAAATTCAACATGTCGCACTTTAGTAGAAGCACTACTATTATTTTGACCGCAACTGTATATATTGAAGCCAATATATTGAAGCGAATCGCTGCTACTCAATACGTTGTGTTCCGGATGTCAGTTCCATTGGATTGCTTCAAATCATGAGCGGTGAGTGCTTCGTGCCGGGACATCAAGAATCAACTGAATTTACTTTTCGTTGCAGCCTTGTCGCTTCTCTTTCTGCTGCTGGTCATGGTCACTGTTGCGTCTCCCACTCGGCCTTCATTCACATCGAATCTGGTGTCAACCATGAGCAGAGACAAAGCCGATAAATGTCTTGCATACTCGCCCGTTTCCATACAACTGACCTTAGCATTGATGTATCTGGGCGCCCAAAACGAAACCGCAAATCAATTGAAATCAGCCCTGCTGCTCAGCGGTAACAAAGAGGACGTAGCAAAAAAATATGGCAAAATGTTTACTGCCATGAATAGAGCTAGCGCCTTCAGCATCAGCACAACGTTCTTTATCAATTCGCAACTAGAAGTATCGGAAGCATTCGAAAAGCTCGCCTACACATTCCAGGCCGAATTAGAGACATTGGTAAATACGGCAGCGACTGCAAACAGAAGGCGAATCAACGGCTGGATTGAACAGCAAACTGCATACAAAATCCAAAAATTCATACCTGACGATACCAAAAACTGGGTTGTCGATACAAATTTGATAACTGAGTGCTATTTCAAGGCCAAATGGCGGACTCCCTTTCCGAAAAGCCGCACATATCTCGAGTCCAACGGGCACATGGGCCAGAAATTCTTGATGATGGTCCAGGACAACGTTATGCCATTCGCAGTATTGAAGCCCTTTAACACAAATACGGCGCTACTCAAGTTCCGGGGAACGACCATCTCAATGCTGGTGATGCTACCGGGTCAACAGAAAGGTGACTTGGCCGAGTTAGAGGAAAAGTTAAGAAATATGGATCTGTTGGAAGTGCCAAATAGACTGCGCGATTCAAAAGTAACGCTAAAGTTGCCGAAATTCAAAGTAGAAACCGATATAACACTCAAGCCGGTGTTGCGAAAAGTAAGCAAATCTCCCACAAAACGAATCATTGACCATTTAGCTTTAAATTTTCGCAGCTTGACCTGGGTAACATATTCTATAATGGCAACTTTAGTGACATATTGACTTCCAACTCAACAATTGCTTTCACTGAAATTAGGCACAAGGCTATCGTCGAAGTCAACGAAGAGGGCATCGAGATAGCGAGTGTCACCGGTGAGTAAAACTATGTATGATCTGCATTGTGGCTCAGTAGCAATTAACAATTTCCTAATTCTTTTACATATAGGCGTTGAAGTATATAATCCAGGAGATTCTCATGGTGACAATTTCAATCACAATTTTTTCTTTGCGCTAATCGATAAGAACTATGTGTATTTTGCTGGACATGTGGTCAATGCTTATTCTAAAAAGTGACCACTGAGATATCTATTTGATAGGAATACAATTAAAATATTCAAATATATGCTCATTCTCTTGTATGTTTGTCCTAAAGTCACTTATTAAAGAACGACAACATATACGTTGATAATCTCTGTATTTTATTCTATTCTATTTTATTTTATTTTATTTTATTCTATTCTATTATAGGTATTCCATTCTATTCCATTCCATTCTATTCCATTCTATTCTATTCTATTCGATTCTACGAGTATTCTATTCTATTCCATTCTATTCTATTCTATTCTATTCTATTCTATTCTATTCTATTCTATTCTATTCTATTCTATTCTATTCTATTCTATTCTATTCTATTCTATTCTATTCTATTCTATTCTATTCTATTCTATTCTATTCTATTCTATTCTATTCTATTCTATTCTATTCTATTCTATTCTATTCTATTCTATTCTATTCTATTCTATTCTATTCTATTCTATTCTATTCTATTCTATTCTATTCTATTCTATTCTATTCTATTCTATTCTATTCTATTCTATTCTATTCTATTCTATTCTATTCTATTCTATTCTATTCTATTCTATTCTATTCTATTCTATTCTATTCTATTCTATTCTATTCTATTCTATTCTATTCTACGAGTATTCTATTCCATTCTATTCTACTCCATTCTATTCTATTCTTTTTTTTTTAATTCAATACTTACAAAACATCTTTCGGCGTTGTTTAGCCGCATTTACATAAACGATATGAGGTTTCATTTTAATTATAAGGTTTTCAATTTTGAAAAGGCACAAAAATCCGAGCTTTTGCTCTTGTTTGCACTTTGTCTTTGATGACTTCGCTCGTCAGAGCTATTGGAAGACTTGGAAAGCTATTGGAAAGAATTGCATCAATGCTTTTTAACATAATTCCTGGATTCGATAAACATTTAAATAAGAATAAAATTATTTTAGAAAGAGTTTCTTCCATTGGCACCACTACTTAAAGCGTCTTTTTGTCGTCTAATCACGTTTCACATTCAGGTAACGTATCACTGCCGACTTGTAGCAAATAAATGCAAATAATGTTTTAAATTTTAACATGAGAGCACATTGTGAAACAAGCAATCATCTGTATATATGTTCATAAATAGTACAGAATATGGATATGTATGTGTTGGTGCTACTGCTGGAATAATGCATGCTTCATTAATTATGATACGATGAATGCTATGAAGCTGTGGTCCCTGCGAGAAGTAGTTTACTTGATTGTGCCTATATACATAAATGAAAATTCTTAAGCGGCACATACATGTTTTGCATTATGTATACATATAGATAAAAGTAAATGTGTACCTTTGTATTCCACAGGTTCTGGGGCCCAGTTAGATCTTTCAACATCGTAGCGGTGCAGAGGAACAACGGACTCATTACACTCGACAATGGGCAATGGCATATCGTGACGAATCATTTTAGATACCGAAAACAACCGATTTCGCAGTAAAATAACGAACAACCGCAGCCAATCAAAATATATTCTATATAAATTCCGATGTAAGGGTAGTCGGCACATTTAAGCAAATGCCTCAACTTGTTCAGTTCCAAGTCTCAGCTTCAGTTGATTGTTCTAAGCATGAACGGTAAGTTGCTCCATGCCCACATGAAGTGGTGGCAAGAATTAACCGTATTTATCTCTCGTTGCAGCCTTAATCCTTCTTCTTCTGTTGCTTGCCTTAACTTTTGATTTATCCATCGGCGCATTCGTATCCGATTTAATGATAGTAATAAGTAAAGGAAGATATGACCAAAACATATTGTTCTCCCCAACGTCCATACAACAGGCCATGGGAATGATGTTTCTTGGCGCCCGCGGCGATGCAGCTACTAACTTGCAAGCCAGCTTTGGACTGGGTAGCCACACGGATTTAGATTTGGCAGCCAAATTTAGTACCTTATATGACAAGGACAAGGGAAAAGGCTTCACTTTGAATGTGTCCAATAGGTTTTATGTCGATAAGGATTTTCAGTTAGCGTCCGAAGTTGACAGGCTAGCTAAAAAAATCTTCCATGTCTCGGCCGTGCCTGTCGCAAAAAATACAAAAATTACCGCAGATATTAACTCCTGGGTTAAGCAGCAAACTGCAAGTAAACTTGACGGTATAGTAACCGACGATTTGGTCTGGAGCGAGCGGGCAGTGTTGGTCAACAACGTTTATTTCAAGGCGAACTGGTTGATTCCCTTTCCGAAGGATGACACAGTTGAATACCATACAGACAATAAGGGCAAAAAAACATTCGCCATGATGGTGCGGACCTCTGTGATGCCGTTCGGGACGCTCAGTAAATTGGATGCATATGCGGCGATATTAAACCTGAAGGACACCGACATCGTACTAATGGTTTTAGTTCCGAAGCCGAAAAGCGGTGGCTTAGCAGTTTTGGAGCCCAAGTTGAAGGATATTGATTTGACGCAACTGCCAAAGACGCTGACTAATACAAAAGTAACTTTTAAGGTGCCGAGGTTTGGCTTCATCTCCGACGTGCCACTCAAACAATCACTGGAGGAGGTACGAGATGAGTATTAGTATAAATAAGAGAGCGCTTTGTTGCTAGAACTTATTTTGCAGATCGGCTTAAAGTCCATATTTAGCGAACCATACGAATTGCTGAATGACTACCATTTCATCGTAAACTTTGACGAAATTAGGCACAGAGCACACTTAATTATTAACGAAGATGGCATTGAGATAGCAGCTGCCTCTGGTAAGTGCAACTGTGATCTCGTTTCATGCAATTGCCACGTGGCTTTTACACTTTTACAGGTGTCCAAGTGTATCCCCCAGCATATGCGATCCCAAAAATAGTGGATCGTGAGTTCTTCTTTGCACTCATGGATGACAAGAATGTGTATTTTACTGGTCATGTGACTAATGTTTAATTTTGAAATCACCGCAAATATATGTACATATAAAGAATATAATACATATAAATACATATACGATTTTCAATGTCCTTTGTACACAACGACAAAAAATTCCACTGTCAATAACATGTCGTAGCGAATTAATTAAAGCGCCAAATACAACCGATTTTGCCTTCGTCGTATGTAGCAGAACCGCAGACAAAACAAATGTGTTTCATATAATTTTGTCTGGAAGTGTGGCCAAAATATTTAAGCCAGTCGTCCGCACTCGAAATGTTCAGTTTCAGTTCGGCTGATTGTCCATTACCATGAGCGGTGAGTTCGATGGAGAGTCCTCATCGTAACAAGCTGAGTAGACGTCTCGTTGCAGCCTTATCATCGTTCGTTCTGCTGAGTATTGTGGCCACTGCTTCGTCCGGTAGCAAGCTGCCGATCGCATCGAATCTGGTAGACGCTATTGCTGGGCAGAGACCAAACGAAAACCTTGTATTCTCCCCCGCCTGCATACAACACACCTTGGCGTTTTTGTATCTCGGCGCCGAGGGGAAAACAGCTGCCCAATTGCGATCCAGTATCGTGTTGAGCCAATCCAAGGAGGAGGTGGTCAAGAGATTTGGTAGCATATTTGAAAATGTCACAACGAACAGTGCCACTTTAAAGATCGGCACCAGGCTCTACGTCGATAAGAAATTTGAAATCATAGACAATTTTAAGCAAAACACCGAGAAATTTCACGCCCAGCTATTTAGTACAGATTTTGAAGTGAATGCAAATAGAAAAGAAATCAACGAATGGGTGGAGGAGCAAACTTTGCAGAAAGTCAAAAATCTGTTGACTGATCGTACGGAAGCGCTGCTGGTAAATAACATTTATTTTCAGGCCGAATGGGAGGTGCCCTTTTCGAAGACGCGAACACATGAAGTGGCCACGAGTGGTGAACACCCACATATAGTCCACATGATGGTTGCGGAAACTACGATGCTATTTAAAGAATTTGATGAGTTAAAAGCTAATGTGGTACAGTTGAGGCTGAAGGATACGGACATCAGAATGCTGATCTTGCAGCCGCTGAAGGATACTGGCGGCTTAGCAGCTTTGGAGGCGAAGTTGAAGGGTGTCGATCTGACGAAATTGCAAAAGGACTTGGTCGAAATGACTGTAACACTGATGGCGCCGAAATTTCGAATTGAGTTCGACATGTCGCTCAAGCCGATTCTGGAAAATGTACCAATAGTCGGCGGGGGCTGCCAATATTCCGCAGTGCAAAGTGCTAACCGTTTGAATTCACTTTGCAGATTGGCGTAAAAAGCCTGTTCAAAAGCGGCAATTTCAGCAGCATGTTTACGAACAATCAATCGCTGAGCTTTTTCGACATCAGACACAAGACGTACATGCAGATCGACGAGAAAGGCGTTGTGGTAGCGAGTGTCACTGGTAGGAGCAACTGTCCGCTTATTTGGTGTCTATAGTATTTTGCAAACACTTGTTTGAATCTATTTTTTTTTAGTATGTTTCCCTCTAAAAATGTAAATGTTTGTGATTAGCATCTTTGTAAATTGAGCAATAACTCTAGTCAATTTTCTAATGATTTTCATATACTATATCTATCTATTTGAATCATTTGCACAGGTGCCAATGCCTATTCTCCAGGGGTGCATATCGAAACCATTGCCAATCATCCGTTCTTTTTTGCCCTCGTAAATGCGCATTCTGTGTATTTCACTGGTCACATGTCACATTTTTAACGGAAAGTTCAGATTCAAGTTTCATCGCCTCCGGGAATGCGTATCGAATTATCCTATTCTGTAAAAAAGTTCTTTCTGTAAATAAATGATGATGCTTTAACTTGAGAACAACGTTAATAAGAGGCGAAAAATCATTTCAATTTCGCACAGTTTGTGTAAATGTAACTTCTCAGTTATCCTCTTAATTTTCGGAGTACAGTCGTGTCTGGGTATAGTGAACACCCTATATAGTGAACACCTCGATGAACACCAAATTGGACATGGAGCCTCTAAATATTAAACAAAATTCTGAAAGCAATTTCAAGCAAAAAACAAAAAGTGTATTTTAAGGGGGGTTTCTACCTTGTGCGGCCGAGAAAACATGTTTTTTTTTTTTAATTTTTGATGGGAAGGTTTTTAAGATAAACACTTTTTCAGATGTAGGTATATGTTTATTGTACAAGTAAAAAAAGTTTCAAGATAAAATATGCAAAGGGGGGGGAGGGGGCCATCGAGCAATGGCGGCGCGCCTTCCTTACTCGCGGAAGTCCTGCCGCTGTTTGAAATGACTTGAAACACAAACATGAAATTTTTTCTTATTCTGTATCCTTTTGTCTATGGCAGGAACTAGGGTTTAAAAAAAAAATGAAAAATGAAGGATAAATGCGATGTTGACTAAAAAACTCAATTTTTACCTACTTTTTCCAATACAAATTTTTATTTTTAATGAAAAAAAATAGCTAAGACCTTGATAAATGACTGTTTAAAATTTCGTAGCTATTGCTCAACTCGTGTGGCCTAAATCACTTCCGCAAGGTCAAAAAATGTAGTTTTGAGAAAAACGCGTTCAAGGTTTTGCTTCAGTATAAAGTGACACTCGACACCGCTACATGTTTCGATAAATTGCTTCCGTAATTCGAAAGATTTCAACTTCAAATTTTGGGAGCGTATTCTACAATCATGTATTAATCCAAAAATGCATGAAAAAAAAATCGATTTTTTTGACCGCACAAGGTAGAAACCCCCTTAAGCAAATAAAACGAGTTTTTGAACAAAAATGTTTACCTTGATATAGTAAACAACCTCAATACTGTGAACAGGCCTTGCAATAATTAGTTCACTATATCCAGACAGGACTGTATTCTCTTTTAGACGTTTGACCAACCATTCTACCGCCTATTGACGTGAGGACAAAAAATTCAAAATTTACAGTATCTGTCAATTGCATTGCGAACGAGGACAATTTTTCATGATATTCACTTTCTATGAAGATTTTTCACTATAAAAAAAATATAAATGAAGCAGTTGGCTTTGCATACATTATTTGAAGTATTTAGGCTTTGATTTGAAAATGTAAGATCCGCCTACTTTTCGATCGAGGGCGTAAGCAATAGTAATGTTGTCAAAAATTTAAATTTCAGTCATTCGTTCTTGATGTGTTAACGCGTGTGAAGTCAGTGAAATCAGTCGAAGATCGAAATAGTGGTCAAATTTTTTATTGAACGGGCTTATTGATAGTTTCGAGAATAAACGTACGTAAAAAAAATTGCACTTGACGATGCAGGCATTTTTCGGACTAATCGCCAAAATTGCAAAGGAAACCGTAAGACCACTGCTAGAGAGGACCGCTTAATTGTGTGAAAAGCCTTAGAAGTTTGAACCGCAACGTCCCTGAGCATTTGGAATGAGGTTAGAAACTATGGGGTTGAGATATCGCATCATACCCTACGCAGACGTCTTTATGAAAACGGCTTAAAGTGCAGAAAGCCAGCCAAAAAGCAACTTCACAAGGATTACGATTCGAGCTATTGGAACAAGGTAAACTTCAGAGCATATATTTTTTTATGTGATTTATCTGTAAAAACGAACATTTTGAAATTAAATATTTCTTTCATTTTCATAGGTCATCTTCAGTGACGAATGCCGTCTGGAGGCGGTGAAAGAAGTGGCGAATTTTACACGAAGAAGAGTGGGAGAACGATTTTCTAATGCCTGCACTCCTTCCCACAATCAAACATCCCCCCGCGGTAATGATTTGGAGTTGCATTACCAGTGAAGGTCCTGGCCCGGTAAAATTCATTGAGGGTACAATGCGGTCTGCCCAGTACATTGATGTCCTTTAAAATGTTTTGGTACCATATTTTAACTGTCTTCATTATCCAGCGGGAGAATACACTTTTATGCAAGACGGGGCGCTTTGCCACACAGCCAGAGCTAGCATTAATCACATAAATTCGTTGGACTTGGACGTGCTACCGTGGCCTGGCAATTCTCCGGACTTAAACCCGATAGAGAATTGTTGGGCTTATCTCAAACGAAAGGTCTATCAGCGACAAAATACCACAATTGAAATTTTGAAAGATAACATCAAAGATGTGTGGGCAAATGATGCCGATTTAAAAATAATAATTGATGCTTGCATTCGCAGTATGCCCGATAGAATAAAAGCTGTATTGAAAAACAGGCGCGGGGCAACAAAATATTAAATCTATACACTTTTAAATTTAAAGGAATATAACTAAAGATATTGCTGAATAAATTAAATCGTATTTTGTTAATTTATTTTAAATAGTTTCTCATTTATTAAGCTTCAAAGTCAAAATGTTGGATATTTTCCCACCGTTCGTTATTCAATGGACAGATACTGTATATTCAAAATAGTACCGAGTTTGTGTTTGTTTTTTCCAGTTTATTTGTTCCTCTTCTTTGTTTAGAAAGTTTGCATTTTTCAAATTCCATTTTTCATATTTCAAATTAAACAATTCACCAACAGCTGATTGGAGAACCAAAATGAAAATGAAAAGAAAACAGCTGTAATGCCAAGAGTGCAGGGTGCTGCCCATCTCTCAAAAAGAAAATAACCATTTCTAGAAGTTCTTAAGTATTCCTTACGCAGGCAAAAAACCCAATAGCTGTGCTGCAGATTGTTGCGTATGATTGATGCCAACAATCAATTGCATTGCCGTGTGTACAACTATTTGCTTAGCAACGCTAATCAGCGAAATCTCCACCCACGCAAACTGAACTCATTGCACAGCAGGTGGCAACGCCTTGTTGAATGTTGTGTGAACGCAATTTTACAACAGCAGCGAACTGTGACATTACAAGGCGACGACCAGTGAGCAACAATCATCACATTCGTTGTGCAATTTTCGTAGCGCAGACGCGAGCAGTTGGCACAAGTAGTGCGTAAATAGCAAGAAAATATTTTCGATTTAAACTGGGTCAACGTGTAATGTAGTGAAGCGAACCGCCAAAGTCCAGACAGCGCACGGCGGCCGCCCGAATGGCGGACGCGCCAGAACAGCAGCCAGCGTTGGCTGCCAAGTGCTATGTATATCCGCTGCTGCGTGGCGTACACGCTGCGCTGCCGCCGCCCGCAACCGACGGTCCCAGCTGCACTGTCTACACGCGCAACGATTTCGCCTACTTTCACTACGGCTGCGACGGTGTGCAGGACACCGGCTGGGGCTGTGCCTATCGCACGCTGCAGTCCATCTGCTCATGGCTGTTGCACAAGCGGGGCGCGCCCGACGACTCTGTGCCCTCGGTTGCGGAAATACAACAGACGCTGGTGCGGATCGGCGACAAGCCGGCGCACTTTGCGGGCTCACGCGATTGGATTGGCGCACTGGAAGTATTCTATGCGCTGGACACGCTGTACCGTGCAAAATCCTGCACATACCGCAACGCGACGAACTGAAGAAGTACGCGAACGTGTTGAAAAAGTACTTTGAGGACTTTGGCGGTTTGGTGATGATGGGCGGCGATGTGGACGCTGCGTCCAAGGCCATTGCAGGCATACACATCGGCGCCAATCAGGCGTATTTTCTGGTCATTGTGAGTATTGCCGCGTCGATGGCAGCGCTTGCTGCTTACATACTTAACAATTATAAGAAAAAGTGTGTAGCCAATAATTTTGATAGTTAATGGCCTGCAACGAGCTCACAGCCCGCCGTACACGTGAATGTACATACGTAGATATGTATGCATGTATGTGCTTGAGTAGTTACCAGTGTAATTGCTTGGACAACGACGACAAATGTATGCTCGTTGTAGTCATTTTTAGTAGCAAATCACAGGCAGGTTTTCACTCAGCTGCAATTATATACTTTTTATTATTAAACTTTGTATGTTTATTATTAATTCAATTACATTGTATTTCGTTATGTAAAAATTGTGACATATTCTCTCTTGCAGGATCCGCACTTTGTGGGCATACCGAAATCCGCTCAAGAGCTCATCGAACGCGGCTACATACGTTGGCAGCATACCGCCGAGTTTGCTGATAGTTCCTTTTATAATCTCTGCCTGCCGCAACTTAAATGAAGCCCGCTCTCGCGGTTCATAGTTATCTTGCAGTCGCTAGTCGCTACAGTTATAAATGCTGTGATCCTTTGTGCAACTGTGTGTACAATTGTCTGTAACTGCAAAGCAGCGAAAAACCTACTCAAAAACTTAAAAAATAAAACAGAATTTTTGTTGTTACATTTCACAAACTTGTATTTTCAATAAAAGTGGCATATTTTCTTATGGAAAGGAACTATCGGCATAACTTGTTGCTGCGAACAGTTTGTAAAATACTCGTCCCAATCGAGACAACTTGTATTAAATAGTCTTTTGTCTTATTTTCCAGAAAGACTCAAATTCGATTCGATTCCTACGAATACAGCATTTTGGTATTTCAGTCGCAAAAAGAAATGCTGACACAATAAATTGCGCCGCTTATCAATTACTGACAAGGGGAAAGCTGTCCGCTGATAAGCTGCTCGTTTATGCCCGAAATGGCTGCGATAAGACTGTTTAGCTGCACAGCTGTTTGCCGTTGTTAGAACATGGCCAGTAGCTAAATGCGATGGCCGAGTGAGAGTTGCTGAATTGTGTTAGCATAACTGCGACATGTAAAGCGACATCGACTGGCAGCGCAGTGTGATAGTATTACAAAACCTTAACAAGCAAGAACGGTCAGCGTTCGCCAATATCGCAACATGCTACAGCGCCTGTTGTTCACCGTCCTGAGTGCCGCTTCGCTGGTCTACCTGTTCATCAAGGTCAGCCTATCGCACTGGAAGAAACGCGGCATACTGCATGCGAAGCCCAAATTTCTGATAGGCAATCTGAGCGGTGTGGGCCATAGACGGCACGTCCAAAACGTGCTGGAGCAGCTTTACAGCGAGTACAAGGGGCGCGCGCCGTTCATTGGCTGCTATGCCTTTCTGAAGCCCATGCTGCTGGTGCTGGATCTGGAGCTGGTGGAGCACGTGCTGGTTAAGGATTCGAGAAATTTTTTGGATCGCAGTCTTCACTGCAACGTCATGGACGATCCGTTGTCGGCAAATTTGTTGCAGCTGGACGGCGACCAGTGGCAGCAGATGCGTACCAAATTGGAGCCGCTGTTTGCAACGACCAGCACTGGGCTGTTGCTGCCCACATTACAGCGAGTGGGCCGGACGTTGCAGCGCTCCTTGGAAGTGCAGCTGGGCAGACACGACGAGTTCGCCGTGAACAAACTGGTGGAAGGCTACAATGTCGATGTGATTTCGGCGCTGGCTTTTGGACTGGAGGGCGAGTCGCTGACTTATTGGCACACGGAGTTTCGACAGATGACCTCCTACTACCTGAAGGACTTCAACTGGCTGCGCGCCTATTTCGCGCTCCACTTTCCCAAACTGGCGCACCTGCTGCGATACAGAACGTACGAGCAGCGTGCCACGAAATATTTCCTGCAGCTGGTGCACGACAAAATACACGAGCGCGAGCGAGATCGCCTGCAAAGTGATCATCGAGACTTTCTGCAAATGTTTGCTGAATTGCGAGGACGCAGCGATGCCGCTGCACAGCTGAGCGAGAAGCAAATAGCCGCGCATCTGTTCTCGTTCGTACTGATCGGTCTGCCGACGTGTAACTCGGCGATGACGTTTTGCCTGTACGAGCTGGCACTGCAACCGGACCTACAAAGCCAGGTGCGTGCTGAGATTCGGCAAGTGCTCGACAAACACAATGGAGAGCTCAATGTGGCGACCCTGCAACAGATGCAGCTGCTGAAGCGGGTAATGTGTGGTGAGTATGGGACTTGAATTATAATCTCGTACACTGCAGCGAACCCTTAAGGGTTCTTAGTTTCGAGACAATCGAAACTAATCGCATTAATTGCATATTCGTTACAGAGACACTGCGCAAGCACACGCCGTACGCCTTTCTGCTACGCAACACCTCGGCACCCTACGAGGTGCCAAATTCTGTGTTCATGCTGCAAAAAGACAACTATCTGGTCATACCCATTGGCGCCATTCACCATGATCCGAGCATCTATCCGGAGCCGCATCGGTTCGATCCGGAGCGTTTCAGTGCGGCTGCGGCGCAGAGTCGACATCCCATGGCTTTTCTGCCGTTCGGTGCCGGACCGCGCGACTGCATCGCTCAGCGATTTGCCGAGCTGCAGATGCTGCTGGGCTTGGCGACGCTGTTGGGCGCCTACACGTTCGGGCCGTGCGCCGACACTGTCATACCGGTGCCCTACGATAACGGACGAATGGTGCTGTCGCCCAAGTGTGATATTATGCTAAAGTTGCAGCGAGTTTAGCGCGTTTTCCAAATATTCATCTTGCTATTCCTGACCAGCTGTTGGCGGCTATGTTATTGGCAAAATTCAGTTTTTCTTGAATTTTGTTGATGCTGCTGCATGCGGTTTTGCTTTATGTAGACTTTTTGTATTGGAATGTACAAATGGTATTAGAATTTAAGTTTGTTTTTTTTTGTTGTTATACAATTTTACATTTCCTTGGCGTATGTACGTGGGTTTGCGCAGTTTGTGTGAACCATTTAAAATTTAAGGTATTTATATATAAAAATTGCTGTACGTAAGTTGAGTACTAGTACCAACAATGCTTAGTGTATTAAATGTTTGAACGATAATATTGTGACGGGTGATATCAGAGGGAACACGAACAAATCAATAAATTGTTAATGGAATATAGAAAAATAGAAAGTAAAGTTGTAGTATTTTACGATAAATGATGCGTGTATGTGATGCAGTTCAATTAGATTTTCCTTGAAATTTTAATGAATGACAATGAAAAACAAAAATTCACTAAAAAGTGCGAAAAATGTGAAATATAAATTATTGTTGAGTTCGTTTGTAAAACAGACCCATTAATTTCCAAATATTGGTGAGAAAGAAACTAAAAAATCATGAAATAATGCCCAAATAACCTTTTAATATAGGAGCCTGGTTAAATTCTGGTTAGATCCCCGATCATTAAATTCCTGATTTCTTAACTACATTTGCCGACCAAAAACATCAATTATTAGAATTATTTGGAAGTCGGCTCATTTCTAATTCCCAGCTATTTTCATAGTCCACAGTCTAATTGATTGGGTGGCAGCACTGTTGCATCGCATCTGATACTCTTCCACATCTGAATTTCACGGGCTCAAATTTTTGTGTTTCGTTACTATACAAATGTGTAAAAAAAAAAGCAGCTGCCACTGACCAAATTCTACCAGCCGAAATGAGTAAATCCTCTTTACTTTATGAATTATGGATTTACTTTGGTTTATCTCCTGATTCCAATGCAATTCATTTAACTAAATTTAATTTAGAATTCTTTTTGAGCTGGCAGCACTGCCATTTGTTTGAACTGCTTCGGCGAATCGGGCACTGTTCTGCGTTACAACAACCCTGCAATCAGTCCAAAATAATCAACCCTGCTTGTCATTGGATTGGCGGCGGCTCTCTTGTTTATTCGTCGTCGCATTCAATTTATTCTCAAAATGGCAGTTGAGCGCGCACAATCCCGTTGCATTTTTGGCGCTGTTGTCTGATATATTTTTTTGGCAGCCGCGTTACGAACGGCGATCAAAACGTAATCGAAGAAAAAAAAATAAGTGTTTTTCGTGTTTGCCAAAAAAAAGTCGGAAAGCAAAGTGAAGTGAATCCCTGTAACTCCTAGCTGAATTTTAAAGCAATTATCGTCGCCGGAACGGCAAGAAATTGAAAAGCCGCAAACCGCGAATTTGTTTGGTTTATAAAACGAAGAGGTCGAAAGGTGTGTGTGTGTGTGTATACGAAAAAAATAATATTCAAAGATTTGCAAAAAAAGGAAAATTAAAAAATATTTGGTGTGCAAGCGAATAGAAACCATAATATATAAAAATATAAATGAAAAAGTGAGAACAGCTATTACAGAGATAGCAAAATTTAATTCAAGTTTTCTTGCACATGCTACCTTACGATCGGTCGGCCTCATAAAACCAGACATTGCAACTCGGTTTATGCTGTCTGAAACAAAAAAAAATTCGGTGTTTGTGCGTGTGTGCCTACAATCGAAAAGAGCAACAACAATTACAACAACATTGGTGCGCAACCACTAGGACCATCAGCCCAGTCAGCGGGCAACGTCGCAACCATCACCGACGACGACTTGCGTCCAACGTTCCACCGTTCGGCGACGCGGCAATGTATGTGGAGTGGGTTTTGTTTTACTTTTACCTTTTTCACCGCCACCGGGCGTCCTTCCCTCGCTGCCGCTGCCGCTGCCTCAGCTACGGGCGCTGCGGCTGCAGCAGCGCTGGGAATCGCATTCAAATTCAGGGTTGTTTTCCATTTTTCCCATTTGTTTGGCATTCTGCAGCAGCGCAGTGCAGCGCACCCCGCCGCCCGACCGCCCGATATTGGCTCTTTGAAGTCCCTTTGCCGCCTGGAATGCGCAGTTGTGCAGCCGTCCTTTGCGGAGGGGCGGCGGGCCGGATTAAATGTCCTGCAGTTGCGTCGCGCTGCATTGCATTTTCGTTGTGTGCTGTATGCGCCGCTTTGGAATACAAACCAAGGCCTTGGAGGAGGAATAAAAGGAATACCAAGTCCTTGATTATCCTTTCGAGAGCGCCTTTGTGTGTTTGACATCAAGTGGAATAATTAATGAAAGTTAAAACTCGTTTTTGCGTTTCAAGAAATGTCGCCTAATATATATTTCAGTGAATATCTTAACAAGTCGGGGTTTTAACATTAAAATGCATACAGACTGAAATCAAATTCAATGAACCTTGATTGGAAATGTAATAGTGTTGTAAAGTGATTGCACGTAAAGCCAATTCCAATAAAACACCAGCAAGTTTGACAACAATATCAACTAGTCCTGTCGAGGATAGTTACTAATCCTCTATCGTTGGTACCAGGTTGTTTTCTATCTACGATACTGTAAACTTAATACTGACCACTATATACTCGTAAGTTGCTCTCAAAGCATCGAGAATACTAACCACTATACTATCGCGGATACTAACCCCAGGACTAACGAGTATACTCTAACCATTAAGCATGTTATCGAAGATATTCATTACAATAAAATGAGCTGCATAACTAGATTGTAAGTCACTATTACGTAGCAGCCTTGGCTTGAGAAAATCACGTTCCTGTTCTGTAATCGATTATTCCATTTTCAATCATCTCAAGGTCCACTCGCTTCGCAAAATCTTAGACCATGCATCCCATCTCGCTCGTATCTCCTATCCATACTTTTAAATAGTCAAAAGAATTTGCTTTTTGCCATTGCTTTGACCACAGACTCTTCAAATCGGCACAATCGCCACTAATCATTAGTCATTAGCTGTGGTCAATCGTACTGAAAAATGTCCAGCTCTAAAATATACAGTTCCACACACACGTACACTGTCCATTTTTCAAGCGCATTGTCACTTTGTTATGCCGCCTATGTGTCTGTACGAACACGCCAATTTGCCGCTGCCAATCTCCGTTTATTTCTTTTCCATTCATCGGTTTGCCGCTTTTGTTGTCTGTACAGCCAGGACACCCTGCTTAAATGCTCTCCCATAGCTTTAGCACATTGGATGAGCGGGTGACAGCTTCCAATGCGGGGTTGTGCACTTTTCGGAAACTTCAGTGCACAATGTTACTCCGATTTGTTGGTATACTCCGAGTGGAGTTTTCATAACTACACGCAGTTACTCCCTTCTCGAGTATTGCGAGTGTGTACGCGTAAAACTTCTCTTTTACTCCATACAGTTGTAATGCTCCGTGCTGCGCAAGTGCACTTGTGGCAGTCAGGAGTGTTTGGTCCGTTCGACCCGGCTTTCGTTGCCAGTCATTGGTGTGTACTATTTTCGTGTTGATTTTCCTTGTTATTTGTTGTGGCTTATTCTGTTTGCTAATTTAATTTCCGGTACAATAGAAATACTCTGAATTCAACTCAGATGTGTGTGCATTTTGGTGATAACCAACTTAGATGTGGCACAGACGGTTTGTAATAGGTTTCAAGAGAGTAGTAGCGATCCAAAGCAGAAGCACTTTGATAGATATCTGTATGGACGTTTGGTAGGAAAGACATACAATTGATTATTCTAGGATTTGAAGTTGTTTGCAGGCAGTTAACTTTAATTAAAAATCTTTGTTAAATGCACCACTGTCTGGCTCTTTGTAGAAAAAGATGAACAGGCTCCTTATCCTTCGACAACTTGGCCTTAGACCTCAAAACAGCCAAAATAAGTGACTTGGTAGGACTCGTCCACGAATTAAATTGGCATAATTGGGCTTTCGAATGATTTGCACACTTATAATGGGTCCAACTTGTGGCTCATGTGTGTCTTGCCGAAAAGGTCCTGTGACCCAACAGCCACTTCAACCTAACCTAACCTTAGATAAAATTTATATAAAATCGGGGTATAAACCGAAGATATTTTCTTGCTAAATGTTCATATTAGTGCGTGAACTTTTTATATATGTCAGTAAATATTTCGATAACTGTTTGACTATATTTTTAATTTAGCACAGAATACTAAAATTGGTTTTTCCGAACCAAAGTTCATCATTCGTCCGTGCAACCTACACGACTTGGGCATTCAAATTGAATTTTGTCTTTGTTGTAAACACATCCGAACAAGGGGTCGACATAAAAAAGTTGCTTCAATGGAAATTATTGTGGAAATAAATAACTTGGAAAAATACCCGAAATCGAGAAAACATACGAAGTTCCCAAAGGAAGTCACAGGCGAACTTAACAAGGGGAGAATTGTATTTTGAACAAGTAGGAAAAAAAATCAAAACAAACGCCTACGGCGCAACTCACTCGGACGAAATATGTGTGTGTTGTGCTAAAAATATTTTTTCCACGCTTTTAATAAAATCATAAAATGCTATGAAGAACTATCGTGTTTGTGTCGCTGAGAGAAAAACACGTGATTTTCTATGCTCCAACATCGCCCTCACAATTCGAACTGTGCTCTGGCTGGTGCTAAGGGTGGGTGCAGTTATTTTTAGGTTAGTCAACACACACTGCACATGTCGGCTTGGCCAAAGGTGTTTGCAGCTTTCGTGTTTACCGTTTCCTGCGCTCTTGTTAGCTATTCTCTTTGACATAAGAAACCACCATGCTAGGTTTTCTTTTGCTGTTCTGTGCCATTCGTAGTTCATTCGAGATTCGTTTGTACTGTTGCTCTACACCTGTTCACTTGACATTTATTTTCATTTATTTGATTTTGTTTTCGCATTTTGTTTTGTTGTTAATTATCTTATCAATGGCTAAATTTAAATTTGAAAACATTGCTAAACGTTTCGTGCGACCGCCGTGTCAGCCAGTCTGCCAACGATAATGACGTGTCGTTGCCGGCTACGAGTATTTATTGCTGTTGTCGTTGTCGTTATTGTTGCGATATGTTTATTTTCGTATATATTCGACAACCTTGCCAGCGTAACAACTTTTCCCATTTGTTGTGCATATTTCATTTAATGTTATCGCTTTATACAACTTTTAAATAATCTTAATGACGTTTGTGTGCTGTTGTTTGTGTTGCTCGCATTGCAGAAATGTATACAAATGAAATAAAAATGCCTTTACTGTTTGAGAGAAAATGTTTTGCCGCTAGCACCACTTGTCTCGCAAGTGAGTATTTACATGCAAATTCTTTTAATTAATTTATGACAGACGTTGGCAATGGATAAATTAAAAATTTAATATGTTTTTGCTCCAGGATTTCATTTTGTAAATTATGAAATCCGTCTTGTTTATGGTAATTACGAATACATGGCAACATGGTTAAGAAATTTGCAATATCCTAGTACCCGTTATTCATTAAAGAATAAATTCAAAATTTTTCGGAATTGGTTTCGAACTCGGCAAACATGCCATGTCTAAATAGAAAACCTTATCTTTAGGCGTGTTGGCGACAGAATTTGAGATCTGACAAGTTAATTAAAAGTCTGAAGAACTGAGTAAAAACTCAATCTGAGTTAACTTAAAAAAGTTTTGATTTTTACTCTAACTGAAATCGAAGTTGGCAACAATTTTTGCGTGTGTGTAGGTCTTTTTGCAACCAAGTACGCGTCTTCAGTTTGAAACCAAGTCTGATATCTATAGCACGTTTAAAGCAGACTTTAGGCAATGCAATTTGTAGTATAACTTGACTTGATTCTATAAAATCCCGAAGAAAAATTGTATCTGTTGTATAATCGATATCGAAATATTTTGATACGATCAGATTGAAATGCCTGTAATGCCAGGAAACCAGTACATACAGTGCTCAGGAGTACGGATCAAAGTTGAAAATAAACATCTAATTGAAAATTAACTATTAACACGATCAAAATTGGGTTAGGAGTTTGTATGGAGAAACATGTTTTAATGGGCCAATAGATTTCAAACTTGGCCCGTATTTTTCAGTTTTCTGAAATCAACCACTGAAGGAGTCAAAAATACGTTAAGAGTTTGTATGTAGAAACATGTTTTACTGGTAAAATTACTTTAAAGTGTTTTAAATCGATATAATTCGAAACGTATTTTTCAGTTTTCTGAAATCAGAACGAATGAAGGGTTCAAAAAACGTTAAGAGTTTGTATAGAGAAACATAATTTACCTTTAAACTTGGTGAGAGTTGGTAGTTTTTAAAAATTAACCTTTGATGTGGTCAACAATGGGTTAGAATTTTCTATGGAGAAACATAGCTTTAAGTCTTAAGAGATTTAAAGACTTAAACTTGGTGAAAGTACATAAAATACAAATGATTTGAAAGAGTGTTCTTTTTCTTAAGATCGGTTGCAGCTTCTTGAGTTCTTATTCTGACAGTGGTCTGGTGATCGTTGTCCCAAAAGCTTTTATTATAAACGTGAACTGTAAAGAGGCAGAGGTGCTGGCTTTTGATTTCTGTTTTTTAGTTCTTATGTTATAGTTTTGAAATCAAGAGAAAATATTTTAATGAGATAATTCATAAAATTATTGTGGTATGTTCTTGAAACTTGGCTCTGAACAGCTATAAACGTTGACGTCATGGCAACCCAACACATAAGAATAACTTGCCCGACCTCTGTGTATCGCATTTTGTAAGAAGCAGCAGTAAATTAGGTGTCCAGACAGTCTAACCCAATAAAAAATATGCAAATGTGCTCTCGGCATCGAAACTCTGTTAACGGTTTGTTTAAAAGCTCGCAGCGGATTGACTACCTATTGATTTCACGCCGGAAAAAGGGTCATTAAAACGCCAGCACATCTCGGCGTTTTATGGATTTTCTTATTTGAACAAAGCTTTAGCACCTCTGAAATTTCACCGGCGCTGCATGTAGAGCATGCAGCATGGAATGAGGTCACTGCAATCGTTCCGGCAATGTACTAACCACCCAAGTTCTGCTTCTCAATTGCCGCAACCGCTCGGCGTTGCAATCAGCACGTGTTGCCGGCTGTTGCGTTGCTTTTCATTTCATAAATTCAACGCACCTGTCCAAGCGTTTGCTTACAGTTGCCGATCTGTAAACAAAACCCCAAGTGCTGAAACATTTTCGCGCTATAAAAAATCGCAACAAAGTCGAATATAAAATTGTAAATTTTGCATGGCATGTGGCGCGGCTGCGTTCGTGTTTTGCGACTTGTTGAAAGCACTGCCGAGGTGTTGCGGTGGCGGCGCGGATTTTTTGCAAGAAAATCCGATTCAAGCTGAATGCAGCTGCTGAGGAAATGCTGGCAGCAGTTTTGACGATGCACTGAAGAACCTAAACAGAACGCAGCCGAGGCAGCAACAAAATGGGGAAAAGCGAGAAAACCGAAAAGGTGGCCTGCAAAACAGCTGTGCCGCAGTGAAATGTTCTTTTTGTTTGTAATTTAATTTTACATTTTTTTGGGCTGGTCTCTTACGTTTTCTAAAAATCCGCATGCGCTGCTGGTTGCTTGTTGCTATCTCTTTGCGTTGGCTGACTGACTGTCGGGTTGTCTGTTTTCGCTGTGTTCTGGCCGTTTTGCGCATATGGCGAAGCTGCAGTCGCTGCGGCCTGGCACCCACTTGAAAATGTTTTTATTTTCATAAAATGTTGGCTCGTTCAAATGAAGCACTATGGCAGCATCGACAACAACAAAAACAACAGGGCCCATATCGCGCTTTGTATCTTTTGGCTTTTAATTTTTATAGCTTTTCGCGCTCTGTGCGGCTGAGACTGCGACTGCGGCGCGTGCTAAATGAAAATTCCCCAAACTTAAATGGCCCAATGGGGCAATTGAAAGTAGGAAAATGTGCTCAACAGAAATCATTATAACCCCGAAAATTTTCTCTTTTCGCTTTTGCACGCCATCAATTCCACAATTTCCGCTACCTTAGTGTCTTTTTGTTTGTCGGCAGTTTTTGTGCAGTTTTATTTCATTTCGGTCTTTGCCGCATTTGAATTTTCTCGCTGTTTCAATTTTATTGCCAGCTATGCGAGAAAATTTAGGAAATTCACCGCTTTTACTTATGTATATGTTTATTAGTTGCTTTATTTTATGCTTGTGTATTTTTGTTAGTTTTGTGTAGTTGGTGGTTGTTGTTGTTTCCTGTTTTATTAGTGATTTTTCTTGCAATCGCATACGCTTTCAGTGTTGCCACCTGATGGTGATGTTGCGTAACCGAATTGAATTGTTTCTTTTTGATTTGAGTTTCAATTCGATTAGTAATTGATAGAAATAATTAACAGAAATTTGTGAACAGTGTTAAATTAAACAACAACAACAACATAAAATTCACTAATTAGACGGAAATAGACGTCGAAGTGAGCGCGTGAGGTCAACGCGTAGAATATTAGTCACCCAGAGATCTGCCGTAGTTATTAAACTCCCTCGTGATGACTATATCATTCCTTAACTCGAGTAGGTTTTTGTGCTTAATGATCCGCAATCATCTCCTTGTATGGTAGTTTGTCCCAAAATGCTTGCCGTACTCGCCAAAATCGCAGAACTGCACACAACCTATGCCGCTGTTTCCAGATCTTTGAGACATAGGTTACAATTTGCATCCTAAATGAGATTTAACCCTGTGAGCTGATGCTTAAAGTTCCCATGTCCCGTTAAAATTGTGGTCTGTCATTGTAGGCTTCTCCGGTCCAAGCTACAAACCTTTCTGGCTACCCTAAACAACGGATTTTTCATATTAGCTCTAAAAGATTTGTTATTGGTTGCCTCAGTGACGCACTTAGAATTACATTTTGGTGGGAGAGGGGGTTTACGTACAAGCTTTGAGCCCAACACCATTTGAAACCATATTTTTTCACCAATAATTTTTGTATTTATGAGGTTTGAACGTGAGCGCGCCATTGGGATGCCTCCTTCCATCTTTTCAGACGGAGCGACTTTATTTAGTTGATCATCTTATCCAAAGCAAAATTACTGAGACTGACCTTACAACCGGAATGTCAACAAAAGTTGCTAAGGGAGTTAAATATATTTATAGTTTAGGTATTTATTCTGTAGACCGAAATAAATAAATAAATTTTAATATTACACTGCAAAGTCTTTTCGTGGAACAAATGCAGATAGCTCTGAAAAATACTCTCTATTCTGTTGTTTTTCGAAAGCAGATAATGCTTTAAATAATTTTTTGCATGCTAGGCAATAAGGCATCAGACCCGGTGATGAAGATATAAGTCTGAAAAGTCTTTTCATGGCATCAAATGCAAAAGTCAGAGGCTTGATAGAACAATTATACCCATGTTGGGCCCCAATGCATCAGACCCAATGATGATCAGTGATCAGACTCCATTTCAAAAGTAGCACATCTACAAGCCAAGCTACATTGAACCCCACATTGTCATATCTTCTAATGACCCGAACTGATTGAAGACGGCAGTGACACGGCCACACAACTTCAATACGACGCCGGCTACAACCGTTGCCGTGCAGTCAACTACTTGATTACAATGACAGCGACAACAACATCATCACACTCATATTTTTGTGCGTCTAAACAAAGTAAGCATTAATCTATAACCATTTTATCGTTCTACAATCAATTCAAGACAAATGACAACAAGCGACAGTTGCAGTCGACGGTTGTGTAGCCGTGCAGTCGGCAAATAATCGCCTCCGTACGATCTTTCTAATTCTATATTTTGGTGGATTTGGACGTGTCGCTGCCGTCGTCTGTGTGTTCGGGGCATAACGTTACAGTCTCTGACTTTGGCAAATTAATTTCAATTTGCATGCGCCAATCTATAAACCATTAATTTTTTTATCCCTACACCACACAAACAAATGAGAACACGGCGCATGCAAAGCATCCACAGCGGCGGCGTATGTAAACACATTTCCACCAATATTGATGCCGGCAAAGACAGCCCAACACCTTCAAACAACAACAGCGAATTCATCGATCAAAATTTGTAAATACACAACCAAAATGTATAAATAAAAATCCCTCAAAGTTGCTTACATGCCGAATTGGTAGTGGCAGACGTCCCCCATTATACACTCACATATGTATACACATACATATATAGATATGTATAGGTATATGTACAAATATGTAACAAATTGACGGGCGCTTAATCGAAGCAGTAAGCAAGTGTGTTTAATTAAAATTAGCTCAACATGCAAAATGCATGACCCACACATGTCACCACTGCGCGTTCGTGACTGTGTATGTGTATGAGTGTGTGTGTGGGTAGATTTCAGAATATTCGTGCAGCTTACATACTGAAATTATTAGCATGTTGTAAATTTTTGCCGGGCGCTGTTATTGATAACGCAGTGACGGAGCTATTAATGAGCCCAGCGCGGGTGTGCGACGCTGTGTGAAATGTGAATGGCTATTTCGATTTTATTTTTATTTTATCCTTAAGAGAAACAGGTTGTTGGTTGTTGGAAAAGATGCAACAATATTAAGGTTTCCGATAGTAACATTGATGTAGTACAATCTTCATGCAGAGCATAATTTTTTGCGACTTTTGTCCAACTGAGTTCGGCTTTCAGTGAACCAAAAATCCAGTTTTTCTAGTCCTGCCTTGTTTTCCTTTGTGCTGTAAACCTTTTTCAAGTTGTGATACAGACCGGCTGGTATTCAAATTGGGTCTGGTTCAATTATACTTTTTAATTGTGTTTTGCTTGTTTCTTCACCTCTGTACTTGGTGCCAATACAACAAAAACAACGCAAGGGAATAGCGTACAGAGACACTTTGATAAATTTCGAGAACGTGTTTCGCACCGATTCTGTTGTACTCATACATATATACAAGTATATACCTTCATATACCTAGTTGTATCTTCATATAAATAGTTGTTTTGCTTGTCTCATTTAACGCAAATCAGTACAATTTGAAGCGCTATTAAACTTGTTGGTGTGTATCTAAAGAACCCACTGCCGCTTAATTGAGTAGCAAGAAGCGTGTTTGCGTTACGCGCAGAGCGGCAGCCTCACATATATACCATACATAGCTCAATTGAATTCCGATAAGATAGGCCCAATCGATTCTAACCTCATTCATTGGTGTGCGGCGACCCATGCAGGTTGCACGCTCGCAGTGCAGTGTTGCGCCATGGCCCAAAGATCTTATCGGCTCATAAATTAGTCGCGTAAGCCGATAAGATATCAACAATTTGATTAATAATACAAGCGAAAGCGAAGCTGTGCGATGAATACATATCGCGACTGTGATGAAAGTGGCAATTAATGTCATTGGTTGGTTGACTGTGATTTGGGCGGACTGCCCGCATCGTCGCAGCTGCACACGTTTAAATGCACTTTAAAATGTCACAAACATACACACACATCAACTTATCGGTTACTCTTTGTCGGAAACTCGAGCCGCAGACATTTCTGAGTATTGTTGGAGAGCAACTCAACTACACGGAACGAAAAACGTTCAAAAAATTTGTGAATTTGTGCATAAACTGTATGAACATATTCATAGTTTTTGAACCAGTGAACGCGTTCATAAAAAGTTTATGAATGCATTCATAAACCTTCGGGTGACCCGAACGCTCATGAATGCGTTCATAAAAATTATGAATGTATTCACAAAAGTTTATGAACGCTTTCGTAAGCCTTCGGGTGACCCGAATGCTCATGAATGCGTTCATAAACCCTATGAACGCATTCATAAGCCTTGTTCATAAACCCAAACGTCTATGAACGAAATTCATAAAATGTTTGATTTTTTCATAAAAAAAATTCCTGAAATTCAAAATCCCTAAAAATTGAAAACATATTTTGTTTATTAATTATAAATATGAATAATTAATTTTTTAATAATGATATAAAAATTCAATAAATTTTCGTTTTATAATAAACAGTATATGGCCGCCACCCGCATCTTTGACTGCTAAAAAGAAATTGACAATTAATAGCAGTGAAATAATTTAAAAATAAATAAAATAATATAAATAAGTTATTTAATTGAATTCGACTTACCTGTCTCGCTTACCTGTCTCGGGTAGCGCGCTGGCTTCTCATACCGATGCCCTAGGTTGGATTCCTAGCTTGGGCTGGTAAAAACGCTCATCTACTTATATCGCTAACCACATAAAGCAGATGAGAATTACAAGAATCGCTCAAGAGCGCTCTTGGCAGGCAATGGCAAAACCTCCAAGTGTGTAAGAAAAAACTGCCAATCGCCGTTCGGATTCGGCGTGGCCGAACGAAGGGTTTAGGAACGAATTTCAGAAACTATATGAACGTGTTCAAAAACTGATTCATAAAGTTTATGAAAAAAATCAAAAAATTTATGAATGTTTCATAAAAAGTTCAAAATAAAGGTAGCCTGCCCGCTCGGCTCGTACCCGAACCAAAAATGTGAGATTCGGCTTTTATAAAATGGTTTATGAACGAAGTTTCACAATTTTTATGAACGCGTTCATAAACATGTATGAACCGTTTCATAAATTTTATGAAAAAAATCAAAATGTTTATGAATTTTTCATAAAAAGTTCAAAATAAAGGTTTATGAACGCCGTTCATAAGATTTTTATGAATTATTTTTACCCGTGTACCAGCGGCTTTTTTGTTGGCGATTTGTGTTTTTTTTTCAGCTCGATTTCAGTTTCCGCATTCGCTTTAAAGAAGTTTATAACAATTTCATTTCAACACATAAATCACGTTGCTTTGGCGCCGTTGAAAATGCCAAACTTAGCTGATTCCCCAATAGCTCTGATGGCCCAGTAGTCGGTCAGCGTGCGAGTTTTACCAGTAAACAGACTGAAAATGTGGTGCGTGCGCTTACTTTGGTGTTTTTTGTTTAAAAATGATTTTCGCTCCGCTTTTGTTTACTGAACTTTTATGCAATTGCAAAGTGAAATGCCCATTGAATTTGGGTTAATGAGCTGTCAAGATTTCACATGTCTTACACACATACACAGATAACAACAAACTCAAATCAGCATCGCTGGCGTGCAGTCGACTTGATTCGGGTTTCGTTGGGACGCGGGCTTGCAACTGGAATATAAAATAAACGCAACTCTTTAAGGCGCTTTTATGGAGGAGGATTTCTATTTATTGTATGAGTGGAATTTCTCATGGCCATTTAATGAAAATAGATACGTTATCTTATGTAATTGCGTGCTTGAAACCCTAAAAAATCTACATTACCTTCGCGAATGTCCCGAACTAAACAGCTCCGAATACTGTGCCTTCCTTCACCACGACCCAATACTCTTCCTTTCCGACTCCACCCACACTCATATTGAAAAAACAATCTTTAACATTTGAAAAGCATCTAGACGCTGCTATCTAATTTAAACTTCCATCCCCTTCGTTGTAGAAGCAGCTGACGCCTATTGCTGCTAGCCTTTCTACCAATTATTGTCCCATAATTATATATGCCTACAATTATATATGCTAACAGTCCCTACCGTTTCAGGAGAGACTAAAAATTAGCAATTATGTTCGTATGTATGGATCCTACAAGTTGTTTTGTTTCATAATTTTTCACTATACAATGGTGTCTACAGTCGAAAGGGAGACTAAGAACGAGCTCTTCTATGCTTTATTATTATTATTTTTTTATTTTTAAAATTACTTATGTATTGTTACTTTAGACTTGATTTCCACCAATGACCCACATACTTGTGATCCCAATGATCCAAACTTTCTAAGCGAAATACTCTGCCCCAATATTATTGGTTTCCGCTCATCCAGTTTGGAGTGCATTAAGTATCAATTTGTACCACTGATCCACAGACTTGTGATCCCAATGATCCAAACTTTCTAAGCGAAATACTCTGCCCCAATATTATTGGTTTCCGCTCATCCCTTTTGGAGTGCATTAAGTATCAATTTGTACCACTGATCCACAGACTTGTGATCCCAATGATCCAAACTTTCTAAGCGAATACTCTGCCCCAATATTATTGGTTTCCGCTCATCCCTTTTGGAGTGCATTAAGTATCAATTTGTACCACTGATCCACAGACTTGTGATCCCAGTGATCCAAACTCTAAGTGAAATTTTTCTTCTCCAATATTATTGGTTTCCGCTCATCCATTTTGGAGTGCATTAGGTATCAAAAGACAAACAATTGGACAAAAACTAACAAACTTATAATAAAAACAAACTTCCGACTTTACTTTAGTCCCACTGTGTCCAATACTTGACTCAATCTTTAGCCTAAACATGAGTGAGTTTTGGCTTCTAGTTAAAAGAGCTGTCATCATTTTTCTCTGACTTTTTTGCCCAATTTTTTTGCTTCAGAGTCTTTTTATAATTCTATAACATTTTTACAAAGTTTTTGCAGACGGTTTCAGGTAATAATCTAGAGGATTCGTTTCTTCCAATTCGGCGTGTTTACGCTGCTCTCCAGTCGTTTGCGAATTCTTTGCACTTCGATAGTCTGTTTTGGTTTGGTGTCAGAAATCTTGAGACTTTGTTTGCAATACTCCAAAAATCAGAACTCTTGATGGCTTTAATGCGCCACAATAGTAATACTTAAAACAACAATTTAAAAATCACAGCAACAAAGCGGTGAAAGTGTAAACTCTGCCGCATAACGCCGGAAAAATTCAATGGCGTAAATAGAAGTGGTGCTTGAGCGTTTCATCTGTTGTCTACTCAGCCCATCGCTCTGCAGTGCCCATTTACTTTTCATTTCTTTTCTTCCCCGAAACTTTGTGCATTTGTTTGAACAAAATAAAATAAAATAAATTACAGACAAACTGTTCATATTTTACACATTTGTCTTTTGGGCATTTTTCTGTTATTTTACGGTTCTGTTTGGTTTGGTTTGTTTTTGGTGTTATTTTATTTTCTTGGTTTTGGCTTTTTCCGGCTGTATTTGATATTTGTGTTGCTTTTGTTGTGTACCGTCTTGGCTGTCATTTTATTTATGCATCATTTATTGTGTTTTTTACCTTGATGCATCCAGCCGGCAACTCACATATGTCAGCTTTTGCGTAGTAGTGGAGTTTTGGTTGCGCTGTTGTTGTTTTCGTTGACACTTGGGTGCTTTTGTTGCGCGGTGTATGAGAAGGGAGGGCTGGCGTTCAGGGAGGGAGGGCCGTTGGCTTTGGCGCACTACGAAGTTGTTTGCACTCTGTCATGACATTTAGTTGTTTTGTTACTTAATATTTGCTGTGTTTTACTTTGCATTTTCCTTAAATTGCCGTTAAGTACTTCTCAAGTTATTGTCAATTTAATGCAATTAACAGCGCCGTTGTAGTGTCGTTGAATTGCTTGTTGAAGCGCGCTGACTGATTTCGTACCAAAGTTTGTTGAAGTAGTAGGAAGTAATCCATTGGAAAAGTCCTTGGCAGTCACTTAAAAGACGAACTAATTGTCTCTTGAATGTTGTTGTTGTTTGCAAAGTGCTATCAATTAACACGTGATGGATTGGGGCTAAAGCCAGAAAGTTGTGGGTTCAAAGACGAACGCAGCTTTTGACTGTTTTGAAAACGGAGCTAGTAGTTAATTGTGCGTCCTAAAGTCACTTACCAGATATTTGACTCTTTTTTTGAGCTAGAGAAGTACCAACCCGCTCTGAATACTTTGTCGAAGCAAATTAAGGATCATCATAGTGATGTGCCCGTCCGACTGTTTTGAAAGTGAAGCTGGTAGTTAATTGTGCGTCCTGCAACCACAACCTTAGTCAGGTGCTTATAAAGTTACTCACCAGGGTGTTTGACTCTTCTTAACCCTTTCGCTATTTTGTTGCCATATGGCAACATGCTACATTGTGGACGTCTGCATCCTCTATGGTTGCAAGAATAAATTTTTTGTTGGTCTTTAAAATAGTTTGAAGTTTTAGGAAAAATACGAAATTAATAAACTGAATATTAAAGTTTAACCCTTATTCTCATACCCGGGTACCCGGGTGCCCACTGCGATGTATTTTCGTGAAAAAAACTGACAAATAATGAAAATTTTTTTTTTACCTTCCGGATCCTCGTTATTTAGGTGAAAAGCGAACAAATCATATATTTAAAAAATTTTGTTTTCTAATATTGAAAACTTAAAAATTTAATGAAATGGGTACCCGGGTACCCCGGGTGCCAAACGACGTTAGTAAGTTTGGGTATGAGAATAAGGGTTAAAGAAGAGAAGTATACACGTTTTTTTAATGGTATATCTTGACATAGTAAAGGAAGAAGAAGCAGAAAAAATTAGAGAACTTTTTAATTTGACGTTTTCTTTCACATTAGATATTTTATTTTTTTTAATTTTGGCTGAAGTAAATGAAGAAATATTCAAATTTTCGTTATGCGTAAAAAGTTTTATGTTTAAGTAATTATTACAGCCACAACGATGTAGTAGCTCTCGTAGAAAACCACTCTAAAATACAGGGCCCGAGTATAAAAATGAAAAATTTCTTTTGGAATGTTGCTGACGAAAAATTTAAAATTGTAACTTTCCCCAGTAAAAACCTGTAGCGAAAGGGTTAAGTGATAGGAAGGTACAAACCCGCTCTGAATACTTTGTAGAAGCAATTAAATTCACCATAGTGAAGTGGCCGTCCAAAGAGGCAACACTGGCATTTAGGAAGCCTATGAACTGGTCAAGAAAGATGCATTGCTGCCTGAAACGTTCCATAGGTTTCCCACGTGTCAAGTCAGTGGTTGACTGAAGCCGTTCTTAGACACCTTCAAAATGTCTTTTTGGTCAGTTGGATAATTTAGGGACGGTGACTTATCTTAAGCAACAAAACTTGTGCAAAACTTTCATACCAATCGTGCTTCTATATGAACCAAAAGCATAAATTTCAAAACCGATTTAAACCCATTTGTAATGAAAACCACAGATTGTTCCAATATCTGTCTTTAAGCTCTAACATTGAATAGTACTTTCATACGTACAAACGTCTCTTAAAGCCATTCAATTATCCACAAAATTGGCCTTCAATATTGAGAATTTTTGTAATCTTCTCGTCTAGAAAATATCATGGCTTCAGTATGCAGTTCGCTTGAGAGTTCTGTGCGACCTTAACAAATAAATATCTGGACAATGAGCACAACCCAGAGCCGTTGGCCGCTGTGAACGACATCTGCGCACAAACATACATTCGTACAAAAAGACAACAGCCAGACAAATAGACACAATACAAGTGTTTGTCTGACTAGGCTGCACAGCTTCCTGTGAATTGAAAAAATCGGCCTTAGTGCCGACTGCAGCTGCGAGCCGAAGAACAGCGTAGAAAAATGAAAAACCTTTGCGGCCGCTCATATCTAACGAATGGTCCATTGTGTTGCGTAAATAGAGTGGAAAATCATGTGTACGGTGCAGCTGTACGCACGCAGACGATTTTAGATGTTCACCAATGTTGCATTCTGTGTGATTTTCGCTAAGCTTTGATGCGTTTTTCCTACTACAGCTACGTGGTTTAGTTGAAGATTTTTCATCAACCGATTTCGCACAACAATTAGCCATTCATTGAAATTTTCTACACGTTTTCGGAGGGAGGGAAGGAAACTTGAAAAAAAATACAATACATTGGGGTTGTAGACGCTTTGATAGCTTTTGTATGGTTTATGTTCTAACCGGTTTTGCGCATAGAACAGTCTAAGGGCCTTAAAAATATATTTCTCAGTTTGACAAATAGTGAACACCTCTATCATCGTAAGCACATTGCCACCGTATGTATTAATGCCTCAACATTCTCCAACATTTTTACTTGCGTTTAAAATTCCTGCTACTTTCCGTCTGCTTGCCGCCTTCCTTATTCCGTTGCCACTTCGACTAAGCAGTTTGTTGTCGCAGCTCAGAAGCTTCGGCCGAGCGCATCGTGAAGCCGCTTAGCTTGCGTGCTCCTCACATCTTGGGATCTTATAAAGAAATGCCAGTCTACCTTTGGCTACATTGTTTCGTTGTTTGTTGTAGACCTGCTTAAGGGCAAACAGGCGGGAATCGAAGAGCCGAGCAGACAGAAGAACAAAACAACGCTGGCAACATTTTACCGTAGATCACATCACGATTTACTACGTGACCTCATAATACAGGAAAAAATTTTGCAATTAGTGCGTCGTGCCGAGTCAGCCGCATAGTGTTTGGCAACTCGTTGGCATTGTGTTGGCAACTCTGGCGGTACGGTGTCGTGGCTTGAGGCTGTCTTTGGTCGTCGCACTTACTGTCTTCTTGTTCTTGCAGCAGCACTGTTGTAGCCCTTTTTGTAGTTGTTGTTTTTGTAGTCTTGCTTATTGGATTTTGCCATTTTCGGTGCAAGCAATAATTTTGAATTTATTTATCGTTTTGTTGTTGCTGTTGTTGTATTTTTAGCAATATTGAAATTCACTGCCGCTGCAGACAAGTTTCCCCCACTTTGTTGCGCGTCTGCCTTTGATTTTTCAGCGTTGCGCATTTCAATCATTCATGAAAAATTGTATACATATAGCTTTGGTCGCTTCTCTTCCGCCGAAGCGATTGTCGGCTGCTCATGCGACTTGTTGCATCAATAGTGCAACCTAATTTCCGGTGGAAGTCCGATAATGCTTGCCGGCGTATTTTCGCAGCAATTTGCCTTTGTTTCGTGCGGCTGCTGTTTATTGTAATTTTTGCAGCGTGCTCGTGCCATTTCTAGTATTCTACGTTCCATGCTGACGACGATTATGCTTCGCCGCTGTGGAGGATTGAGTGCGGCAGGATTATTATCGTCGCCGAGTGCTGCCATGTCGTGTTAGCGTATTTGATGTCTGCATGCTGAGGTTTCTGGGTCAAGGGTTTGACGAGCCTTCAGCCGACCAGCTGGACCGAGTTGAATGGACGCGGCAGCACATCGCCGCTGCTGTTGACCTCACACTTTCCATATTTTGTTGTTGAATTGTTTTAATTACTCGATTAAATTGGCATGCTTTCTGCCTTACTTCATTTATTTTTATTTTTTCACCACTCCGTTTCGGCATTTTACGCTTTTCCAAACGCCAAAAATACTGTGTGGCTCGTCTTGCTTCCGGCGTCTGTTACAGCCGGCAATAACCCAGTTTTATCTGCAACTCTTTGAGCCGCTTTTTAATGCCCCACAGCGTACTTTCCATTGTGCCCAGAGCGTTTATCTTGCAACTTTTCGCTTCATACTCGTTTCAACGTTTTGATGAATTTTCTTTGTTGAGGTTTTGCTTTGTGAAGCGTGTTTGCATTTATGCGCTGATAAGCACACAAAAGCCACAATTACTGACGCGCCAATATCGTGCAGTCTCCTCAGTCTCAATTGAAAAATTGGAGAAAAGTAAAAAATTGTAAAAGTTTTTGCGGCAAAAGCGCAGCTGAAACTAGCCAGCAATTGCTCTTTTATTTGACGCGCATCTGATGATTTTTTGAGTGGCATCTGCTGTCTGCCGCGGTTCAACAAACCCTCAAACAAAAGCTCGCGTTGCTTCAGGTACACAGTTGGGATGTGGCAAGACTGCTTTGTGCCACAGCAATTAGCAGTGGAGGAAAATCGCACCAGTTGTTCTCTGCTTGGTGGGAAAATGCTGTTGTTTAGAAGTTCGAACCGGTTTTAGCGGCAATTTTCAATTGGAACACTTCCGATTTCGTTCCGAGACAATCACAGTCGAACGAGGTGCTTGCAACTGGCTCTCATGCTGGCTTTGTTTCCGTCGTGTTAATGTTTCACTCAAACATATTATTAAACGAAGTTTTCGTGCTGTGTGCGCGCAACAAGAACCTGAACTGAAGAACTAGAAAATCACTATCAATGTTGTTTTGCATTTAATTGTGGTCTTTATATCCGACGAGTTACAGCTAAGCGTCTGGCAGCGTAGTGGGAAAATGATTGTCTCTGCGACTGAACGGTTTTGCAACGGAAAATTTTTAAAAGCGCGTTTCCGTTCTGGAATCGATCGATGGCATTGTTTTCAATCAGTTCTGCAAGAGTTACTAAAAGAGTTGTTCAATTAACACGCCAGGAATATTAATGATGGTGTCGAAATATTAGTTTTTCGAAGAAGGTTATCGTGTACAAGATGTCATTGCTTGCGTTACTGTAAAGTTTTCTTTGTGTCGTCTGTAGAAAACTTTGACAGTTTTGCCTCGTTGTTTTGCTTCGTCTTTTTCTTTGGGGCGACACTTGTGGTATGACACTATAAATGATTTAATGTAACTTATGTATATATTGGCTATACTCACTCCTACATTGAGTGACAGCTGGTATATCTTCAAACATTTTTGCTCACAGGACTTATTCGGATTTATTTTGATATATAATAATTGCCTGGTTGTACAATAAGAAGGAGCTCTGATGGTTGGACCATGTAGGGTTACATGGATTCAGAGCCACCCTCTGACACTTTGATATCTATATAAAAAGGGAACTTACGAATTGTAAACTGCACTTGTTGAGAGTCTAATGTCTAATGCTAACACTCCACTGAAAGGCTTTTCAACAATGGTACAGTACAATTGTATTAATCCGTTTTAAAACATAACCAGTGTTCATCGGCTAAGAAATCAGAGACTCAAAAAGACAAATAAGACTCGAAATAGAATAATAACAGCCTACTGAAGACATTTAAGGTCCTAGGTAAGATTCTTGATTCTAAAAAATAAGCAAAATGTATCACTTAACTACACTCGGACTTCGGTCATGTTTTAAAGATTCTCTTTCAAATGAAATATTCTTTAATGTGGTTTATCTCCGGTCTCGATATTTGCAGCGGGTAGTTTGCTGGCTTTTCATACCAGAGATCCTAGGTTCGATTCCTAGTTCGAGCACTCGTCTACTTCTATTGCTATACACATGAAGTAGATGAGAGTTATAAGGTAAGGTTAGGTTGGAGAGGCAGCCTTCTACTACCACAAACCGCCATTCGGCTTCGGCGTTGAACTGTAGGTCCTCTCCTTTCGTTTCCATAAATGCGAGGCATTGCGCTGGTTCAGGAAGGATATATAGGTTGGGAGAAAGGATGTTGGGTGAAGAATTTGTGGACTTGAACCCATCAAGATCATAAGTGCTGGGGAAAATATCTGCAGGGAGACCATTCCACAATCGCGCTGTACGAGCCAGGAACGTACCTTCTCTGTAGTGCGTGGTGCGCTGGAACATCGTTTCGACGTGGAATGTATGGGCGCCAGTGTTCAAACGGGTTGCCCGGGGAAATACCCGGAGTGATGGCAGCAAGTTGCTCATCTCCACTGAGCAATTACCGAAAAAGTATCGGTAAAATAAAATCACACATGCCACGTTTCGACGATGTTCCAAGGAGTCAATAGAGCTGGATGCCCTACTGTCCCCTATAAGTTTAATCGCACGGTTTTGCACCCGATCCAGGAGCTCCAAATGGTTTTTGGAAGCCCCTGCCCATAGGTGCGAGTTAAACTCCATTTTAGGTCGGATATAGGTGGTATAAATAATGCGGAGATCGGACGGGGTGAAATATTTTTTGCACCGCTTTAAGAAGCCGAGGCACTTGGCTGCTTCTTTCGACACGCCAAAAATATGATCGTTCCAACGAAGATCGTTCTTAATAGACATGCCCAGAACATCAAGAGCTGCCGATTCCGCAATACTCATACCATCCATAACCAGGGATGTGTTGGGATGTGGGGAGACTCGTTTGTGGGATAACAGGCAACATTGGGTAAGCTGGCTGGTCAAGTAGGCCACGCATAGACCCTATTGCGTCCATAGCGATACCAGTTGGAGCGCCTTAGTATTGCGGCTCGACATAAAAGTGCGTCCGTAAGAATGCGGGTGTTCCTAGCGAAGTTCAGCAGCAACTTGATGTCATGCTTGGGAACCTTCTCTAACCCAGAAAAGAACGGGTCCCCTAAGTACGTCGTAGTCTTGAGATAGCCGGTCAGGAGAATGTGTTCCAGGGTTTCCTTGGCACCAATTTCTAGACCTTATGAGCCTCAGGAAAAAATAACTTAACCCTGGAGCATTAATCTTGTTTTGTAACTGTACTACTAAATCTTCGTGATGTTAGTTGTTTTAGTGAGTTTAGGGTTGAGCAATTTTTTTTTCTCAGTCTCACAAGAATTTTAGCGAACCAGGAACTCAACGCGAGGTATTAGGTATAAATAAGTAATCAATCTGAGGATGATGACCAAGGAAAAAGACCATTCAAGAACAACATGAAAGAAGACCTAATCGAAGCTTTGAACCATGTCCAAAGTCCGAGAGAGTAGAGTGTGGAATCAACTAGCATTGGTGTTCCGGGATTAAGGCAAATTCTATCAACACGTCTATAACACAGCACAACAAAAAACACTTTTTTTCTGTTGCATGGAGTTTTTCTACTGTTTCTTAATAATTTGGGTGCGCTGATTTCGAATCTACCCTCAGATTTTTTCTAGCAGCTCTAGTTTGTGAGATATAGGTACCATGTCATTTTTTCAGTTTTTCCTCTACTTTTTCCATATTTTTGATCGTAATTTCTAAACCAAAAAACCGATTGACATTACCATATTTTCACCTTATCGCATTAACAACACCGCACGGCTTCTTTTCCGATGCAACTTATTTTTATAAGTTTTAAAATGCCGCGGTAATTGGACCTCAAAGTCGGAAAACATTGAATTTTAAGGCGTTTTCTTTGATGGTCAAAAACATACACATTTTTTGTAAATCAATTAACGAGTTCGGTGTATAATGAAATCCGACACATCAAGCAATACAACACAGCCAAATTATTTGGCGGAATACACATTCGCATCGAAATAATAGCAAAAATGTACCATAGTCATTTTCATCACTTTTCATACTTTTTCCTTAAAAAATTAGGTGCCTCAAAATATGCTCTTATATGTTCCATTTATAGTCTGAAATACAACTTTGCATATTTTGAGGCTCCTAATTTTTAAGGAAAAAGTATGAAAAGTGATGAAAATGGCTATGGTACATTTTTGCTATTATTTCGATGCGAATGTGTATTCCGCCAAATAATTTGGCTGTGTTGTATTGCTTGATGTTTCTTCTTAAGATATTTATATACTTCGTAACTTGATTTATGAAACATCTGTACAGTTTTCGTCATCAGAAAAAACGCCTTGAAATTCAATATTTTCCTACTTTGAAACCTTATTACAACGCCAATTTAGAACGCATAAAATTGATTAATGTCAGAAAAGATGGCGTGAGATGTTGTTAGTGCAACTATATAAAAATCATATAGATAGGATTATTGGTCCAGAAATTATAGTCGAAAACGAGAAAAAAGCCGAGGAAAATTCGAAAAAGTGACACGCCCATTTTTTGGGAAAACTAGAGCTATTACATAAAAACGGAGTATGGTTTTGGAAACAGCGTGGAAAAACGATTCAGATTCATGTAAAAAACTCTATGCAACAGACATGCTGTTGTGCAGTGTAATCTATAAATATCAGCAGACAATACATTTGTATAACTACAATGAAACTACAGCTGGAAGCCAATTGGCCAAAACGTGAGAACATTATTTCTGTAGAACCTCAGCATACTTGATCCGTAGTCAGGTCCATCTAATCGTTGGAGGATGAGCAGATTATATGGATCAAGCTTGTGGAGTAGAAATAAATGAAATGAAAAGGGTCAGTCTATTAAGAGTGAAGTTTCGTGCTAGTCTTCAAAGACATTTGAGTATCTTAGGCCATATTTCTATTGTTCAGAACATTGTGAATGCTCTTCTAAGATCCTTGAATGTGTCTGAGGACTAGTTACATTCCTTCCTGTACAATTAGGTGTCCTACCCTCAAGTTCAAAGCTTTTCAGTAAAAGAAGAAAGAGCATAAAAAACAATGGCCATGTTAGCCATTTCAACAATCAACACCTTCTGCTTAGTTCTTCCGGAAAACTTTTCAAAGTTGAAATTGTCTCGCAGAAAAGTTTTTCAACTTTTTCACACAACTAACGCGGCCATTATGTATGCAATTTCGAACCAGTAGGATGATGTTTTTATAAACAACAACAACAACAACGGCAAACCAAGGCAGTTCACCAAGTGAGCGACGCAGCAAAGATGTAAAAATGCTTAGATTTCCGCTGTTTGAAGTACATTTTTCTGACTTAATGCTACTCTACACTTTCTATAATAACCACATTTGTGTTGTACGTGTGTGTGCACAATCTTGCACATCTTTACATATCTTCTGTACTTATATGTTGTTGGTGTTTTTACGGCGTATGGCAGCAACGCGTAATGATTTATTATGTGTGAAGTTGGCGATGATTGAATTTTACGCCGCTCGCTGCTATATCTTTTTCGTTGTTTAGTTGACTACCACTGTTGTTGTTGTGGTTGTTGTTTCAACTGCCAGATAACTTAATGGTGCTGGGTGTTGTTGATATTTTTGTTTTTCTATGCGCTGTCGTAGCCACCGCAACGCCTCAAAGTTTATCTCAAGAGGTCATTTACATTCTTCATGGTTCTTGCACTTTTGTTCTATGCGCTTTGGCGTCTCCAACGCGTCGCTGCTGCTGCTGCTTTGGCGTTTCTACCGACAGTTTGCTTTGCGTTTTCATTTGCGACAATTGCTACTTTTACTACTTTTTCTTGGCGACTTTGTTCCTTTTCAAGTTTTTTCTTTTACTGCGTCTTTCTTCGACTGTTTCAGCTTGCAGCATAGACGGTTGCAGTTGGTTTGACTGTATGTCGTTTCCATTTTAAAGCAGACAGAATTATTTAGCATTAATTGAGCGCATAGCGGCATTCACTTTCAGTGCAACTTTTCTCCATTTCAATTTTATTAGAGTTTTTCTTTAGTTTTTTGTAAGAGTTGAAAGTGAGCTGACAGTTGCTGTCATTGCTGTCAAATTTTCAATTTGAGCGCACAAAATGCATTGCATTTCCATTATTCGGCTGTGATGCGTTATTTAACACCGCGCCGGACACTTTTGAGGTCGTGACCCTCATTGCTTCCCCCCAAGTGTGCTTTCACAAAATGTGGGCGCATTGTGCTCAGAAACAGCGCCAACTCTTTGACATTAACCCTTTCGCTACAGGTTTTTACTGAAATTTGACATTAACCCTTTCGCTACAGGTTTTTACTGTGCAAAGTTAAAATTTTAAATTTTACGTCTTAGACTTCTATGTGGTTATATTAGCAACATTCTATAAGAAATTTTTTAATTTTTATACTCGGACCCTGTATTTTAGAGTATTTTTCTATGAGAAACCACATCGTTGTGGCTGTAATAATTACTTAAACATAAAACTTTTTACGCATAACGAAAATTTGAGTATTTCTTCATTTACTTCAGCCAAAATTAAAAAAAATATCTAAATTAAAAGAAAACGTCAAATTAAAAAGTTCTCTAATTTTGTCTGCTTCTTCTTCCTTTACTATGTCAAGATATACCATTAAATAAGTGTATATTTCTCTTCTTTAAACTTAAATATTGAGTTTATTAATTTCGTATTTTTCCTAAAACTTCAAACTATTCTAAAGACCAACAAAAAAATGTATTCTTGCAACCATAGAGGATACAGACGTCCACAAAGTAGCATGTTGCCATATGGCAACAAAATAGCGAAAGGGTTAACGAGCATCGTTATTGGGCTTTGATTTTTTTGCTTGTGATTGTTGTTGTTGTTGCGTACCGATTTTCTGACCTTGCAGTGTGCGTCGACTTGACCACTAAAGCGTTTGATTTCAGATTTGAACAAATTGTAATTTTTGCTTTGTGCATTTTTACGTGGGCTTTGGGCAGTGTCTGTTTTCATTATGATTTTGTTTCTTTTATATTGTTTTTCGCTTTGTTTCTACATTGCACACCAAGGAAAATTGAAATTTTAAACTGCTTTGCTGGCGTTGGCGATTTTCATGGAAACTGACGTCGAAGTTTGAACTTGTTTCAAGTACTTCGCGCGAAGCGTTGGTTGGCCTCAAGTTTACCAAAACCGTGAATGCAATTAACGTGTCATATTTGGTTTTTTCTTATTTAAATCTTCAACAAAATTTGCCCCTATAACAGCACAAGCAGTTGTCATTTATCTCACTTAGAGTTGGCGCTCGACAAAACATTTCGAGTGCACATTAACAGCTCTAACTTTGTTAATTTGTTGTGTTTTCAATTGTTTGGCACTTAGTTTGTCAAACAATTTATTGCCCAACTTGTCTATGGTTGACTTTTGAGTCTTCTCAAGAACCATTACTGGCTCGTAGGCACACATTTTCAACTTCCTCTGGATTACAACTGCAACCCGCTGCACATTTGGCCAAGGTTGCCAAATACGCTGCAACTTGGGCCAACCTATTCAAGCTGCCAACAATTCTTATTCGTTTATTTGTTATTATCTAACGCGACTTATTTGTGTTTCCCTTCGCGCCCATTTTGGCCCATTTGCAGTTGCAATTTAGAATCGTTTTAATTAAACTTCAGTCAGTGTCTGGTTTGGCCCTTCCGCATACTTTACGTTCACTTTAGCCATTCATCCATCTATCCATACGTCCGTTTGGAGTCAACTTTCCTGCTTAACGCAATTAAAATCGAATAGCGCCCGTCTGGCCCAGGCAATTCGATGTACTGTCCCCGCCCTCCTCTTTGGCTCTCACCAATAACCTTAAGTCAGCGCATGATTCCGTCATCATCATCATCGTCATTAACATTATGCCTCATTATGTTTATGACTATGGCCCGTCCGTCCGTGCGTCTTTAAAGTGTTTTTTTTTTCTTGCTTTTGTTATTATTGCAAATAGTTGGCAACGCAACTACCTCAGTGCCCCAGTGGCTGGCTCGTTGCCCTGCCACGACTTCAGCTCTTAATTGTCTGCCACAACGTTAAACCCTAAAATGGGTCATCACGTTCCTTGTGCCCGAGCAGACAGACAGACAGCAGATTGCCGCATTCGGTGCTGCAACTTCATTGGCAAACGTTGCATGCGCTTCCTAGTTGCCGCTCGGCAGTGTTATTGTTTCTCTATTGCCGCCCACCACTTCTCGATGCCATAAAGTGCTGCGATTGTGCGATTGAGGTGAGGTTTTCTGTGCTGCCATATCGGTGAAGGAAATTAGCGCGCGCCAGACTGTCTGGCTGGGCTGAAAACATACTTTAAAGTTCAATTGTTGTTGATTTATGGGCGCAACATTTCTGCATTTCCTGTGCGGGTTCCAGTGACACATTATGGACCAATGTCTAAAAATATAACATACTGTATATACATTTTAAATTTGTATCATTAGGTAATTGAATCGTTGGCTATTGCGTCGTTGCTATGAAGGAGATATTTAAAAAACATATTTTTTAAATATTTAAATTAAAAAAAAATTAAAATTGTACAATGCTCAATAAAATGAAAAAGTAATCAGCACTCCTAGCAACATTCTGTTTGTTGTATGTTTATTTTTATATATATGTATATATAATATTTTTTTTTTTTTTTAGCTCAACGCAATGCAACTACAGCAAAATTTAGGTCATGTTGAAACTGTTGAAAAAGTGCGTTTCCATACGACGAGTGCAACCGAGTCCATTGCCGTTGCTGGCTTCACTATTTGTAATATTGTTGTTGCTGTTGTTTGTCGACATGTGCCGCTATTTTTATTGATAAAAAAACAAAAAAAAGCAATTCCACATAAACAGTTTTTCAGTATTTTTTTCCATTAGTATTTTTAACTACAAAAAAATTATGCATACGCACAGCATAACAACAACACTCACACACATACATATGTACGTACATGCAGTTAGTTGCGCATTTAAACGTACATTACCGATTATTAAGCATAATTAAGCATTTTATATGAACACTTTGTGCCTGGTCGACCCTTGTTCGCTCGTAAGGTGCGTTGCTGCAATGCTTTTGGGCCACGCATGGCAACAAATTTAACGTGGAAATTAATGAATTCAATGACTAACTTTTTGAACATAAATACTTTCATTATGGCTTTTGAAGTCATTAAGCTTTAGTGTTGGAGACGAAGCGGAGAGTTTGCTTTTTCAATGAGATGCAAGGAAGTGAAATAAGTATTAGTACTTTTCAAATATATAGTTCGGTTCGATTTAGTTCGATCGATTACACTACTCGACACGAAGAATGCTCCTAAAAATAAAAGTATTTTTTAGACTAATCTTCGGCTGCTGAACACGAAACTGAAAATCAAAAAATTTTCTTAAGAATCGTTTTCGAAAAATCTTCGAAAAACACGGTTTTTCCCTCTTATTTCAGTTATGAGCACATATCTCGTAAACCAATCCGACTAACACAGGTGGGCCGTCGTTCAGAAGGCAATTAACTATCCTTTCCAACGATATATCGATTGTCCAAATCAGATGAGATTTGGGGAAGTTACTGACGATGAAAGTTGAAAAAAAATTGAATTTTTTGACCATTTTCAAAAATTATACATTTTCGAATCGTTTTTTTATAGATAAAATAAATGATCTCCTCTGGTTTTAAAATCTAAGATGAAAGATATATTATTTGAGCAAATATTAAGCCTAACATCAATAGAATTGAAACAAAAGTGACAAAGTTATGATGCACGGAGTGAAAACACCAACTTTTCATTTATTACACCGTGCGAAAAAATTTTTCAATTTTTCCGAGACCCATCCAAATGTTGATATAGACGTGAAACAAGAGGTCATTTATAATACGAGGGCGGGTCAATAAGCCCGTGACTTTTTGAATTTCCCGCCTCTTAATTGAAATGGCAACACTGCTCCCGTCAACAGTCATCTGTCAGTTGACTCTTGTCAAAAATTGAACAAGCTGCGACATTTAGTTTGTTTTTGACAGCCGTTAATATCAGACTACCGCGTTGACTGAGAAGAAAATGGAAAAAAGTGAATTTCGTGTGCTCATTAAGCGTTATTTTTTGCGGAAAAAATCCATTACGCAAACCAAGGCTAAGCTTGATAAATATTATGGGGACTCTGCATCATCCATTTCCATGGTAAAAAAGTGCTTTACTGAATTCCGATGTGGCCGTACAAGCACGGAAGATGCCGAACGTTCTGGACGCCCAGTTGAAGTCTCCACATCCGAAACAATTGAAAAAATCCACGATATGGTTTTAGCCGATCGGCGCGTTTGCTCACAATCGACCACAAACGCAACCGTGTGACATGTGCAGTTTCCATGGCAAAAATCCATGAATTGGGCTACGAATTGCTCCCTCATCCCGCCTATTCACCCGATCTAGCCCCAAGTGACTATTTCTTGTTCCCAAACTTGAAGAAATGGCTCGGCGGAAAGAGATTTGCCTCCAATGACGAAGTCATCTCACAAACAAATGCCTATTTTGAAGACCTCGACAATTTCGGAAGGGATAAAAAACTGGAGAAACGTTCGGCTAAGTGTATAGATCTCAAAGGAGACTACGTTGAAAAATAAAATAACTTTTTATCTAAAAACCTGTGTTTCATTCAAAAAGTCACGGACTTATTGACCCGCCCTCTTATCCTGGCATAGTCAATTCTTCATTTTCTGACCCAAAAACCTTCTTAAAGGACTTTAAAATTTTAAGGATATATATTCAAATATTTTTTTAAATATTTGCGATTGTGCAATGATGAAGAAATGGGTATCAAATGAAAGAGGAAAATTGTCTCCTCTTAACTAAATTTTCTATTTTTAACTTTCAGAACTTTGAAATAGAAAAAAATTTAGATGTATGAATCTACAGACTGAGATCCAAAACATATATGTTTTGCATACCTGACACTTGTGTTAGTCGGATGGTTGGTTTACGAGATATGTGCTCATAACTAAAATAAGAGGGGAAAAACGGGTTTTTTCGAAGATTTTTCGAAAACGCTTCTTAAGAAATTTTTTGATTTTCAGTTTCGTGTTCAGCAGCCGAAGAGTAGTCTAAACAATACTTTTGTTTTTAGGAGCACGCGATGAACCCATTTTTTGTCGAGTAGTGTTATGGTATCGTTGTTGGGAATGAGCAAAAGCAGGGAGTAACCAGTCTACTGAATTCTCCATGCTGAGATATTTACACGTTTGGGCCGCGTTGCGTCGAGTTTTACTGAGCAAAGGCACAGAGTAACCAGTCCACTGAAATTTCTATGCTGAGATATTTACACGTTTCGACCGTTTTGTGTCTGATCAGAGGCACAAAGTAACCAATGGATTATTGTTGCCTTGTGTATCTCAAATTGTTCGCACTGTTTGTCGAATCGTATAACGTTCGTGTTTCCACAGCGTTGCATCGATTGTAGTTGCCTTGAGTCTGATTTTCCATCTAATTGTGGCTTTTTTGGCATAATTAACCCTAGATTACTAATCTTATTTTACAACCCTATCACAACGTATTTGTACTGATTGCCGAATCGACTAATGTGAGTGTTCAATGATTACTGAACCTGAACCACTCAGTGCTCAGAAGATTCTTTCAGCCATTTCCTCTATTAGTATTCGATATGTTGCACCAACGTTGGTGATTCAAATCTATAGATTTCGTTTATATCAACGTACATTCACAATAATATAAAATATGACTGCTTTTAATGTTAATTCATAGCTAGATTGATTGTGGCATCGTTATTGGAGGCCAGTTAAGTGTTGGGGGATGAGCAAAGGATGACTGCAGTTTTAACGCTTTGTTACATTTGAATCGCGTTATGCCGATTATCGTTGCCTTGTGTGAGTTTTCCTTGTACTCGTCACTCTGTCAGCATAATTTATTATGGAATCTTAATGCTAAATTAGACCCTTATCACAAATTATTCACAAAATCGACTAACGTTAGTATTCCCTTGTTGAGACAGAATAAAAAAGATTCAGTTGCCCGCAGTTTCCTTCAGCCATTTCCTCTTTAACTTAGCAACTCTATTTTTGCTTCTTATTCACTATGGTTGGGAGTGTAGGGCCTCAACAAGGCTTTTCCATATGACTCGATTTGGAACTGTCTTTTTTTGTGCTGTCCCATGTGATGTCGACCTCCTCCAGATGTTTTTCGGTCGTCTGCGACTTCTGCTTCCTTGGGTGTGCCAGTCAAGTGTCAATTTTGCAATGTTGCAATGCTGAATGGTGGCTTTCTTAGCGTTTGACCTATTCCTGACCATTTTTTAAACTTTTTCTTCTTCTTCTGCTTGAGTAAGGGCTCTTCAGGGTACTGTATCTTATTGCTTTCGTTTACATCAGCGCACATCAACCATAATATTTACACAAAGCAAACCAATCAATCTCACTTATGTATTCACATGTCAACCAAATGATAATTTTTTTTGTATTTTTATTTCTTATTGCAGATTTAGTGCCCACATAGATGAAGCAAATAAAGAATAAATAAAAAAGAATAATCAAACCACAACCGAATCCATGTGATCTACGAAATGAACCGAAATTCGACACATTAACAAGAAAAAATATTCATGTAGAAAAAGCGAATCATTTAATTTACTGCTGAATATAATCAGCATAGCGCATATCCAACCATTACAACAACAACATAACCCATACAACAAACGATCCACAAACAAAAACAAATCGCATATATTTATAATTAAACACAAAACTGAATGAAAGGCGAGCGTTCCACAATAAAGCATTAAAAATGTCGAATCGTCGAAATAATCATCGAAGATTGCCACAACTTTTGATATTTCTATTTTTGAAAGAGACTTAAAGCGTCACCCCTTTGTCAATTCGAACATCCATTCACCAATACAACAACAAATTAATAAATAAAAAAAATATACAATATACAATAAACGCGAGTAATATTACGGCGTCGCATCATCACATACACTCGAAGTATCAATGCGAAATCCATTGAAAGCAGTCGACAGTCGACAATACGACAAGACGTCAATAATATAACAATAACAAAAAACAGTAGCGAAAAAACGACACTAAGCGCGATAACAATTAGCGGCAATTATTGTAATTGTTGAGAATTGTGCAGACAAATTCGAGCGCAACTTGAGACATAAAACACAACAATAACTTAAAATAACAAACATAAACTTGCGAAATTCTGAGCACAATCGACAAAATCGACGCGTTGTGCTATCAACTCGAAGTCAGTGCGGCCCACGTTGACAACGAAACAATGGACAAGATGGATTTGACTCTGGAACGCGATCCCACGTCGGCGCTGGGCAGTCTTTTTCAGCAGATCATCAATGACATGAAGGTGAGTTGGCCACATTGATCATTAAAGCGTTGCCAATGAGCAGCGAAATTTTGAAAATGAAGAAGGTTGTGTTTTCTTGGGTTTGTTTGAGTTAACGCTAAAAAAAAATAAAATAAAATAAAATAAAATAAAATAAAATAAAATAAAATAAAATAAAATAAAATAAAATAAAATAAAATAAAATAAAATAAAATAAAATAAAATAAAATAAAATAAAATAAAATAAAATAAAATAAAATACAATACAATACAGTACAATACAATACAATACAATACAATAAAATAAATTAAAATCAAATCAAACCAAATCAAATACGAAGAAATATTTCAAATTCTTAAATATGAAAGATATTTCCATTTCCGCTTTCTTGGGGCTGACTTCGTAGTCATCTTATATGTGATGAAGACTGTGAAAGAAATTTTGTTTAGTCTAAGAATAGTGAAGACTAGTTTCATAGTCTTCCAATAGGCGATGAAAACTATGAAAGACAGTCTTCATAGTCTTATAAACTATGATGGAACACATTCTGTGCCACTGTCCTGCTATGGCAATTTCCCTTGGCTGCGTAAGGTCCACAAGTTCGATGTTAAATCGCTGCTCAAATGCGCTAAGAACACAGACATCCTAAGCGATCATTATTTCACCAACTCTTAATGCCCAAGGATGATGGATAAATGGATGGCTAAGAGGAGCCGAGAAAGTGATCCTTAGAAGTTCCAATTTCTCAAGCTCTCAGGCTAGGTAGCCCATTGTACTTAAGGCGAAAATGGCGATGGAAATAAAGAAATAAAGTAAGTGGAAGGGGACTACACGTCTTCGTGCATGAATTTCCTTTTCCTCTTTAATGAATCTCAGGAAATCGCACTGGGGAAAAGAATGGACCTCGTCCATCCTCAAACCATCTGAACCCAAAATGCGCAATCTCGTGGGATCCTCGCGAATTCCTATATTGACCATATTTTGGCCCCATGGATTGTGTCCTGTGAATAATCCGACCATCCGGCGAAGATCTTTCCTTCCAAAAACTCGGAAGGAATACTCATGCCTTCATGTTCGTTCTTAACACAAAACATGGTAGTACAGCTTCCCAAAAAAGACTAACGCTTCCTATGTAAGTTGTTTACACAGGATGTGATTCAGTCGAAGGTGCCTGCTAGACAGGTGCCGATTATTGGTTCTGGTACCAAGGGTGTTCACCCTGATCCACAGTTAGCATATTTAACGGCAGTTTCGTTACCACAATGTCCAGGAACCAAGATAAGTTGTTGCTTTTTATGTCGCGCAAGCGACCTAAGCTTCATTTTAGATTCTTGGACAATCTTTGAAGTTACTCGCGCGATCTTTAGGGTCTTAAGTGCAGCTTGGCTGTCACTACAGACTCCTACATGTCTCCTGCGCCATTTCGTCTCGAGTATCCATTCTGTTACCTTTAGAATAGTGAAAACCTTCGACTGGAAGACGGATATTAGACCTCCTAAGGATCTCCATCTGGTACCGCTGGGGACCCAACAGGTTCTATGTGTGGCCAAATCGGCCAACCAGCTTAACGTAACCTTACTTTATCTTTTATAGTATTGACTACATATAGCGCTGACTGCTATGAAAATAGTGGTGAAGACTATGAAAGTACTCTTTCAAATGTCTTTGATAGTCTTTCAATAGTTTTTCATAGAATACTATTTTCATAGTCTTTTAGAGTCTCCACAACATATAGGAATTTTAAAATGTTGAACTCGTTTGTCTACATTATTTACCCAAAAATTTGTTGTCCTTGTCAACCGTCACTGACATTTTCGTCGAGTTATGTTGTTCACAGTTTTTACATTTTCCCCTCATTCAAGTTTGCAGTTGGCATTTTTGATATCGTTTTGTTGTTGTTATTGTGTTAAGCTGTGCAGCTGAAAGTGTTTAAGAGGTGACAAATTGTGTCTATATTTGAAAAACATGATTTGTGGACACACTGTTGTCTCCAAAGCAGGAGACGTGCGTGAGTAATTTTATAATTTTACACAGAGGGCAGATAAGTGTTCAGACGTATGCCACTTCTTGTCGCCACTTATTTTGTTTATACAAAATAAACATTAAATATTTGTGTGATATTATTAAAACATACAATGTTATCATAATGTAAATATAAACGCTTAAAAGTGGGTCAAGTGTCAGCTCCAGCTGCCTGACACTAAATATTTATAAGAGACATTTCTTACAGGTGACAGTTTGAAGTTATGTAGACAAATTAGAAGTTAGTTAAATTTTTTCGATCACTTTCTAGTGTGACGTAGAGTTGGTACTAAAGTTGATGTATTTTTTGACGATGATGACTAAATGTCTCTGGTGAGAGACTTTATACGTTCCCTATTTATTTTATCAGAAGTGCTATGCTTTGTTTCTTTTTTCTTAGCATTTTTGCATCCACTGCTTGCTTTCCATTGGTTGCGATTATATAAAAATTTTCCAAAAAATTATCTTATAAGAATTCAAATTCTTTGCTACGATTCAATCTATACACAGCTCTCACCGTTCGCACATGAACCCAGTTTAAAATGTTTACCTTCACTTCAAATGCCAACAGTTCAACGCTTACACAATACACATGCAACAAACGTAAAGTGTATGCAATGAGAAACTTAAGCAAAAACACTGCAAACAAGCGTATCAAATAACTATAAAGTGTCAGTCTCTCAGACATCTTAAAGTGCAGTTCTAGGCGTGTGCAGTGTGTGTCTTAAGACCTCACCGGCTGCACTCATGTTAACAAAATATCAAAGAGCACAACAACATGCATCAACTTTGTTATGATAATAACATTTAAAATAAAAGCAAGGTCAAGCTTATAAATAAGTACACATGTCTATATGTTAGCAATTATGAGCTACTTTGTACTCGTTCAATGATATCTGTATTTATATATGTATGATGTGTACCATAGATATGTATGTATTGAAGACAGTCTGAAATTGTTTGAAACGTTAAATGCTCCATGCAACAATTGTTGATTAATTTTTATTGCCATACTGTATGTTTGTATGGTTTTTTAGGTGTGTACGTGTCCGTGAAATATACTCGACGTGTCATTCAATATTTCGTGTGCATTAGAAACAATTTTAAGTAGATGTTTCCTTCTAGAGATTCGTGCTTCAAGCAGTGGAGTGATTGAGATTTTGCTAAGCTTAAAAAATATTACCAAAAAATATGAAAATTTTTAACATTGTTCACGTTTCACTTATCGAGAGGTACAAATATGTTTTGAGGTTTCTTTTGGAACTTTGAAACTTTCTTTGGGGAGATTTGTACAACGTATTTTATTTAAAGTATTGTCCATCGTTAGCTATGAGTTTCCCCCATCTTTTATGCTGCATAGGGATTCCGCTTTGAAAAAATTCCTCTTCTGGAGTTGAGTTGGATTAAGAATCAACCAATTTTCTGGCTTCTTTGTACCTTAATCCGGTAACGAGTTGTTATGGTTAGTTTTATGAAATGGAGTCCTATTCACACTTGGAGGTTTTGCCATTGCCTGCGATTCTTGAAATTCTCATCTGCTTCATGTGGAAAGCGACAGAAGTAGACGAGTGATTCACCAGCCCGAGCTAGGAATTGAACCTAGGGCCTCTGATGTAATAAGCCAGCGCGCTACCCGCTGGACTATCGAGGTCGGCATTCGTATAGGAAAGTGCGCAGGATATCAAATATAGAAGAAATAGTAAACTTTTTTTAGAACTGATAACTAGATTGAGAACATAAAATATGTAAAATGTAATAGACTCATCTATTTGATTTCGCGACATGTAGATGTAGTAGGAAATGTAGATAATTCAAGCTAATAAGAAGACGTTTTGTCTAGTCAGAGATGGAGTCGGAATTCTTTTATGCTGGAATCCGAATCATCCTCAAAGCTTTGGGTAGTTGCAATATAGAACCTGTATGGGACAGTGCGTAGAATGTAAAATATATAATACAAAGTTACAGTTCCAAAGATGTGGGTAATGCAAATAATGAAGAATGAATGAATGAACAGTGTAGCCCTGTCAAAGAAGAAGTAAAGGTCCCTTTTTAGAGCCAGAAGCCTTTTGTGGTATATCGCTATTAGGAGCTTCTAGAGAGAACTTCATGATTAAGCTAACTTAAAGCTCTTTTAGAAGATTGCTTTGCCAAGTAGGTTGCCTGTTCCTCTTTAATAGAACCTGAACTATTTGGTGGTCTGTTGACAAAACTTATTGGATTGCTGGCGATCAAAGTAGCTCAATCGGAATAGGACAGCTGGGATGAAAGCAATGGAAAGCTCTTTTGAGAGGTCTTCATTATAAGAGAACTAAGGGATCATTTAACAGAATAAGAGCAAAATAATCTGCCTGTTTAGGGATACAACAAATATTAAGAGTTCTATAAGTGTTCCTAACTCTTTGTGGGTCTTATCAGTCAATTTTTTCTGTCATGATTCGGTTTAATTACTTTCTTTAGATTTTTATCTCAAAAAGTCTCTTAAAAGAGATGCGCGTACAAATATTAAATGCCGGCTGCAAAGTGTCAAAGTATTACATGGAAGTATATATGGAAAAAATTCAATGTCGCTGATGAACAAAGTCCCATAAAATTGCTCATTAATTGAGCTGTGTTATTCGATGTTATAGATGTGTTCAAAGTCCTCCACCCACCTACACACACAAACAAACATTTATATGTATACTGTGTGTGTGTGTGTATTTGTGTCACTATAGTTTCGATCAGCTATTTGCCAATTTTGATTAGTGCACTTTGATGGTCCCCTTAATTGCGTTCTTCTGTCTTTTAGCGCGTCGTTAATGTTTGCCGTCTGGCCGATCGTTTGCGTTTGCTGCCCCCATTGAATGAATGCACGTTGAGCATCGCAAGCGGCAAATGCTGTCCGTGGCTTTTATTGATTTTGATGGATTTATTTCGTCAAAGTCCTGGCGTTTCTCTAATGCCGCAGTGTCGAGCTGGCTGGCTGCTGCTTTGACCTTTGACTTTCCCAATCAATGCTTTATGGGTTGGTATCAGTCGCTTGGTGGGCATTTTCGTGCATAAATCCGCTGATTAATCGATGTGGCATCATTACTTTCAATTGATTTATGTTGTTGTCGGCGCAGCGACAGCACTAAATCCACACTTTCATTGTGTCGCGCAATAAAAATGCCAGAAATTGTGCAGCACGCTGCAATTCATAATTTTGCAGCCGGCTTGCTGCGGAGTCGAATGTGCTGGTTGGCTGGCAATCATGAAAATGCAATTCAATGAAAACTGTCGCGCGCCGTTGAGGGAAGAAGCGGCAGCTCGCGTCGACTCGGCGAATTGCATTTTTATGTGCTCGTCGTTATGGTTGAGGCGCTCTGCTGCGCGTTGGCAGTGAATGGGAAGGGATTGGTGGGGGCAAGTGGTGGCGGGTTAAGGGCGCGAGCGACAGTTGCTGCGGCCACTGTAAACTCAGATAAGGCGCCTTAATGCCGCGTGAACAAATACGAGAACTATCAGCCGCCAGTTACAGCTTAGCTATGCTGGCCAATTGTCTGCCATTGGGTATTTGTTTTATTTTATGTGGCGCATCTAATAAAAAAGTAGCATGCAGAAGAAGAAAACAAACGAAAGCCGGCCGAAAATCGTTTGTAATTTATTTGTTCGGCAGGTAAGCGAGACAGCAGCATTGAGCGCAGTCGTTGACATTTGGCGCTGCTGTGCGTCGATTGTTTGAAGTATGAATGTATGTGTTTGATATATGAATGTATGTATGTGTGTGTGTGATGTGTGTTTGTATGCGTGGCATGTGTGTTTGTTAAAGTATGCGGCACATTTATTTTATTTGAAGCTCAATAATTTATGCCACCGTTGGCTGTCGCTGCGTCTTTGTTGTTTTTAAACTTTAGCCGCTGTGATTTGCCGTACGCTCTGAGCATTCGATTGACATTTCCCAAACGCCAACACGGCAGCTGTTGCCTCGGTTCCAGCTGCGCAATGACCCAGCGATTATGGCCAACATTTGGATAGCCCGAAATCAGATGTGTGTCACTAGAATGCAATCAAAATAAATCTTCATGAAAAGCGAAAGCATTCTCAAGAGTTGGAATTGTTTGCAACACAATTCGATTCGATGGTTGACTTTAATCGGAGCATTACTCAGCGGCACTAAAGATTTCTGGGTAGTTTAACACATGGCATATGATTTGGTTTTTTTTTTATTTCTAATACTAAAGTCTACGAAAAGTTGTTTTTTAGATGCAAAAATATAAAAAATGTATAAAGAAATAAATATTTAATAGGAAATGAAAGCAGTTTCGCTGCCATTTACTAAACTTTAATTGGCAAGTTAAAAGAATTGACATACTTTCGACCTCATAAACTACACAATTTTACACCAAAAGTAACTTAAAATGAGTTTTAAAGTAACTTTAAAAACCAATTTTCGAAGGTCTGACCTTGTTTTCATGTTTAACTTTGTTAGTGTTTGCTGGATATTTAATTATTACCAGTCTATTAAAAAATTAGTTATTGACACGTGAAGGTTGCTGTTTCAATGTGCATTTCAGTGGGCATATTAAGCTTCAATAGGACTACGTCTATAACTAGTTATCTATAATGATTTTGAACAACTTCCCTAGATCTATTGCGCCATTTCGTGAATACATCTCGGTCTCTCTTAAAACCCGGATTTGAGAAGGCTTCGAGTTAAAGACTTCAATCGCTATCAGAGCGTAAAGAAGGGCAACGCAGATCTATGCCTCTACCATCTATTACAAGAACCGAGCATTATAATCAATCGGCAATCGAAAAAGAAAGTATTGACACTTCTAAAAGCATCCAATTTGCTGTTTCAATACGCGTTTTGTTAGGCATCTTTCATTTCAATAGGTAGTAGACATCAGACGTCTGCATGATTGCACTCAAAACGTGTTGTGACTCATTCACTCTTAAATTACCTACTCACTCACTCACCTTCCTTTTTTGTGATTGTGAATGAATGAGTAATAATTTGCCCTCGAGTGAGAGATTGTACTGTATTCATAAATTGAATGAGTCATTTTTAGTGTACTCAAACAGAAACTGTATTCACTTTATGCTGTGAATACAGTAAAATCAAATGAATGATTCGAATCATTCATATTGAGTAGTGTGCTCAAAATGAAACTAAAAATGCTTTTCTATCAAGTTCTATCAAGTGAATAAATTGTCAACGAATACCAACAATGAAAACAAAAACGAAATATACCGTTACTATATACAAATGATGCTAGCTAATGTTGACAACCTTACGAACAAGTGAGTAATGAATATTCACTAAAGAGAATGGTGTGTTATGACTCTCTCTATTTTGTGACTCTTTCTTTTTGTGCACAGCTTTTGCTTTGCCTACAGCAATTACTGTATTCATATTGTAATGACTCTCAGAAAGTGTGCACTCAGCAGAAGCGTCAACACTGTGGGAGAGAAAGTGAATGGAGCCATGCAGATGTCTGGTAGACATCAACCAAGTGTTTAGAACAGCTGCCTTGGTTCTGTTTTGTCATCTCATGAACGTAACTTACTCTCTTTTGAACAAGAAGTTTCAGCAGGTCAAAGAATTTAATTTTTATGAAAGCATAAAGAATGGCGTTGCAGATTTAATAATAAAGTCTACGATCTGGCCCCAGGATCGAGCATTATGACCATTATTGAGCTGGCCACGTGATTAGGGCGGCAGAAGAGTATCCATCGCATTAAATTCTATTGGCTGAATGATATTCGAGTCAGAAAATAGGAAACCCTCGACTTTGATGGTTGAAAGATGCGAATGCAGTTGAATTCAAGTTGGAATGGAGGCAACTTTGATGCAGGCAAAGACTTGTAAGAGATTGTGGTGCCACTCGATTCCTTAGGCAGACAAAAATAATCTATGTCAGATCGGCTTGATTGACAAGGAATGTTGATCCAAAAATATGCATTCTTCTTCGAGTTTAAATTGATTTAGTACGCATTTATACACTTAGACTTGGAATTAACTCAAAGACTAAATTAATGACTACGAGTTAGAGAGACTATCGGCTCTTAAAAGTGTAGGACGTACTCATCAATTGAGCCGCAATTTCGGCAATATTCATTTGATTGATTGACGATTTGATTGATGTTCCATGATTTCTCGTTCCATACACGTTTTATGTTCATCTGCTGCGGCTAAGCGACAAATAGATTCTTCTGTCTAGTGCAGTGATGACCATTCTGCAGCGACGCCGACGAACGCATACGAGTATAACTGCCTGAACAGAATGTCGTAGTTGTGGCTGACAGGTCCTACCCTGTCAAAGGACCTGTATGAATTTGTATCTGTATCGATGATAAATAAACATTAAATTGTATTGAATATATTGAAAATAATTAAATTCTTTATAATTTGTGCAAATTTCAATTGTTGTTGAAATTTGTTTACAAATGACAATCGAACTTGCCAACAACTTTCAAGTGTGGCGGCACACATTGTGATCAGCTGATTTGGCTGTCACATCGCTTGCGGCTGTGGTACTGCATTCTGTTCAGACAGTAAGTCGCCATCGGTCTCGCGAGTAGCAGAATGGTCTTCACTGATTCAGTGCCTACTTGTTGGGAGAATGTAAAATTGCCAGTCAGTTCTATCCGTTCCACTACTTAACTATGAAAATATCGACAAAAGTGTGTTTTGTGGGCCTTAAATTCTGCTTTTAACGATGTATTAGGAATTTCAACCACTTTAATGGTTCCTACTCATATCTTTTATTTGGAATTGAATTTGTATATCTTATTTCTTGCTCAGTGCTTACTTTAAAACCACGTGTGAAGCTAATTCAATTTGCAGTTCACATGCGATTCTCATAAATTTATAGAAATCGTTGGTCATAATTTTTGGAATTTTAACAGCTGCTTAGTTTTTTTTGTTCTACTGAAATTAGCCAAGCTTGTCTAACAAAACAGCAACAAAAACCATACTTAACTGCAAATGTTTTTTCAACTGGCGTATCGAATAAATTTGTTATGGTCTGGCAAATGGCATTAATAAATCATTTAATTGTATCAACTTGGCCAATACAAATGCCAAATTAAGTTGAAAATATAAATAAAATAAATAAAAATAATTTAGAACATGGAAAAATGGCAGCAACGGTAAAAAGTTAAAAAATTAAAGCATACAATTTACAGTATTTCCTACTTGATGTGGAGCCAATTTAAACTTTTGGTTTATTAGTTTAATTAAAGACACTGAAGCTGACAATTTTGGAGTTGAGAACAAGAAACAATTTTAAATGGAAAACTTTTAAATGGCAACGAAAAGTGCACATTAAAAACCAAAGCGTACACACACACACACACTGACAATAAAAGACTGCCAAGAATGCCAGACAACAACAACAATTTTATGCTGCGTTATGTGTTGCGCTTCTCAGCCAACGCGCCGGTCCGTATGTTGGTTGGTTGGTCTGATATGTTTCTGCTCTGATTCGCACTCGGGCCAAGACACTCAACCAACCAACCAACCGGCCGACCAGTCAACCGCCCAAACAAGCCGCTAAGCAGACAGCAGCAAACTTGAATGAACTTTTCTGGAAATTGCGTGCGTCTTGAGAAAATGCAAACTTATTACAAGAGCGGCAAATTGAATTCACAAATACGAACAACTACAACAATAACAACCAAGAAATGAAGTTGCAGCGGAAATCTGCAAATTAATTTAATAATTAAAAGCAACAAAGGAAATTGCACCAAGCAAGGCAGCTCACCACAGTCGGAACAAAAGCGAGACGCACATGAATTATGCGCAATGCTGAGAGCCTGTGGGCAGCACACACTGTCGCTTCCACGAACTCTTCGAGACGTTTGAAAGGTTACGTGCGCGCCGCTTTCGAAACGTAGAACGAACGCAGAGCGCCCCTGCACGGAAGCGCAACGCAAGCGGTGCATGGACGACTGGTTGGATGAGTGGGGATTGGATGGAATGCTGATGGGCCGCCGCTGGGCCGTGCAGTTCGTTGTCGTGTCTCTGCTCGCCCAACTTTTACACTTCATTCTGCTTGAATTCTGTTTTAGTCGTTGCTATATTTAGTTGGTTTTCGTGTCGCGTGGGGATGCGGTGTAAAGTGGTTTGGTTTTTTTTGGCCACTCGGGTTGCAACACCTGCTGCACACATTTTTTCCTTTGCAGCCATTACAGCGTTTGTGTTGCCCCAATTTCGTTGACAGCATTTCGGGCTGTGACTGCTGAACCAATGAGAGTCAGCGAGTGGATTGAATGAAAAGTACGTGCAGATTTTAGAAAACTGCAGTCACTGGGATTTTCAATACATATAATTTTTTTCAGTCACTTGTGTGTGAAATCTTAAATTAGATTTCATTCAAAGTTTTTGGGTTGCATTTATTGAACTGCTCGATTTCTATCCCAAACTTTAGTAGTTGTTAACAAATTGGTGAAGCTTTTTTTGATGTCGGTCGTATTTTCAGTAATGTTTGTAATGTCTCTAGTGACATTACTAACGCTCTAGCAATGTTGGTAATATTTTAGTAATATTGGTGATTTTTTTTGTGACGTTGGTGATTTTTCTGTTATGTTGGTGATGTTTTTTAAAGGCTCCATTGATATTTTTTAGCGCTTAGTGATGTTGATACATATTGACAAAGTTTTTAGTGAGATCGGTTATACTTTTAGAGATATTGGTGATGTTTTTAATGTAATTGGTGATGTTTGCTGTTATGTTGGTGATGTTTTTAAAGTCTTTGTTGATATTTTAAGAGCTCTTGCTGATGCCAGTGATATTTTAAAGATATTGGTGAAATTTTTGGAGAGATATTGGTGTTGTTTTAGTCACATTGGTGATGTTTTCTGTTATATTGGTTATGTTTTTAAAGTCTTTGTTGATATTTTAAGAGCTGTTGCTGATGTCAGTGATGTTTAAAAGATATTGGTAACGTTTTTGGTGAGGTCAGTTATAATTTTAGAGATATTGGTGTTGTTTTAGTTACATTGGTGATGATTTCTAATATGTTGGTGATGTTTTTAAAGGCTCTGCTGATATTTTTAGAGCTCTTAGTGATGTCAGTGATATTTTAAAGATATTGGTTAAATTTTTGGTGTGGTCAGTTATACTTTAAGAGATATTGGTGATGTTTTTAGTCACGCTGGTGATGCTTTTGGTTATTTTAGTGATATTTGTAGGAGTTTCGGTGATATTTTTAGAGCTCTTAGCGATGTCGGTGATGTTTTAAAGAGATTGGTGCAGGTAGTAATACTTTTAGAAATATTGGTGTTGTTTTTAGTGACCTTGGTGTTGTTTAAGGTTAGGTTTTATGTTGTTGATGATGCTTTTAGAGAAGCTGTTTATATTTCTAGAGATATTTTTAGAAATATTTGCCTTGTGTTTAGTGACGTTGGTGAAATTTTACAGATAAAGGGGAAGTTAAAAGTTGCGGTTACGTTCTTAGAGGTATTGATGGAGCTTTTAGTTATATCGGCGAAAGATTTTGAGATAATTGTGTTGCTTCTAGTGACGTTGGTGAAATTTTTAGATATATTGGAGATTTTTCAAAAAGGTTTCAAGAGTCAAAACGAGATTCTTTTTATTTTATTAAGTCAGTTGTGCGAATAAGTTGAGCCTTTAAATTAGATTTCATTTAAAATTTATATGCTGCATTTTTTTAATGCTCGATTTCAATCCCAAATTTAAGTAGTTGTTTTCAAACTGAACCAACTTAAAGATGCTTCATATCTATTGTCGAGATTTATGAGTTGAAAAAATCACAAGAACTGTGATGTGTGCGCCTAAACAAAAACGACAATAAAACACTTAGAAACCGCCAATGAAAATTATTATTAACCTGCGTCGCATACGGCCTGCTCCATGACTATGAATATCGACAACTGAGCTTCGAAACTGAAATCGAAAGGTTGTTAACACCACTTTTGCTTCATGCCACGTGCGCAGTGCACGGCACACCCGACTGCAGTGCGGAGCGCATAGGGCCCACTGCAGTTGTTATCAGCGCCACTGTGGCATGCGTCAAACTGATTAACCACTCGCAGCAATGGAAATAGCTGCAAACATATAAAATGAAAACCAAAATATTAAACACAATTTGCCGCAAAAGTGAAACTCCGTCGAGCTTACTAACTGGTTGGTTGGCGACTGAGTCGACTGAGCTGGCAACGCTTTTGTGGCTTCCCTCTAGTAAAGGCAGCTGTCGCTATTACGCGTGGCTGCCGCGTAATGCCTTGTTTGCCTTGTTTTATTTCATAAAAAATATTTTCTCCATTTCGCTGCGCATACATTAGCGCCATTAACCCTTAACGATTGCGCTCGAGTTGAGTTGGTGTCGGTGTGTTGTTGCTGCTGTTGTTGTCGAGTTGTTTGACGCCACAAAGGCCACGCCAAATTAACGCCACTAGCAGAATGTGTCGAGAAAAGTACACGAGCGCGCGCACTTGTAATTTTACGGCTCTTACAGCAACATGAAGCATGTGAAAACTTTTACGTCTACTTGGTTGTTGCTAACTTTTTGGTTTTTTCTTTTGGGGAAAATTACAAAAATGAAAATGAAATGTTGAGAAATTGCATCGAGTTCGTCGGGCATAGACATTAAAAATACATTACACGTCAAGCCAAGCGATGCGCCATTATTTACAGCAGCCTTTTGGGCGCTCAACGGCTCCACTAATCAAACTCGATTTATTTGAATTTATTGTTTATTATTTGTGCATAAATCTCTGCATTTTTTTATTTCAACAAAGCATTTACAATATCTGTCTGCGGTTGGGCAGTGTGCGCCTAAAAGTGCACTAAGGTGCCTGGTCAACATTGTTTCATGGTGGTGGTGCTGACCTATTGTGGCTAGTTTGAGTGCAATTTTCAATTAAATTCGCACTTGAAAGCGAGTTGGCGGCAATGTTTTCCCAATATTTAACGTCAACTGCGACGTTGTTGGCTCACTGGTAAGTGGCCAATTCTAGGCGTCGGGAAAATCAATAAACGCTGTGCTGTGGTTGTGTGTGTGTGCTCGATGCTTGGCTGTTCGATGCAGTTGGCGGCCGCCTTGTCAAGTGTGTGCGCCCTAAAGCGTGCTTAAGTCTTGTTTTGCCGCGCTGGTTTCGTACTTTCGCGCCTATTTAGATGGTTTCGGCCGGTTGCACCTGCAGAATGCGCCGTCGCTGCCGCTGCTGCCAGCACTCGTGACAATTGAGTATAAAAAACTCGGCCAACAACTTGATGATTGTATAGATGCTAATAAAGCTGGCGCCCAGGAACAGGCCCACCGCACCGCCAAACGACACCAACAGCTGTTCGCTGCTGAAGACCACACGACGCTTGGGCGCCATGTATGGCAGCGACAGTTTGACAATGATGGTGCGCTCGAATTTGGACGTTTCCTGGCGAAGATTCAAATACAATATTTGCGTCAGATATACATATTTGCTGTCAAGCGAACTTACATCCCATTGCTCCATGCTCTGTAGGCCAGTGTAGTTGATCTCCTCGCAAAGCGGAAAACAATCGCAGGCAACTTGTGACCAATTCTTGCGTTGTAGGCACAACATTTCATCGATGGTGCAAATGGGTTCATTGGGTGCCACCGCATAGAAGAAAGGTTTGCATTTGCACATCTCGAGCGCGGCATCGATGCGGCATTCCATGCGACACAGATTAGGTCGATAGGTCTGAAAAATTCGATTCGAAATCGTTGTAAAGAGTGAGGAAATGAGTCACTACCACTTGACAGATTATGTGTAGGTTGAATAGTTTCTTAAGCTTAGCTAATGTGACCATTTGAGGGTCTAGAAATTCAAGATTGGGTGGAATAAACTGCTGGGAGCAAAATTCCTTTTAACTAATTATATTTTTCCCTTTCTTGAAGTACAGAATTAACTTTTAAGATAAAGTTTGAAAGCTTCGAAGGTACTGGTAGATATTTTTTGTTTTATAAGAAGTCCCTGATGTTACTAAAGGCATTACCAAATATCTTTGAAAATTTTACCATTACTAAAAACTTCACCAATCTTTTCATAAAAATCACAAATTTGATGAAAGTCATCACTGAAATCTGTAAAATTATCACAGGCGTCACTAAAACTTGATCAATGCCCCCCAATTTCACTAAAAACATCACCAATGCCTCTACAAGTATATCAACCACTCTAAGTGTTACTAATAAGTTGAAAAATATCATCAAAGTTATAACAAACATCTCCGTTATCTCTTAAAATATAACCAACCTCACTAAAAACATCACCAATAACTTCAAAAATATCACCATCACTTAAACTTAATGATTATCTTAAAAAATTTCTCCTAAAAACAACACTAATATCTCTAAAAATATCACCATGACATACTTCAACTATACCGTTAGAAATATCACCTTAATAACTAAAAGATCACCAAAATAACTCAAAACATCACCGGCTTTACTAAAAACATCTCCAATATCTCAAACATATCACAAACGATCACAACAACATCAAACAACCTCTAAAAATATCATCGGTGCAACCAAAAACTACATCAATACCTCGAAAAATATAACAATCACTAAAAATGTTGCCAGAAATATCACCAATGTCACTAAAAACATCTCCAGTATCTTTAAAAATATCACCAGCATCATTAAAAACATCATTAATATCTAACAAAAAAATTACCATTACCTAAACTTCATCTATATCTGTGAAAAAAATCACCAATATTGTTAAAAACAACACCAATATTTCTAAACATATCTCTGGAAATATTACTGGCTTCTCTAAAAACCTAACATAAAACATCACCAATGTCCCTAAAAATCACCAATGTCTCTAAAAGTATTACTGACCTCACCAAAAGTTTCAACAATATCTTTATAATGTCACCGACATGACTAAGAGGTCTACAAATGTCACTGAAGTCTTGAAAAACATCACCAATGTAACAGGAAACATTACCAAAGTCATTATAAACATTACAAATATGTCTAAAAGTATAACCGACCTGACCATAAACTTCACCAATGTCTTTAAAATATCACCAACATCACTAAGAGGTCTAAAAATAACACCGTCGTTTTTAAAAACATCACCAACATAATAGAAGACATCACCAACGTCACTAAAAAGTTCACCAACATTACTTAAATATCAATCAACTAAATCAATCAACTAAAACTACCACCGACATCACAAAAAGCTTCACCAACATTACTAAAAATTTCACCAATATCAGCGATATCATTAACTGAGAGAATATCAACGAAAGCTTGTGTCTTGTTCACTTGATCTCCCAACTAGCTGCGTCTCATCGCTAATGTTAGCACTCACTTCAACTCCAGTCAGCTCTAACCAATTCAAATCTTCCATATTTGTATGTTCAGAAAAATAAATCAGTAACATATTTGTTCTTTATCGAACTTCTTTCTCAGTTGATTGGCCCTACCTACCATTTTCCAATCTTTGTTACACATAACCTCACCTTGAAGTACTTCAAATTGTTCTCCGAGGGATAGCGACAGCGACGATTGGCAATGGGCAGATTGCGTACATCGTCGTCGGCCCCCGTCCAGCTGAGCAGCAATTCAATGGTCAGCGAGCCATCCGGCTTCGCCTCACGAAAGATGGTGCTGCGATGTCCGGGCGAGACTACGTCGTAGACATTGTGCAAGTACTGTGCGGGGCAAAGTAGAAATACAATCATTTTATACTCAACAAACTATCAAAGGTCAATTATTTACACGCACTATAAACAGTCGAGTGTCGTCGCTGACCATGGGAAAGATTTTCGAATTGCAATCGTCTATGCTGCTACAAAAATGCACTTCGCTCACATAGAGCTTCTTACTGGAAACAAAATTGTAAAAAAGTTGTATTATTTGATAAAAAAAAGTGAAATTCGAATCGCTGGAGAAAAGGTTCAGACCTTTCACCGTATGGGTTCGTGTACTCGTTAAGCTGTGAGGTGGTGCGGCAGAGACCCGCCTCGGTAATGGCCGCCGCATAGATCTGCTTGCGATTCTCTAAATCGTAGACTGGGTTCTTGCCCAGCTCTTCGTTGTTATTGTTGTTGTTGATCGGTGGCAAAATGCGTTTGTGCATCTTCAACGACAGAACAAACATCAAAAGGAAATCATTGATTACAGTTCTAGTAAATTTCACTCACCGCCAGCAAAGTGTCCAACAGATTGACATGCTGCAGCGTCGCATCGCTCTCGTAGGGCGCCAACGTGTGCAGCGAGTCAAAGCGCAGCGTGTTCAGTGTCATCAGGAATTCCCGATAGTATTCGAATTTCGTGTCGTTGGTGGTGTGGCCCCATAGGCTTGAAAACACATAGGGTGCTGCTGTCAGTTCTGGGTTCGGAATGTGTGCACAAAAGTGCCAACTCACTTGAGTATGATGGCCTCCAGATCGGCATGGTCGTGATAGTTGGAGCAGAGCGTTATGCCCGCGTAGGGGAAGTCGTTCTTGCCCCACGTCAGCTGCAGCGCGTACACGATGGGATTGTCGCGAAAGCGCTCCCACTGATTCAGGCAAATGTTGATGGAGAAGTAGGTGGCCGAGAGAATGACGGCCAGCCAGAAGACGCGCTCCGACCAGTGCAGGTCGTCGCGTATCAAATACGGCAGACCGTGTATGTTGGTCTCCTTGAGATTGCGCTCGACATATTCCATGCACTTCATGTCTTCCGATAGTTGTTGTACTTCCTTGTTTGAACTTTTCAGCGCTGCCGCTGACCAACGACTGAGCGCAACATGTCCACATGAAGAGATGTGCGTGCGCTGCCTTAGTGTTCCCAGTGTCCTGCCAGTGTTGGCCCGATTCGGCAGGCGTTGGGCTGTGCATCATTTGCATCATATTCCTATGACATGACATCTTAATGGCGTTTTGTTGTACTTAAATAATTAATGCCGTCAGTTTGCAACACACCAACAAATGACAGACTTCCTGCTGTGTTTTGATTTGAGTGAGTGACTCAGAAATTTGTGGGCAGCGCATCGTAGTTTGTCCATGGAGCTGTTATAGTATCGATGGCAATTACACGACAGACATTTCAATGTACACAAGCCTCGATTGTCGGTTGGTGGTGCTGGTTGCATTAACTGTGCCAAGGCGAATTCGGTTTGGTGCGTGTTGCACACAATATTTGTTGTTGCTATTGTGCAATGTTTTGTAATGCGTGTAACAGGGTTTTGGTTTTGATTTACTTTTCTATAACCTTTTCTATAATCATCGGTAGAAAGTTATCCTGTTCTGGGTACTGGGAGTATTGACGGCAACAAGCGAGCCGGGGAACTCGCCCAACAAGACTTCGCTCTTAATGAGAGTGAAGTGCTGACAGTTCACATCCCACTGGCATCAATCAAGAGCAAAGTCTCCAAGAACTTCTTGATTAAGGCCCACACTAGCTGGCAGAGAACCTAGAACCAACATACAACAAGAACAGCACCGCAGAGCTCTTAAACTGCCTGAGTTCTCACATATTGTGAACGTCACCAATATGTTTTCTTTGTATTTAGAAGAAAGTCGTATCCATATAAAAGCCGTAGATGCATTTTTTATTCCATATTCCTCAAAGGTTTCTAATTTTTCTCATTCTCATTATTTTATACTATTTTTTTTAACTCTTTCCCCATTTCATTGACTGTTTTCATAGTTTTTTTCACGTTGCTACCGAATGCAGCCAGCTGAGCCAAAATTTTCTTACTTGAAAAGCGCAAATAATTGCTTATAATTGAAATTGTTTTCCAAAAAAATTTCACATTTTCCAGCAATAAAGCAATGCAGGCAATAAAATCTGGTATGGCTGTGTGTCTGTGTGTGTGTGTCTGGCTGGCGCTCAAAGCATACCAAAGTGGCGACCGTCGCTGGCTGTGGCGCGCTTTAAGTGAAAATCTTTCCAACCCAAGCAAAACAACTAAAACCGAATATTCACGCACGAGTTGGCTTAGCTTTGAGGAAGCAGCCCATAACTACAACAACAACAAACCGAGAAATAGCAACAAAATATTAATCAGTTAGAAAGAAAGGGGCATTAAACATAATAAGTAACAGCTTATTAATGCTTAAAGTGGAAAACGAAACATAAAATAAAATCCTAAAAAAAACAAATCTATTTTTGCTGTTGGAGAATGTGTCTGGTGCACAATTTGTCATAACATGCGAGACACTTTGAATGCCAATTAGTCGTGGACCATTAAACACTATGCACAAAAACAATAATTACGAGTACATTGGATAAAGGAATTTTTTGTTATATGCAGAATAATGAAAGGGTAGAAGAAAAAGTCTTGTTGAAATTTGAAACCAAATATTGTAGCATGTGTGCCACTTAGATTGAAGTTTTGGCACATTTTCAATTGTATTGGGTCATGCTGGGAGTAATGCTTACTTACTTAACTGACCATAAGAACCCGTTACCGGGTTACGGCCTGTGGCAAGGGTACTCTCAAGGCATCTCCTGCTGTGTGGGCTGACGGACATGAAAGATGTGATCTTAGGTGAGGTTACAGTCCCAAAATGACGGGGTTTTGGCTTTCAATGCTTTTCTTTTCTATAAATTAAAAAAAAGGCGCCTCTGCATTGCATTCTCTTTCTCGACTTGGTCACACCAAGAGATGATAGTCGGTCCCAGTGGCGCACACATGAGGGATTCAAACTTCCCCCAAATACAAAACTTGCTGGTGCAAAATATGAATTGAATGGGATCAGAAGATGTACGCAAGCCCCCACCCCTCGTCCTTTTCACCGGAGACACGGTCTTCTTTTTCGTCGTCGATCTCCAACTACCGCGTCCAACATATTTTTTCGCCAAAGCTTCATTGTCCCTTACGGAAGACATAGTTGATTCCCTGTGCTAGGTCTAGGCCTTTGAACAGCTCATACAACTCATTGTTGGTTCGTATTTCATAGTTCTGGTCAATACGCGCCATGAGTAATACGGTTTTGTTTTTGAGACTTGTTGGTTGTTCAGGATAACTTTTTTTAACTGGTAAAATCAAACCTGTTGCTTACAAGTTGCTTCTTAAAATTTCTGTCTAGCCTTAATCCAAATGGATTAGGAACGAATAGATTAGGCTCCTCTACAACCAACAAAATGCTGTCGTATCTATGGAGTAAAAGAAGATACGGATCATAGAACAAATGTGACTGCAAATGCAGTTTTCTGTATAATATTGTTAGACATTTAAGTTCCTCAGAATCATTTTTTGGCATTGATCCAAATTTCTGTCTAACCTAAATGCAGGTAGATTACGGATGGATAGTTTAAGCTCCTCTAGAACCAAGAACATGCTGTCGTTTCTATAGAAAATATAGAAGATATAGACCACAGAACAAATATCACTCTGCAGTGGTGCACGCAGAGGGGTTTTAGGGGTTCAAACCTCTCCCAAATACCTGTTTGATACGAACATTTTGGGTGGTAAATATGGTTTCAAACTTCTTTCCCCCCTTGTTCAATTTCGCTTAAGAGCATAGGGCCTTAACAAGGCCAATGCCTTTTGTTGTGCTGTGTTGGTAACGTTAATCAATTGAAGTTCTGCCAGGGCTGGTGTTTAGTCTATAGCTTTCAGTCCTACTGGATGGGGCTGCCATTTATTGTCCTCTAGCAGGAGTCTCCATTTGTGAATGTTTATTACTGGGTTGTGTAGAGTGCTCTCAGCAGCTGCTAACTAGGAGGTGTTATTGGAAAACATAGAGAGAGGTTGGTGTCTTTGATAGGCTTATTTTGGATCATGTATGCACTTCAACATTCTTTCACTGCTAGTAGGGCTACTAGGTATGAAAACCCCCTACGAGATACTCATTACAACTGCTTGAAGTGGAAAGGATAGGAGTTTGTCCAAAGGTAAAGAATTTAACTCCGTAATTCTGAAGAAATGATAAATAGAAAGAAGGGAAAATTGATTGCTTGGGGGGAAGAATTTGATAGGAGCTTGTCCACAGGAAAAGATTTTGACTCGGAAAAGTTAATGGAATTCGAAACAATTAGATAGAAGAAAAAATGGGAAAATGTAGAATCACGTCGAATAGGAATCGAACTCACGACGTTTGGGATGGGAGCTCAGGGCACTTCGTGCTGGGCTAATGAAACGATTTCAACTGGTGTTGAACTTCAAAGTTGTGCACGGAGTCCTTCTTCTCCTGCCCCCGAATGAAATCCTGTATGTCGCTGTAACTCTAACACTAATGATACTTCAGCGAGTTAAGAGTAGAATTTTTAAGCAATTTTTTGAAGGCCTCAAAGAAGCACTTTTCGGAGATTTGGCTTTAACAAAGAAATCTTGCTGCAGAAACAATCCTAAAAATCATCAGTGATCAATGATCACCATGACCATCCATTCAGCCATTTTTATGCTTCTTCATTGTTTGTCTATAGAAGATGGAAATTAGAGTAGAAAACGTTCTGACTTTCAAAAGGGGCATAACTATGGCTTACGGCATAAATGAATCAGTCAAGACTCGACAAATCACGCTTTTCATACCCCGATCGCATTTCGTTGCGCCTTAAAAATGCAACCAAAGTACGCTTCCAGTTAAAGAGTTGTTAACTGAAATTGTGTCACGACTAATGCGCACAATAATGAATGCGCAAACTATAGAACGCCAACAAATAAAACATTGAGTATGGCAGAAATGCTAAAAGGCTTTCGCCGGCAGTGAAAAGGCGTTGCTATTGGCAACGGGCACGTGTGGGCAGCTGTGAGGCGCTCAGCGGCCCCTCTTGCGTCAGCGCGTACAAATCAAAAGAACTGGAGCGGCACACATACACTGCCGCCCTAATGACAGGACAGCGGCACAAAGCTGCAGAGCCCACAGCGGGGGAGCGGATGCTGCGGAAGCTGCGTCCTCTGCCGCAGGCGCTGTCGCTTTTTTGCTCTCCAAACAAATTCGGAATTGCGGCTGCTTATTTTCTATTGACTAGCGACTGTTGTCGATGTGCGAGCGAATGTGTGGCATGCCACACAGCACAGCGATCTACAGATGCGATGTGTGTGTGTGTGTGTGCGACAATGTGCAACCTTGTGCCAGTAATGCGCTGCAGAATGCTGTACGAGTATCCTGTATGCGCTGCCATGACGTGACGGTTTTGCTTCTGACTTGCATACTTTTTGCTGCTCCATTTGTTGTGTCGTCTTTTGTAGGCGCAAAGGAAACGGATGCGGGTGGTGTGGTGCCAATGCCGATGGAAAGTTATTAAATTGATTGGTTATTATGCAACTTTTGCAGGTCGAAAGTTCATCAAGCAAAATGCACTGCGAGTGGACCTGAACTGAGAGGAAGCGCAAAATTGTGTGCGAAAATTCAATTTGAGTCGGCAGTAAAAACTGTGTGCGCGTGTGTGTGTGTGCTCGCACTTGCTGCCGAATTTGGCACACAGCCACATTAAATGCAATTTGCGTCGTCCGATGCTGCACAACTGACTGCGGCCGCTCTGGTCTCGTTTTTTCGCGGTTCGAGTAATGACTGCGCGAGTGTACACTAACTACTAAATTACAGTTAAATGGGGAATTTATGGGGGAAGCGACTAACCGGCAGCGCACAAGTGAAACTAATGCTGACACTTTAAGTGGCCGAACGCGTGAGCGTGCAGGATTTCGCGCACTCAAATCAGGGACAGTCGCTTGGCATGTCAAGCAGCCATTCACCTCCAGCATTTGTGTGAATTTGACAACTAAACGACAACAATTTGGAACAATTTAACTTGTGAGGGAATTGTTTGTTATTATTCCTTTAATTCAAAGGAATGCTGGAGTATGAAATTTGTTGAAATATGTGTAAACTAAAAAAAAATTGTGTCAAACACCGTTGACCTCATTACAGGTCGTTGCTCATTCACTCAAAGGGGACAAACTAAAAAATTTTTCAAATTTTTTTAACATGTCACAAACACATTGCGCCAAGTTTAATTTATATTTTTATAATTTTGTTCGCCGTTTGCTGGTTATTTTATTGTATTTTTCTAATATAATTTTGTTTTTGGTCTGCTGCTTTGCTTGATGAGGGTAACAAATCAGCAAAATTGAAACCATTTTATTTTGCGCTGATTGTTGCTAAAAAGCATCGCTGCAACAGAAAGTTTACGATTACTTTTGCTTATTTCACGCAAGTAGTGTTCGCGCAGTGAAAGCTTGAATTGAGGAATTGAGTCGTTAGTTGCGCTCAACTGAGATGATTGAGTTAATCACGAGCCAAAGAAAATAAAAACTTGACCCATTTATGTGGATATTTAGACAAGGTGAATGTACGTTTACATACTTATTTGTCAGGTTTATGATGTTGAGAACTCAAAGGAGATGTTCTCATAAATTGTATTAATTTTGTGTTACAACAATTTTTATATTTAATCATTTTTAAAAGCCTTTGTTTTTTATAATTTTATAGGTTTTGTAATATATTTTTATAATTTTTTATATAACTTTTTTTACAGAAATTATAAAAATACAAAATTTATAAAAATAGATGATATAAAAATTTTGTAGTTGTTGTATTTCCATAATTTTTATATTTCCTAACTTGTATAATTTTTTTTTTATTTTCTAATATTAAATAAATTTTGTATTTAATAATTTCTGTATCTCCATATTCTTTCTAATTGATAACATGAATAAGCTCTTGTTTTTTTATAATTTTAAAATCTTTGCATTTCTATAATTTTGTATCTCCATAATTTTTATATTTCATAATATGTATGTATAAACTTTGGTTGTAAAGTAATTTTATAAATTTTGTATTTGTATAGTTTTTGTATTTTCATAATTTTTATATTTCATAACTTTTGTTTTTTATAATTAGATATATGAATTTTTTTATTTTAATAATTTTTATATTTCTACATTTTTTTATATTTTATAACTTGTAGAAACATTTTTTGTATTTTATAATTTTATACAATTTGTTGTCATGTCTTGACTTTTCAGAAAAATAACAAATAGGTACTTAACCCTTTCGCTACAGGTTTTTACTGGGGAAAGTTACAATTTTAAATTTTTCGTCTTAGGCTTCTATGTGTTTATATTAGTCAAGATGTCAAGATATACCATTAAAAAAACGTGTATACTTCTCTTCTTTAAACTTAAATATTCCGTTTATTAATTTCGTATTTTTCCTAAAACTTCAAACAATTCTAAAGACCAACAAAAAAATGTATTCTTGCAACCATAGAGGATGCAGACGTCCACAAAGTAGCATGTTGCCATATGGCAACAAAATAGCGAAAGGGTTAAAACTATAGTAAAAGTATCGATACTGCAACACTCGATGCTCAAACGTGTCGACACTTTCCAACAAGTTGTCGATAGTTTCCATATCAATGGGTTTAACTGACTTAGTCACACTTTGGTTTTTTTTTCTATAGATATTGAAAGCGGAAACTACTGAAACTCGAACAAAGCCTCATAAATCTGTACTTTTAGTAATCGGTGCTCGCTTGAATAGATTTCTGGAATGTTTTATTTTCAAGTTCTTTTTGTAGTTTATGAAAGCTACGAATTCATTTTTTGTTGTTTGAATATTTTGAGGCATTTGTTCAAGTAAGTGATGACCATTTTTCTACTCGCGAGCAGCAGAAGTAGTGTAAACATGCCAACAATGGCTGCCGTTTCTTCATTGTGCTGGGCCAATATGTGCCACAAATCCACTAACTGGCCGCACGATACTTCCACTGTATTCTTCCAAGACTCTTCAAAGCAGCACTGCCGTAATGTTTTTTTCTAATACGAAGCATGAAATCACACAAAAAGATCGAAGCTCATAAATCGTCAGCTTACTGGACGCTATTAAAATTTCTAATAAACAAAAACCTAGAAAATTCAAATAAAATCAGTACAGTTTGACTAATGCGCTGCCAACACACCTGTGCGGCATTTTTTACGTCTAAAAAATTGTATAATGGCTTTTTTTTTGGTCTTAACTCGGCTGAGCTCAGCGCAGTGACTGAAGCGTTGCATGAAATCTGTATTTAGGTGCTGCAGCGTTTCTATTAATGCCAAATATGCTAATTAAATTGCAGCTATTGTTATTGTTGTTGTAATTTTTTTTATAAAAATACATGGATGAATGCATTAATTGCGCCATAACTGCGCGCCGAGTGCAAATCAATTGCAGTCAATGATGCAACGTGCGATAATTGCACGCAGCCGCAACCGACACGCTGCTCGTCTGTTTTACTCGTACAACAACGCAGAGCAGCGTTAGAAACGTTGCCAACGTTGAAACGCTTTGGAACGGAGCGTCGCTGAAACATGAAATGGCGAAAAGTTGCGCGTTTACAGCGCAAAATTGCAAAAGTTACAAGCAGGAGCGGTGGCAGTTAATGAGTTGTAGCTGCATGCGGAAATGCCGCCACTGTTGCACATGCACAGGCCGCATGTTGTGGTGTGTGTGTGTGCACATTGTAGGTGTCGATGTGTCTGAAATGATTGCACCCGCCGTAAAGACACAGTCGAGTGTCTGCCCAACAAACGACAGTCAAGACAAGACAAACACAAAAAATCGTCTCACATTTGCGCGCGGCAGACAATGCACTCACACACACACACATTGTAGAAGGCATATTAATTACTTTGCCTTATTGTTTAAATCATTTTGCTGTTGCTTTTATTTAGCATGTTGCTCGTCGTTGTTTGTTCGTCGCTAACAAGACACAGCAACAACAACGGCCACATGAACGACAGTGCAGCTGCTGTCGCATGTGTCAGCGTCTGCTGGAGCAATTAAATTTAATGGATATTAAATTGCAGCAGCTACACAAATGTCGAGATTGCAGCGAGCAACAGCGACAACAATAAAGCAACAAGACGCACTCGAACACTGATTGCCAGCAACTACCAGCAATTTACATTAATTTTCGTACATCAGTCTTTTAGTGGAAAGAATATTTCTGTATAAATATTTTGCAAACATTCTGATCAACAAATAATTCGTACAAATAAATCGTACAACAATTTTTTTTAACACAAACATGTTGCCATCTCATGTGTGAAAAGCCCTAACTATTGCATGTTTTTATGTGAGGATGGCAGCACTGCGACCTTGAGATCTATTGTGAACTATCTATCTATCTATCTATCTATCTATCTGTCTATCTATCTATCTATCTATCTATCTATCTATCTATCTATCTATCTATCTATCTATCTATCTATCTATCTATCTATCTATCTATCTATCTATCTATCTATCATCTATCTATTTATCTATCTATCTATCTATCTATCTATCTATCTATCTATCTATCTATCTATCTATCTATCTATCTATCTATCTATCTATCTATCTATCTATCTATCTATCTATCTATCTATCTATCTATCTATCTATCTATCTATCTATCTATCTATCTATCTATCTATCTATCTATCTATCAATCTATCTATCTATCATCTATCTATCTATCTATCTATCTATCTATCTATCTATCTATCTATCTATCTATCTATCTATCTATCTATCTAAAAGTTCTTATTAGTTTAGAAAGTTAGAAAGTTTCTTATTCATCATCGTCAGCTGCTGACCAGGTTTTGTTTGGTTTTTTGGCAAATTTATTTCAGACCAATTAAGTTGAACGACCATAAAGTGGTGCTAAAGCTGTTAAGATTGGTGACAAATTTTTTTTATTTTCAACTTTAATTGATATACTTTGAAGCCACTGTGCGTTGTGTTGTCGGTTCAGCCGGCAGCATTGGTTGCAAAGTGTTTAGTTCTATTGGCATTTACGCTGTCATCGTCTACATTTGCAATTATGCTAATTTAAGCAATTCTTGTTCTTATTGTTGTTGTTGCTGTTGTGTGCCTGTTAACTTGGCCATGCGTTTTTTTTGTGATATTTTATTCGCTGCTATTTGATTTTCATGTGTTGCTGCTCGCTTTTGTCGAGCATTGTGCGTTCAATCATTTTAAATTGAATAAAATGAGCTTTCAATGTCATTCGAATGCAATCAACTCGGCTGCCATCGCTGTGCCGCATCATGTGCCATGAAAAGGAAAAGCAAATCTTCTTCATGCTGTCACTTTAATCGCCTTTTCCTCGACGACTGCTGCTGTTGCTGCTGCTTGCTGCAACAATCATTGCAGCGGCCAGTAATTTGTAATGATTTACGGCCTCTTACCATATGACACCGATTTGTGTGCCGCGCAGCTGTCATCTGTGGCAGACATTACGACAGTAGTGGGCGTTTTTATTTGGGGGCGGCAAACATTGTTGCTGTAAATACTGTAGCGAAATTATTTGCATTTATGTTGTCTGCTGAAATGATTTTTGATGGTTTTCCGTTTGTCAATTACACTGCACAACAAAATCAATTTATTTTTTAAATAAGGTTCTGACAACAGATTCTGGTAGAGGGGACCAAAAACAATATACGTGTATCGGCGGGGGGTCAAAGTTTTCCACTTTTTACACATTATTATTATTTAGTACCAATTTTGAATAAGTACGAAATAAACATTGAAACACATTTTCAGTTTTGGCTTGATTCTGGCGTTCAAGTTAATTTCTGAGCTTTGGTGTATTCAGAGACCTATAGTAGAATTTTATGGCAAATATTTTTGTGGTACATTTTGTCCTTAAAAAGTCCTGTTTTACAGGACATTTTTAGCATTTTAGAAAAAAGGGTCAAATTGACCCATACAAATAGGAGCTACAGGGTTAAAATGCTCCACAAAAATGTTCTCCGTAGTATTTTACATCAAATTGCTGAACACATCACATACCTAAAATGTGAGGTTACATGGTTTTCGTATGCCGATTTACCATAAGAATGTGCAAAAAGGGGAAAACTTTGACCCCCTAAAAAAAAATTCAGACGTAAACTTTCAAAACGCTGATACACGTATATTTTTTTTGGCCCCCTCTACCAGAATCCGTTGTCAGAACCTTGTTATTTTTTTTTGTGTTGTACAGTGTTATGAGTGCAAAATCATCGTCAACAATACGCGTTGTGACGTAAACATCAATCGAAACGGTCATGGCTGTCAGGGAGTGAGGAGTGAAAATGTAAATACCAATTTATTTCTACTTCTCAATTCATACTTCTGGTTCACTAATACATTTTTTCTCTTTTGATTGGTTTTTGTATATGTCGTTGTCCGAAAAATAGGCTGAACTGCGCCCTTCACTTCTTAATCGCTTGAAAATTTATTCCAACAAAGTTCTTTTTTCATCTTTGGGAATAATAAATAATTGCTAAATATTATAAAATATCGAAGCCCACCTTCTGCAGAGCAGCTAACGCAACAAGGATCTTATGAACGGACACATTGTCGTGTAGAAGGATGACCCTTTCACTTTCCGATTTAGTTGCCTCATCGGCGATAGTTCAAAGACTAATGACCCGATTGCAGAAATCTTGGTTGTTATACAAATAATGAGTCAACTAACTTTTTCGAATTTAACAACTACCCTAATTGCCAGAATTTTAAAAGCAACGTAAACCCAGAAGTGAGACTGTCAGGCTTATATGAGCTAAAGTGAAAAATTTTTTTTAAAAAGTACAAAAACTTTCTAAAATGTTAAATTTATAAATGCAATATAATTCTAACATTCCACTAGAGGATTACATAAAATAATGTCATCGAAAATCTTTTGGATTTATCACCATTTAGTGAGACTGTGAGGCTCACTTCGGGGAATTAAGGTTAATGAATCTAAAAAAAACTCCCACGTAAAGTTAAAGCAATTAAGTGTGAATTAACCCTTTCAATACTGCGGGGATATATAAGTCCCAGATAATGTTCAAAAATTACTGGTGCGAAAAGTATTCGCTTTTAAAGTGCTGGGATGGGACTAAACAGTAGTCTGTAGTCAGTACTTCACAACACGTGTTTTGGTTAGCATAACCTAACTAATTCATACTTGGTATACGTTCAGAAGTGTAAGCGTGCTCTTTGTGCATAAAAAAAAAAAAATCTGAAATTATGTAAACATGTTCTTTTACTTATTTACAGCACATTTAGTTCAATTATACAAAAATATCTTCACTGGCCAAAAGTCGTTATTGAAAGGGTTAAGACACGAATTTGCTATCAAAATACAATTTGCATTTACAAGGTGCCCCAAGCTGGTCTGGCAGCTCTATCATCTCAGAAGCCTCTCAGAACGCTTCTTTGATTTCGTCACTTTGGGGTTGAATGGTTGGAATGTTGAGGTCTTCTGTTACATCAGGACACCTCGAAAACATACACCCACCACCCTAAGAGTTCAGACTTTAATCGTTTTGATTTAGCCAGAGACAGAGCTCAAGTGAAGGTACGAAAAATATGGCTGAGTCGAATCTTCAGATTTCTCTATACATATTTCAATACCCAACACGCCTCCTTCTGGGCGTTACAAGCTTAATATCAAAGAGAACGTAACCCATGCTAAAAGATTGTCCCATCACACAAGCCATTCAACATGTTAACTCTACTTCACCGTTACCCAATCTACAACATGTTTGTTGTGGCTTGAGGCCCTTCTGAAAGCGATTAGCTGCTCGATTTTCATTGTCAGCGGCATACCGCGGTTCCCTAAAGCTTTCAGTCGCCCAAAGCGTGACTTGCCGACGCAGCACTCTGCAAACAATTCAAAAGTTTATACAACAACATTAGATTGCAAGACTTTGGTTTGCTGGCCAATCTATGGCGGTGGCTGTCTGCTGCCTTGACCAGCCGTCGCCAATCAATTGCGGCAAACTTCATTTGGCGGCGTGTGCAGCCGTGCGGCATTGCGATTGCGTGTGTTTTTTTTTCGTAAGCAAACCAAATGCCAATAAAGCAGCATCGATAGCTGACTGATGAGTCTTCCCGTATTTAGTAAATAAAAAAAGAAAATTAAGCAAAAAAAAAACAAAAAAATCGTAAAGGCATGAAAAAAATGCTCAAACATTTAACTTTTTGTAAAAATTGCTGCAATTTAGATGCCAACAGCAGAAGTAACATCGACGACGACAAATTGTGTTTATGCTCCTCTGCTTTGTTGTTATTGTTTTGGCTATGTTGGCAGCAGCAACCAATACATGAATGGGCGTTGTTGTTGTTGTTGTTGGGCTGCTGAACTGATTGCGCCCACATGAGCTGCAGCCGCAGGCCATCAGACAGAACACCACACCGAAACGTGTATTTGTAATATTTTTGCTCAAAAGTTGCATGTGTGTGTGTGTTTGTATGTGGGTGTGTGTGAGCGTGTAAATGCGCGTGTTGTGCTTTCAACAAACGCCGCGCCATAAATCACACACCTCGCTCGCTGCTGCATTGATTTTGATTTTTTTAAATCTTGTTTTTTTTTCTTTAAAAGAAAAAAAACCAAACGGCGTTATTTTGGTGCGCTTCCTTGCTCTCCAATCAGATTTCGTATTTCAATTTTATTGATGTTTTTTTCTTATTTTTGTTTTGCTTGCGTCTGCAGCTTTTTGCCAAAGCGTAAAAAATAATAAAATCGATATATAATGTTTTTGTTGTTGTTGTTGTTGTGCTGTGCTGCTGCCCACATACATTTAGGCATTTCGTGTTGGTGGAAAATTAAGTTTGCTCCAGGCGAAAGCATAAGTGGGGCGCGCACGTTCGCTGGCCGCGTATCTGTGTGTGTGTGTGTCTGTTTGTTGGTTTGTTTATGTGTGCGCAACTGTCTTTAATGATTGCCTTACGGCTGCGAGTATTTCTGAATTTATTTAGGTTATTTTGCCTGTGAGTGATAAGAATACCGAATGAATTCCTGCTCGGCTCTAAACGAATTACTGGCATTATGATGTTCAATCGAATGTGATTATTATATGTTATGGTTGTAGTGCAGTAAACAAAATAGCATTTACAACCACGACATGTGTGGGTGTGGGTGGTTTATGGCCGCCAAGGACAGGAGCGTAGTTGAAGCGAGGAAGTGAGTTGAATACTTGAGAGCAATATGAGAAAAATTTATGTACTTATGTATATTTGAATGATATGAGTAGCAGAACGGATTAGGATTTGTCCTTTCAACAACTCGGATTTGCGCGAAAGCTTTCAGAGTTGAGATGTTCTATTTAAATTGAATATAGATATAAATAGATAGGATATAAGGATATAAATAGAAAATAGAAAATAGATGGTTGTACTATTTGATGAGTGTTTTAGGCTCGCTTGGTGTCGATAGAGTCGGTTAATTTCAGAGAGTTCGATCTTGATGGGTCAACTATTGGTGAATTCCGATAGACTTAACTATCAGTTGATCTCGATAGAGTAAACTATTCATTTATTCCGATAGAGCCAGCTATCTGTTGATTGCGATAGAGTTTAATTTTGATGGAGCAACTTTTGTTTGCTTCCGATAGTTAACTGTCAGTTGATGTCGACAGAGTCAACTATCGACTAATTGCATATAATCCAATCTTGGTGGAGTTAATTATCAGTTGATTTCAATAGAGTCAACTGCCGATTAATGTGGATAGATTTAACTGTCGATTTATGTTGATTGAGTCAACTATCAGTTTAGTCTAATAGAGTCAGCTATGTGTTGATGCTGATAGAGTTCAATTTGAATAGAGTCAACGATCGATTGGTTCCGATAGATTAAACTCTCTGCTATCGCTTGATGTCGATAGCGTCTAATTTTGATGAAGTCAACTATCGGTAAAGTTCCCATAGATTCAGCTATCTGTTGATTTCGATAGAGTTCGATTCCGATAGACTCAACTATCGGTGCATTCCGATAGAGTTAACTGTCGGCTGATTTCTATAAAGTCCGATATTGATGGAGTCCACTATAGATTGGTTCCGGTAATCAACTATCGGCTGCGATAAAGTAAACTAAAGGTTGATGTCGTTAAATTCTCATGTTGATGAATTCAATTGTCTGTTAGTTTCACTAAAGTGAAGTATCGGTCGATGTGTTTAGAGTCCCATTGTGATGAAGTCAACTATCTATGGTAGTTTCGACAGATTCAGCTGTCAGCTGACTCCGATAAAGTTCCATTTTGATAGTCAACTATCGGCTGGTTGCGATCAAGTAAACTAAAGCTTGGGGTCTATAGATTCCAAGTGGATGAATTCAACTGTCTGTTAGTTTCAATAAAGTGAACTATCGGTTGATATCGATAGAGTCCCATTTTGATGAAGTCAACTATCGGTGGATAGATATCAGTAGTTCAGATAGATTCGAGTTCGATTTTGATGTAGTCAACTATAGTCAACTATCGTCTGGTTGCGATAAAGTAAACTAAATGTTTATGTCGATAGATTCCCATGTTGATAGTCAACAATCGGTGGATAGATATCGGTTGTTACGATAGAGCCCGTTTTTGTCGATAGAATTCGCTTTTACATCAAAAGTCAACTATCGATTGGTTCCAATAGAGTCAAATGTCGGTTGGTTAAATGTCGGTTAATGCAAATTATCGGTTGAAGCCGGTAGAACAAACTATCAGTTGATCCCGATTGAGAAAACTATCGGTTAGTGTCTATAAAGTCCGATTTCAATGAATTCAACAATCGGTAGGTTCCGATAGAGTCAATTACCAGCTGAATGAGAAATATGAGTCAACTATCCGTCAAGTTGGTCAAGTCGGTCGGCAAGTCATTCAAAAGCCCGATTGAATCAGTTTAATTCATGTATGAATCCAACTCACTTAGATTGACTGTTCTAAGACCATCCAAGTTGTCGATAAATGGTGAGCCCAGGGCTTTCAATCTCCGTCTAATGCAGTGATGACCATTCTGCCGACGCTCGTATGCGAGAATAAAACATCGTCGAAGTCGCCGCTACTCGCGAGTAGCAGAATGGTCATCACTGGTCTCTTTTTGATTTGAAACAATGATTTTTACATTGCATAAAATCAAAACATTCTGGCTCACAATATTCAATGATTATTGTGTAATTATTTCTGGTTCAGCTCAGCGCTAAATACGACAAAATAGCACACGGACGCTGTCTCGTCATTACGACAGTCCGAACCCAACTGTCAGCTTTGTTTTGGCCAAAAATTGTGATGATAATCAAATGGCTGCTCGTTATTCTTGTGGTCACTGTGGTCAGACATTTTAGTTGTTGTTGTCGTCTGCGCTAAACCCTCTTCAGAGTTGTTGTGTAATGCCATTAGAAGACGCAGTCGCAAATTATGTGAAACTCAAAGGGGCAACGTGAAAATTATATGAGGAAAAGGAAAATAAATCGAAGCAACAACGAAGTGAGAAGAAAAACACACAGCCACAAGAAAAATGTATTGCGAAGCAAAGAGTGCCGCTAATGATGATTCTGTTTGAGCACAAACCTCTTAACTCAATTAATTATGCGAGCCAAAATGTGGGTGTTGCTGACATTGTGCGAGCAGCGAGCGGCGGCTGGAGGTCGCCGGGTCAGTCGTTCGGTTCGTTCACACAGTTGTGGATTTGGAGTGTGGCGTACGGTCTGCAGCGACTTCCCACACTCGGGGGGTTTTTCTTCAATATTGCATCAGTCACACACACATACAAACATACATACAAGCTGGCTGCAGTCTGCCTGCAGCCCATTCATTGATTTATTTGCCTAAGTTTTGAGTTATTTGCATTATTGTTTTTATATATTTTTTTTAAATATGTTTATAAATACAGTCCCTGTTCATCGAATTATGACCGATGAAAAAATTTCGAAATTTCAACTTCCATCATCGATAAAACAAAAACTAATCAAGTAAAAATAACAAATGAGGTATCAATTTATTCGTTGGAAAGTTTTGTGCCAAGATAAGTAAATTATATCAGGTGTACAACTTTGCTTCCGCCGTTTTTTTCCAAAATTAAAAGCTTTATTGCGAAAAAGTGCTTACAGATGTATTATTCAAAGTATTGTCCGTCGCTAGCGACAACTTTCTCCCATCTTTCCGGCAATTTTCGGATCCCGGCTCGAAAAAAGGAGTCCTCTTTTGACGCTATCCATGAAGCAATCCATTTTTCCAATTCTTCGAAGGATTGAAAATGTTGATCTGCCAGGCCGTGTGCCATCGAACGGAATAGGTGGAAGTCAGAAGGGGCGACATCTGGGGAATACGGCGGGTGGGGCAAGACTTCCCATTTCAGCGTTTCCAGGTACATTTTGACCACTTTTGCGACGTGAGGCCGAGCATTGTCGTGTTGGAGGATGACTTTGTTTCTTTCTGAATCATGCCCAGGGGCTTGAGACGTTTTGAAATGGCTTGCTGACTCACTCCCAACGATTCGGCAAGCTCTTCTTGGGTTTGGCACGAATCTTCATCAAGCAATGCTTCTAGTTGTTCATCTTTGAAGGTTTTTTCTCTTCCACCACCATGTTTGCCTTCGACATCGAAATCACCATTTTTAAAACGTTGAAACCACTCCCGACACGTTCTTTCACTCAGAGCAGCATCACCGTAAGTTTCTGAGAGCATTCGATGCGCTTCAGCTGCATTTTTTTGCGAATTGTAACAGAAAAGTAAAACTTCCCGCAAATGGCGAGAATTGGGCACATAAACGGACATTTTCGAGCGTGAATAATACGAAAACAAGAACAACTGTCACTGAAACGGCGATGACAATTCGTTAGGCACTGTCCACACTCACTTTAAAGGCATTACCATCTATGTATTTCAACCAGCCTCAGCCGGTATAGCCACCTATCGGAAAACGGCGGAAGCAAAGTTGTACACCTGATAGTTTGTAATTTCTAATATTTTGTTTGTCCACCCTTATCTTTTAGCACTGCCTCTATTCGTTGAGGTATGCCATTAATGCAATTGGACATCATTGTTCTCAATTGGATATCATTTTGCCCAATATCTGTGATATTTTCTTTAAGAATCGCTACCGTGGGGTTTCCCCGACTATACACTTTGGATTTCAAGTATGCCCAGCAGTTCTCTATCGGATTAAGATCGGGAGAATGCCAGGCCACGCCACCACATCTAAATTTATTGTATTAATAGCGGCTATGCTTGCTCGCGCTGTGTGGCAAGGAGCACCATCTTGCATGAAGATGTATTCCTCTCTGGGCTGTTGCAGGGTATTGATATACGGCGCTAAAACCCCTTTAAGTACGTTTATATATTGGGCAGAGCGCATTGTTCCTTCAACGAAATGTGTTGGACCAGGACCTTCCGATATAATGCAGCTCCAAACCATTACTGCTGGCGGATGTTTAATGCAGGGAACGATGCATTCGTCCGAATACCGTTCGCCCTGTCTCCTTCGCACAAATTGCTTTACTTCAGTAACCGCTTCCAAGCGACATTCATCGCTAAAGATAACATAAGAATGACAAGAATTTCGCAAAAAAGTGGTTAAGGAATTATTGTTAAAAATCGTAGGAAAGAGCAAATTTAATGGATTTACCTTGGTCCAGTAGTTTTGTCTGAATGCCTTATGCGACTGTGCCCAATATAACCGCCGCTGACGCATTACTTTGGTTAACTTTGGCTTTTTTGTTGGACGCCTGCATAACAACCCATTTTCGTATAAGCGACGACGCACCGTCATCAGCGACACTGTGACACCATAACCCTTTAGGTTTTCTAAAATGACCCTACATGGAGCATTTCGTTTCTCCACAGCTTTTTGCACGGTTCTTGGTGTAGTTTTGCGAATACCGCGGCAGTTCTTCTTATAAGTTTTACAAACTGAAGGCAAGTCCTCAGTATTTCGGCTCTTTTTTGCAAGATTGGCCACGGATGCATTTGAAACTTGCAGTTTTTTGGCTATTTGAAAGTAGCTGCACTGGCCTTCCTTCACCAAAGCCACAATTTGAAACTTTTTTCCACTGTTAGGTGACGTTTTCTACCCACTATTTCACCCATTCATGTTTCACAAGCCTTCAATAGATCCAACACGGATTTTATATAGTACTAAGCAAACATAATGATCATATATTTTACTTACTTACTTCCCAGTCTTTAATACGTGATTCTATAAATTATTTTTGTTTGTTATTTCTTTTTTTCTACCACAATTTGACTTTGAAATCAAAGTTATGATGACACCGACAATTGGAAATTTAGACGATTTTCCTGGTTGCCACGAGTTTACCGGCATCGACAGAGTTTTCATATACCATAATGAGTTTCCTTTAACAGGATTTCAAAGAATACTTTCCAACGAATAAATTGATACCTCATTTGTTAATTTTACTTGATTAGTTTTTGTTTTATCGATGATGGAAGTTGAAATTTCGAAATTTTTTCATCGGTCATAATTCGATGAACAGGGACTGTATATATATTTTTTTAATGCTCAACGCAGCATATTTTCCATGCACAAGTATTGAAGAAAAGTCAACGTTTCGACTGCATTTTATTATTCACTTTTGCGCGTGCTTTCCATTTCCAGTGCGAGTTTAATGACCTCAGGAAAAGTAAATAAAATTCGTATTGCTTTTGTTGTTGCTTTAATTTACTTAATAGGTTACTCCATGTCGTTTCGCAGTGCTCACATTTGATTACTTTAATTTATTTAATTTCCCATTTAAATTACAGTCAAAGCTTTCAGCGTTTAGCTTTCGTCAACGTGTAAATGTGCACACAATTTTCGGCAATTTGGACTTTGCGGCAGTCCACTTAATATGCGTACCCCAACTAAATAGATGCAGTCTTGGGACCTGCTAAATTAAGGAATTATCGGTTTCAACACAGGCGGACCGAATCAAATTGGTTTGGGTGTATAAATGAAAACTTGATACCCCAATTTTATGTGATTGTTGGATTCGCTCAACTAGCACCAACTTGAGTCTTAATCTGTTTGCTAATTTCTTTTGCAAGGCTTTCCCGGTTTCTGGTGGTTCCCACAATTGGGAATAGGTGAAAACCCCCAAAGTGGCAATCAAACGGGGTACATGGCCTAAATGATGTGCTCGAGACGTACACTTAACCCAACTATCTGCCCGCGTGAATGCTAAAGAACATTCAGTCAAGACCTGCTGTCTCACTTACGCTTCTCAAAGAACCAACTATCGCAAGTCTTTGAAATGTATCGCACATTTGAATTCAAATTCAATCGAAATGTTCTCAAGGGATTTTTCAATTTTTCAGAATTTCCACTCAAATTTAAACTTGCAATTCATATTTCTTTATGCAGTTGTATTGACACACAATGTGCTGCATAGTCGACTGAAATTCAGTGCAACATGTGTCGCTTCTGGCTTTCTTCACACTCGGCCGCGTCGCTCGCATGCAGACGTTGCAGTTGCAATTAGGCATTGACAGGCAAAAGCTTTATGCTGCAACAATAACAACAAGCAGCAGCGTTGCTAGAAAAACATGCAAACAGGCAGCAGCCCCTTTCTGTTCAAAACTAAAGCAAGCGGAAAATATGCATCTCGAAATGCAATAACAACAACAACAGTGAAGCAGCAACAGCAGGCGGCGACGTGTTTGCAGGATGTGCGCACCGAAAGTGCATTTAAACGTTGTTGCATGTATTATTGCACTCATTGTTGGTGTGCTGGTCGTTGTTGTTGTTGAAGCTACATATATTTGCATATAAATATGTTATATATGCGGCGTCGAACAAGCTGCGGCATTAAATTCAAGCATCAACAATTTTGTTTTTATTCATATGCGATTGCAGGGTCGTTGCCAATTTGGCATTAGGGCGCCGATTTAAAATCGATTGAGGAGTTATTTGTTTAATTTTACATTATACAATGCAAAACTAAGTTATAAAAATAGCATACATAAAAGAATATAAAACATAAAAAATTAAAAAATATAAACATATACCAATTTAAAAATAAAAAAATTACAAAACCAGAACAAAAAAAGAAAACCAGAAGAAAACATTGAAAATATTAATATAAGAACAGAAGAGAAAAATAAAAGAAAATAAAAAAAATTGGAAAAAATAAAATAAATATAAAAAAAAACAAAATATAATAAAATTTAAAAAATGAAAAATATGAAAAATTAATTTATAAAGCAAAAAAAAAAACAAACATAAAATATATAAAAAGTATAAAAAAGAAAAAGTATGTAAAAAGTTTTAAAAAATATCGAAACTTATGCAAAATTAGATATATATATGTAAAAAATATAAAAGATAAAAAGGCAAAGCATAAATTGAGAAAATATAAAAAGTTTAAAATATTAAAACAATATTAAAGAAAATTGAAAGTATATATTTAAAGTATATACAAAATAATGATAAATAATAATAAATATAAAAAACATAAATATAAAATCCAATATCAAAAGTAATATAACTATAAAAATTTTTAACAATTTAAATGTGTTAAGTACACATTTAAATTGTTAAAAATTGTTAAGTACACATTTAAATATTTAAAAAATACAAAATTTCAATCCCAAAAAATAAACAATTATAACAAATCTAACACATTACGACAAAATAAACGACAAATAGAAAATACACAAAAATGTGAAAAATAGAAAAGTATATAAAAATATTTAAAAAATATATGTATAAATATAAAATATATATAAAAAATATGCCGAATATTAAAATATAGAAAATTTGTAATTATAAAAAATTTAATAAACGTAAAAATAAAAAAAACGTATAAAATATAAAGAAAAAACATAAAAACAATCAATATGAAAAAAGAAAATTGAAAAGAAATTAAAATTAAAAAAATTAAAATATAAAAAATATCAACATAAAAGTTGAAAAAAATATAAATAAAAAAATTGTAAAAGAAAAAATTTAAAAAATATACATATATGTAAATATATATGTAAATACATGTATGTAAATAATTGACAAAATGTTAAAAGAAAGAAATATAAAAAATATAAAAAAATATATAAAAAAAGGGAATAGGAATATGTAAAAACAAATAAAATACTAAATATATCAATTTTCAATACAAAAATTGAAAATGTATTAAAAAGAAAAAAAACATAAAAGTACAAAAAAATTTACTAAAAAGAAAAAATATTAACAATACAAAAATTTTAAAAATTGAAAAAATATAAAAATACACATACAAAATATAAAAATAAAACAAAACATCAAATCTGAATAAACTTCGCAAAGTCTTTGAGGCCCAAATATTTCAATACTTCAGTGGTTTCAATGAGAATGTTCGGTGTGTATTTGTAGTTGTCTCTGGTGTCTCTTCGTTTGAAGGCAACTGATTAGATGCGCATTGTGCGACTTGTGATTTTTGTTGTCATTAGAATTGTTGTACAGGTTTTTGCTGTTGTTGTTGTTGTTATTTACAGCTTCAACACATGCGCGTCGAACCTGCTGTCATCCCAATCGACTAACTTCTCGACAATACACACAATTATTTTGGCAATTTGCATATGTGGCTTGGTGCTTGTGTGTGTGTGTGCTGGTATTTTCTGAAAGGGAAAAAACAATTCATGCATTCAAACTTCTTACGTTCACAGTAGAAGTTAAAATTATTTTGTGGTCGAGCAGATACAGATTTGTAAGTGCAGATTTCTGGACTAATCAGAAGCTGGCAATTTTTGCCATTTTCTGATTTGTTTTAAAGTTTAATTAAAAACATGCATTACTTTTGAAATTTTGATTATGTCTAATTAAAATTATGCTTTGAATAATTTGTGAGCGTGGATTTGAGCGCATAAAATCACTCAAAGTGGCAGTTTCATGCGCATTCTGTGTCACTTTGCTCGGTGGCTGCAAGCGCACATTCGCCTCCTTCTCCACCTAACAGACCAACATCCCGCCACGCGGCACAAACTCTTCCCTTCTGTGCGTCTATTTCTTGCTCGAATATGTGCGGCTCATGTAATCGTATTGATTTTTATTTTTGCCTCAGTTTCCTAATGTTGCAATTTCAGTGTAAATGCGCGAAATCGGAGCCAGCAAAGTTTACACTAATTAAATTTATGAATGGCAGTTGGCAAATTAAATATTCATGCCGATGAATAATGGCCGCGATTGCGTTGTAGAGCAGCGATATTTCTGGTATATAAAAATGTTTGTAACAATTGCGAAAATTCGGTGAATGTAAAGAATTCTTAAGAGTCTCACAGCAAAAGGCAACAGACGAACGAAATCATGTCAATTAAAGTGAGGTTGACGTTGGTTGGTAGCGAGGCGTTGAATGACATTTGATTATTCGAGTATTGTGTTATTTATTTGTGGTGTTGGTAGCGGCGGCAAATTGAGTTTTGATTGACAAACAAGCAGAGTTGGGTTCGGGCTCGAGCGGATGAATTGCAACTTGAAATGATGCCCTCAACCGTTGGTTGGCTGCTTAGTTGTGGTTATTGTTGTTGTTGTTGTATGACATATAATGGGTGGCCAGAGTATTTTCACTTTGATAGATGGCAGTGGCGCACACAGGATTTAATTTCGGGTGAAGGGGGACTAGCTTTTCATTTAAATTTTTGATTTGAAATTTAATCTGGATTCTGCTCTGACTTTCACAAAGCGCTGTTAGAAAAATGGGCCCACTCATTTTTTTTTAACAGTATTGCCTTATAAAAATATTTGGCAAAATTGAAAAATTCTCATTTCAACTGAGGCAATGAGCCTATTTGTGAATATTCATAACTGGAATTGAGTATGACTTTCGCCTTAAACCCATTAGAAAATATACAGGGTGCCCACATTAGGGTGCACGATTTAATTTTAAAAACACATATTTATTGAGCGAATTGTAATATTTGTATTGCATTGTAATAATTTACAATGACGTCATCCCATTAAGTATGGGGAACAAATATGCGGCAACTGGCCCAGAGTTGCCAAATCAGGAGATTTCCTCCTGGATTTAGGAGATTCTTGGCCTTTTAGGAGAATTTTTGGAAGCAGGAATTGTTTAGGAGATTTTGATGGTGATACATTTTGACTGAAGCCTTGAAAATTGAAAGTTAAAATGTGTCCAATTTAATTTTATTAAATTTAATGCTTCAAAGTGTATAATTTATGCAATGAATAAAGGAAGTTTACAAAAGCGAATTCCATACCGATCTCATTTTTTATGTTTGGTTTGTGTTCAGTTTTTTGTTAAGCTGAAGCTGAATGAATAAAAAGGCTGCATTAAAAAAAACAAAATATATTTTTATTTTTTATGAGAAGTTTAATTCCTTAGTTTATAACAAAAATTATTTTTAAAAAATTTTAGATTTTGAATTTTGGGGGGAAATTTCAGCTTTTTTTACGATTTAGGAGATAGTCATTTCAGGTATCTGGCAACACTGAAATGGCCCTCGCGGCCTTCACTGCAGGAATTGGCTGTTTCATAAATTTTTCAATGACATTTTGACAAAGTTGTGGTTCTATTTCATCGCTGACGCTTTGGATCAAAGCTTGGAGCTCAAGAATTGTTTGTATAGATCAGAGATTTCATAAAACCTTAAAGAAAGAAATTGCTTGGCTTTAAGTCACATGATTTTGGTGATCAGTTGTGGGAGAGGATTCGGTCTGAGAATCGTTGCTTCAATAAATCGATAATTTTGGCAGTGGTAATGCGTTCTTCGAGGGGCTAAAGATGCTCTATCATCTCTTGGTATGAATTAAGTTAACCCTTTCGATATTTTGTTGCCATATGGCAACACTCTAGTTTGTGGACGTCTGAACCCTCTGTGGTTTCAAGAATACAATTTTTTGTTGGTCCTTAGAATAGTTTGAAGTTTTAGGAAAAATACGAAATTAATAAACTGAATATTTAAGTTTAAAGAAGAGAAGTATAGACGTTTTTTAATGGTATATCTTGACATAGTAATGGAAGAAGAAGCAGAAAAATTAGATAACTTTTTAATTTGACGTTTTCTTTCAATTTAGATACCTTTTTTTTAATTTTGGCTGAAGTAAATGAAGAAATATTCAAATTTTCGTTAGGCGTAAAAAGTTTTATGTTTAAGTAATTATTACAGCCACAACCATGTGGTTGCTCTCATAGAAAAACACTCTAAAATACAGGGTCCGAGTATAAAAATTAAAAAATTTCTTATTGAATGTTGCTAATATAACCACATAGAAGCCTAAGACGTAAAATTTAAAATTTTAACTTTCCCCAGTAAAAACCTGTAGCGAAAGGGTTAAGTAATGTATGTTAAGTTAAGTAAGTAATTCGTTCTTTGTTTGTGTGACGATTCATTTGTAATAATTGGAACAATCATAGCGGTCAAATTTCATCGCTGCAATTTGTATAGAAAAAAAATGCATACAATTTAAATTTCCCTTTCATTGGAACACCCTGTGTACTCTAAAGCTACTCAACTTGAGGTTTTCACTTATAACTTCATCATCGAACTCAACAAATGCGTCAACTTTGTACACATTTCGGTTTTTATGTTCACAACACAACGATTTGTTAGTGCTCGCTTTTGTTGTTGGTTGCTATTTGTACTGTCAACCGATTTGTGTGGCGCTTTTCATAACTTTTACATTTCGTATTTTTAATTGTTTGCCTCTTATCTCTCAATTTCACTATTGTGTGTGCGTGCATGTGTGTGTGTATGTATGTGTGTGTGACAAGCGTGCGGCTTCACTTTCTGCGGTCCTCGGTCGCACGCGCCAACTCTGCATTACTCAAGTCGGCTCGGCCCGGCCCGCCCCGGGTGTGGTAAGCCAATCTGCCTTAATTTCTGCCGCTCCAGCGCTGCTGTCGTCCTCCGTTTCGATCGCTTCAGCTGTTGCGCTTTAATTTCTTCTTTTATTTCAATACAATTTTTGTTGTTGTTATGCTGAAATTGCGGCAACATTGTTTTGGGTCCAGTGTAGAATATCAACAATTACCATTTTCTTTTATTTCCACTATTTGTTGCTTTGTTTTCGTCGCGGTTTCTGTTTTATTGAATTCGCCTCGGCGTTGGCTCGGTAGCTGTGTGCGTATCCAAAGCGTTGACAGCGCGGTTTTTCGATTTTTTTTCGTTCCCTTGTCGCTGCAATGCGCCCTCGGTCTTTGAAGGCAGTTGCAACAGTCTGGTTGCCCGCTTGTCGGTTGCATTGCAAAATCGCTGTGTGCATGTTGTCACAGTGCCGCAGAGCCGCGGGCTGGCACACGAGTGCAACACAATGCGACTTGCTTGCGACTGCCTTGTGCTGGAAATCTATTTTTTGCTGCTCCGTTTTCGCTGTGCCATGTTTCTATGGTTTGAGCGTTGTTGGCGTATTATGTTTCCAGTCCACCCATAATAAAAGTGTTGATTTTTTCAAAGAGATAAGCGCAAATGTAATATTTGTTGAAGAGCAGGAAGAAATGTGTCTGCAACATTTCGAAGTACTTCCGGATGCGGCGATGTGTGCGACATGCGATAGCTAAGATTTTCAAATCGATTGTGAATGTGTGAATGTGCGTCCAAGTTTAAGGGTACCAATTGTTTGGGGATATGCCAAATGTGCTGTTAACTTTTTACTAAAGCTTTTTGTGGAAGAAATAAGTTCAAGATTCTTGAGAGAAGAGAGTATTTAAGGCTGGAGAGGTGCATAATGTTTTGAAATGAAAAAAATAATCCTTTTTTTGTTTGACTTGATGCCAGCTGCTGGCGTTCGAGCAGAGGGGGTTTCGTATACAATGTTGAGCTAATGTTATTCAAAACCATATTTGTCACTAAAAAATTAAAAATTGTAACAACGATATTTGAGAGAGATTTGAACCCGAAATTCCCGAATTCTCGAAATTCCTTTTACATGCACCACAGGATCCACCTCAAAGCATATACTTATGTAGCTACATATCTTCAAATTAAACCCTGATATAATTTTCTAAATCCAAAATCTTGTAGTTTGTGTATAAAAATACATAAAAATAGCTTGTGTTGCATACACATTAAAAAAACAGGTGAAATATGTGGTATCACAATAGGCCTCCGAATGTGTATCTTACAACCTAACCTAAGTTATGTTATAGACAAGGAGTGTACGTCATGCACTTCCACTCAAAGACACTATTGGGGTACATTGTGATTCCTTCAGTTTTGAATTCGGTGCCCTTCCCTATCTGTCGGATTCCCTGTAGATCCAGACTGGACATTTTGGGAATCATTTGGTTTTGACGAAGAAATTGTGAAGAAAATTCTGTGTAGAATAGCAACAAATATCTTTCAAATGTTTAGTGTCCTTCCACCTTAACCCGCGTTCAACAACCTCACTTTCCGTCTTTGTAACTCCGTGAATTTTGTATTAGAGTTTGTTTTTCTCAACATGAAGACTGTTAAAATATTACAACAAAACCTATAATTTTAATATAAAAATTCCTACAAATAGCCGCATATATCCTTCTTTAGACTTAACTCGTTCTCTTAATTTCTTCCACTTGACCAGCCTTGCGGTCAAGCGTGCTCCTTGAGAACTTGCATAGCCTATCGGGCGGTCTTCCTTGCTAGTTAGATTTATTGGATCTTAAGTATTTGTATCTACCTAATCTACGGTTGTCCTTGTAATGTTATAGATTATTAAAAAAATTTTATTAAATTAGTTATTCCCAATCATCGCATCACCTCTCGTTGAGCCTTATGCCCCAAACACATTGACGACGGTAGCGATAAGACTACATTCGTCAAAATAGGTTTTATCGTCCACGTTGACTGAATAGGGTCACGTGCCTCGTCCATCTGCGACATGTGTCGAGGGGACAATGAGATTGCTGTTTAATATGTTAGCTTTCGGATGTTCCAGGCACAAGTGCCTTGGTAAGATGACTCTAAAAGAGGATGAGCTACTGGAACTTGAGTTGTTGGACATCATTCGCTTTACAAAAGTGACGAACCGGCTTAATGAGATCCAGAACATTCTGGGAAACTTTATGTCAAGCGCTGCCCATTAAAGGCTATAGAGTCATGCACTGGTGGGTCTGGCCAGATCTACTTTAAGTAGTTGCGAGCCCGGAGACTTGCCAGTCAAGAAGCAGCCAATAACTCTGTGCAATAATGGACAGTAATGTCTACATGTCTGTCCCAACAACATAAATAATAATCAGTTAAAATATAGAATCCCAATTTTCTTGTGGAGACAATTATTATGACATCTACACGGCTAGCACCAACCACAGTTGTGGTTATCACTAACCCTTAAACATCATTGCTTCAAAACAGATATTTTTAACGATATTTTTCTTACGTTTTTGGTTGTGTTGTGAGTAAAAATTACAAATTTATTAGTATTTCAGTTACAATTTATTAGTTTTAAAAATTATTACACAAACAAATTTAAATTGATTCTACATACAATATAGAACAATAAAATTAATATACATACATAGACGATTTCTCAATAGAAGAAATGCGCAAGCAATCATTCCGAATTTGTGTCTAGGCGTGAAAAAAATTTGATTGTGATTATTTTGTTACCGCTTTCATTGTAATCAAGTAGTTGACTACACCACAACGATTGAAACTGACGCCATCTTGAAGTCGTGTAGCCCTGTCGCTGCCGTTCGCAATGTGTTCTGGCCATTAACCCATTTTCGGCCGCTACCAGAAATAGCCAATATTTTTTTAATTCCTTTTAAGGACTTACATTTAGGACCTTAATCAAGAATATTTTTGGATTTTTTTTGTGTTTTTTTTTTTAATTATTTTTTTTATAAATTAATAAAAATTTAATTTCAAATAAAAACAAATATATATGTATATAATTTTGGTCAAATAATAATCAAGCATGAAAACAAACAATTGTTGGCTTACATATGTACATACATGACGACTTCTGGCCAATTTTCGATTTTTCGACCACTGAAAAGTACGCGGTGCTGAGAGGTAAAAATATTTTCATAATTTTATGGATATCAATTGATTGCGGTAATTTGGTCTTTAGGCTTCGTAAATAATCAATAATAAATCAATAATTTGAAAAGGTTATATATTTTTCAGAATATTCAAAATATGACTAAAAAAATGCTTTTTTTCGTGCCTTCGCCAACATCTCTAAATTTATCTTTTTTAAAAAAAATTATTATTTCGAGGGGTTACCAAAAGACCAAAGCTATTTTATGCATCAAAAGTTCACAGATATAATGTCTAAGTGCAGAGCTACTCTCCTTCAAAGTGGCTGGTCGAAAAATCGACCAGCGGCCGAACATGGGTTAAGTCAAAAGGCGCTCAAGTTGTACTTAACTTTCGCGACTACAACAACAAAAAAATACTTGACAAAACGACATAAAGACATAAATTACTTGAGCACGAATGATTCTCCTTAACTTCATAGGAAAACATAAACGTTTCTATGATTTGTTTTTGCATTTGGTTGCAAGGCGTTAAGTGTATGTTTGTGTGTGTGCGTGTGTGTGTGTGTTTACTTTGTGGTAAAGAAAAGTGTATGTAAACCACTGCGACAGCTACAACAATGAATGAACGAACTGGCGCGCATGTTGGCAATTGCATACACGTACAACAACAACAATAACAACAACAACGACTCTAACAATAAACTACTAGAAAATGAAAAAGCCAAACCAGACGGCCAGACTCGTCGTCAGCGCCCGAGTAGTTGCTGCACCTAACCTAAAAATCAATGTAGGACGCTGAACTCGTTTGTGTGCTTGTTAAATTTTGCCTGACGCTTTAAAGCAACGGCGCGAAGCATCAAAATTCGCCACGAATATGAAAATGATTACAACGACGCGACGTGTTGTTGTGGTTGTTAGTGTAGTTGTAGTTGTAGTCGGGTGCGCTGTGCGAGTAGGCAAAGTTGGTCGGGCAGGTTGTTGGCAAAAGTCGTTTGAACAGTGGAAAAAAAGCCCACAAGAACGACTGACACAACAACTACGTACTATCACTGCGGCAACTAAACAATAACAACAACAACAATAACAACGATGACAGCGACAACGACAACAACGAGCACGATTGTTGATACGCAAATTCGTGTAGGATGTTAGTAGGCTATTGGAAGCATAGCAACAACAACAACGACCAACATCAGCGACTACTGACAACGGCCACAGTAACACCAACAACAACAACAAGCCCACAAGTGACGAGCCCAAGTAGCTGGTTGGCTGCCTGCAAGTTTGTGTGTGAATTTTCCAGTTGGCGTTTGTCGACTTGGCCGCGCTTCCAGCCGGTGTCTGCCAATTGTCTTTTCTTACTTTATATTTATTTTTTACAAAGTGCACTAAAACAACAACAAGCAACAGCAGTGCACACAATATTGGCATTTGTAACATTTGCCACATTGCTGCCAACTCAACTCAGCTAAACTCCTTTAGGACTTGGCTTAAGTGTACAAAATGTCGCGCTGTTGTTGATGTTGTTGTTGTTGTTGTTGTTGTCAGCACCACGCATCTGGACACATGGCCTGCTCTATGAAACCAACATTATTTCCTCTCTGCTGTCTGTTTCTTTTTTTTTGCGTGCACTCAACCTGGTTTGGCTCGACTCATTTGCTGGCCATTCAACCAGCATTGCTGACCGCCTCGACGCGCCGCTAATGTTCACAAAACGTACTCGTAACTGTGGTCGTTTATCCATTGTTGTTGTTGTTGTTGTTGCTTTATTGCCATTTATTATTGTTGTTGTTGTGTGGTTGTGCCTGTGGTGGTTCTATTATTACAGTCGATTAGACGTTTATGCGTCTGTGAATTCGCTTAGCAGCACGCAAAGTGCAAAAGATTTTTGTTGTTGCCTTGTCAACTTTATGCAATTATCATGGACCGACGTTGTCGTTGTTATTGTTGCTATTGTTATTGTCAGTTAAAGCCACTGTGGCTGTAGTAGCAGCAGCAGTGATTATCATAAAGTTGACAACGCGATGGCACCCGCACTTTTTTCATTCTCCTGTTGGCGGCAGAAAATGCCTCAAAACGTTGGCTAGTTTATGATTGAAGTTCGACTTGAAGTGTGTCGTGGCGTTACTACATGTGACTACAATTGTGACAAATACTGTACACACTTGCAGTAACTTGTCTGAGACCATATTGCCAGCTGTCATCATTCGGAGATTTGATGCTTGTTTAGTTAGCCTTCAACTTGAGCATTCATTGTTGTTGATTACGCTTACATTTCAGTTTCTTTTTATTTCATCTGATTCACTAATAATTTTGGTATTATTTATGTACGTTATGTGTATGTATAAATATATAGATATGCATGTTATTTTGGGTATAAAATTGCCCAAAGATTTCCTGAGTAATTTTTGAATATCAGTGTTACGAATCAAAGTTTCGAAAAGCACCAAAGTTCAGTCAAAGAAATTCCAAATAAAATTAATGCTGTCTTTATTTCAGTGGAAAAAATAAGTAATAAGTTATTAATAATAAATAACAATAAATAAATAAATAAAAAAAATGAATAAATTCAGTATAAAATTGCCCAAAGATTTCCTGAGTAATTTTCAGTTCAGTTTTACGAATCAAAGTTTCGAAAAGTACCAAAGTTCAGTCAAAGAAATTTCAACTAAAATTAATGCTGTCTTTATTTCAGTGGAGGTTAAATCACATTAGTGTTGCCAGATACCTGAAATCGCTTTCTCCTAAATCTTAAGAAAGTGGTGAAACTTCCTCCCAAAAATGTTTGTATATATTTCTGTCATTACAAACTAAGATTAAATTTCTCATAAAAAAATCAAAATACATTTGGTTTTTTTATTGGAGCCTTTTTATTCTTTCAGATCGGTATGAATTTCACTTGTGTATACTTCCATCATTTACGTAATAAAAATTAAATTAAATTAAATGAAATTAGAAACTTTCAATATTCAAGGCTTCGGTGCCACTAATCATGTCATGACAAATGACAAATTCAGTAAACAATTTCCAGATCTTGCAACAGTGAATCGAAGAAAGTTTACTGAAGGTTTTGCTAAAAGGATTTTCCTAATAATAATCGCTTCAGGGATTAATGTCTTAATTTTGAGTTTCGACTCAGGACAAAGATAAGGTTCTGTTGACTCACTCGTAGCTTCAAAATTCCTCCACAAAAACCCTCCAAGTACTTTCGAATGCCAACTCAGACGACCATTTCTAAATCGCCACATGAACCTTAAATCATTTGTTGTAGAATTCAGTGGTTCAACATAACCTCAGTCAGTTGTCAAGGCCGTTTTAAAATACAGTTTACCTGTTGTCTGTTCATAAGACCATTTAACTGTCATGGCCATTGGCGACAGTGTTGTTGTTGTTGCTGTCGATTTTTTGCCATATATGTTTTTGCATTTGTTTACATGTGATGTGTGCGTGAGAAATTGACATTTTCTATGCCGGCCATAGTCGCCGGCTAATTATATGATAACATGTTCGGTTTGTTTATATATTTTTTTCAAGCGCTGGATACGGTAACTGCAACCGGAGTCAAATGGCGCACACAGCCGTAAACAAATGTGTGGCGTACAATATTTACAGTGACTGCGGCGGTGCATTGACTTTGACCGATGCAAATGCAATGCAATGCAAATGTTGCCGCAACACGGACACGTCCAATTTGTTCAAATGGGCGCCGAAAAGCGCTAATTGCCAAATGAATTATTTGTTTCGCTGTCGCAGACGTGTGTCATGAATAAACCGTTAGCAATGGACGCCTAATACAGCCACCAAAAGCTCACAGTTGCATTTAAAGCAACCATTTTGTTGCTCGCAAGTAGCAGAGTGGCCATCACTGGACTAGAAACTGGAAATGGTTAAAGTTCAAGGCGGCGTTGTTTGTCTGCTGCGTGCAAAGCGTTTTGCGCTCTTGAGGAAATTTGGTCAGCGGTCAAGTTGCATGCCGCACACACGTTAAGGAATCAACGCACACAACGCACTGGTCGGTTTTAGTATAAATTGCGGATTATAATGCATTTTTTGCGTGAGCGTAGCTTAAGTGTCTGTCTGTCCATCTGTGTTTTTGTTAGTGTGATGACCGCATTGACGGCCAACAGCGCGTGTTGACATGGGCACAGTGTGTGTGTTTGGAGCGTTGTTTCATTCATTCATAAATTTCGCAGCTAAATGCTTTAAACGCAACACGCATGCGCAGCAGCGCTAACCGGAAAGTCTAACGAGCCAGCAACCCACAAACAGCCAAAAACAAAAAGTTATAATCACTTCAAGTGTGGACGTGTTTGTTGTTGGTCTTTTGTTTGACCCGCATTGTTGGTTAGTTTTTTTTTTGGTTGTTGTTGTTGTTTATTTTGATAATTTATCAAAAGTGGTAAAAAACGATATTTGATAGGCCACTTATTGATGTTTGTTGTGTTGTGAGAGATGAGAATTATTTTATAACTTAAAAGCACAACACAAAACATTTATTTTTTGTTTGAATTTTCATTACTTTCTTGCGGCTTAATTTTCTTGAATATACGTTTACGTCCAAACATGGAACTTATCATGGGCGAAACATAACCTCCAAGTGACAATCTATCCCACTCAAACTAAGCCACACACACACACATACAGAGAACAACAACAATATTTAGCGATTTTCAAGCTTTCACCACTTTGATTTTGCTTATGCAATCAGTGAGTATTTTCACTGCTCTAACCTCGGAACGCCATTGCCGTTGTTGGCAACACTTTGACCTCACGCAAACGTCGTAAGTGCAAATTATTTGCCTGGCATGTGGCACGTGTGGGATTGTGTGCTTGTGGCCATTGCCTGCAACTGGCCATACATTTCCAACCATTTCTCTCTCGCCCTGCGACATGCAAACCTTACATTGCCAACGCACACCGGTCTTGGCATTTCGCCTTCTGGCGCATTGTCGAGCCACAGCTCGCACCACCTGCTTTCCGCTTCTACTGTCATGCAACACAACACATTTAGCGCGCCCACTGACAGTCAGTCAGCCAAGCAATCTGCTCGCTTGTGGCTTGCGTCGCGTTATCAATAAACCAAAAATAGCTTATTGCCATTTTTGTTCTGTTGTTATTTCGTTCTCTTTCCTCCCATCGCCACTTGCTATATTTACGTCTTTTATTGCTCGTATTCTCAACATTTCAATTTCTTTGCTCGAGTGTGGCTATTTTTGTTTTTACGCCTTTACAGTTTTCTCATTAGTTTCGATTTTTCGCTGCTGTGCTGCCTCGAGTGTCGCCATGTGTCGTCGGCTTTTATTATGTAATCCTTTTAATATCTCTTTTGTAATTTGTTGTCGCCAATAACCTGGGCTGTGTGCGTGTGTGGGTGTGTGTGTGTGTGTGTATACATCTGTAAGAATTACCAATGAAGTAATTTGTCTGCAACGCGCAAGGATTGTCTGCCCATATTGTGTATGTGTCTGTCTGTCTGTTTGTGTAGGCGTTGATTGTTTCGTAATTCAATTAGAATTGCTGTAAATATTGCACAATAAAATTGATGGCTAATATTGTTGAGCTGAGATCCAATATTGTTGAGCTTTAAGTAAAATCGTTGAATTATTTATGACAAAATTCAGTTTAACCCAGCAACGATTTCAAGATTTTTTCAACAACTCTTTTTGGTGCGAAATCAAATGTTCAAAAATTCAGAAAAATCTTTTTCAATGTAAAATTGACTGAACTTTTGAAATTTAACAAGTTTTAACTCATGGCAAAATGAAGGGAATTTCCATTTCTCCTTTTGGGCGTTAAATCATTTCCGTACCAAGTAACTAAGTGTTTTGAAATACTTCTCAGCGAGCAAATTTAGGTGCTTGAAGCTCTTCATGCAAAATTTGGTTTCCCTAAGAATGCTCAAAATTTATAAACGTGCTCTTTCAATGTCGGCCAAGAAGATGTTTGGAGCCATTAACGAAAATTAAGTCTTACAAAAAGACGATAACCCAAATCATTGAAGCCGTCTAAGAGAAGGAAAATGGCATCATAAACATTTGATTTTCAAGCTCAGTTTTCCAAAGTTCCATATTTGTTCAGTCTTTTCAGCTGTTTCTCAGTGGTTTTAAATACAAAATTTGCAACTTTTTACTTTAATTTATTCAATGTTATTTACGATTTTTTGTACACTTCAAATAAAACCGCTAACGCTTCAACCACTCAATCAGCACCGCTATTTGTCAAACCAAATTTTCTGCCTCATCGGTGTGGCCACAAACACCGAAATGAAGTGGCCGCACGCTCGTTTGAATACTAAATAGTTGACTGCAAACTATGTAAATATTTATGAAGTAAATTATCGATTACGAAAAGAGTCAATATGAGCAGAATGTAAACAAAACTGAATATAAAAACAAAAATAAATCAAAGAAATGAAAAAATTCGACGGTGAGAAAAAGTCATAAATAAGCCAGCGTTTTTTTTGGTGAGATTTTTTGTGGAAAAAATTAAACCTGGATGCAATATGTGTGCGAAATGTTGACTGAGGTCAACAGGCAATGAGGGAAAATGTGAGAATGTATGAAATGTGTAATTAGTGCACCAAAAAGCAGGCATCAGCTGTGTTTAATAACATCATATCACCACATTTTGCATTATCAGTGAGTGTGCCAAAACCATATTTTACTAGCATAGTTTTAGGCTTAAAAAAACGAAATAAATATAATAAAAATTGCATGAAAGAAAATAGATATTTACTGTAAATAACCAAAAAAATTCGTTGCAACAACAACAACAACTCATTACGTATGCGAGCGATGGCGCATGCGCGCGCGCACACGACAACTGCCGTCATAAACATTGGTCATTTGCTGACTTCATCACTTGACATAACTTTTTTTTATTAATTGTCTTTTTAGTGTTTGTTTGCTAAAAGCGCAAAAATTTTCACATTTTCCACTCGCCTGCGCATTGCTTTTGTCTGCCTGTAGTGAACCATAAAAGGCCGCCTTCACACCGCGACCTCCGCTTTTGTTGCCTGTCTGTGCCGGCGTCAGCGTTTGGTCAACCACACAGTGCCGCCTTGATTGGCAATAAAACCGCTTTACAACTCATTCTCGATGGCCACCGTTGCACATGCGCAGCGTCCACTTACCGCTCAGCGGTGCGTATCTATGTCCACGCGTCCGTTTGGCCGTCGTGTGCGCTGTGCCTGTGTCATGAATGCCAAATTTTAGCGCAATTTTTTTCAACTCACTGCTTTGCTCGGGTCCTTTGGTATATTTGCTGCAATTTCCATTTGGTTTTTGTTCATTTGCGGTGTTCCTGATGGCCCGAACACATTAAAGACAGCAGCGACAGGGCCACACGACTCTAAGTTGGCGTCGGCTTCAACCGTTGCCGTGCAGTCAACTACTTGATTACAATGAAAGCGACAGCAGTAGAAATACAATCATATTTTGTTAATATGAGTGATGCCAAATGCTTTAGTTTTGAAATAGTTATCGAAATAGTTATAAAGTTAGCGATAGCCACAACTGTGGTCGATGGTCGTGTAGTCGTCGATATAATCGTCTTTATAACAACGTTTTGATTCTATGTGTTCAAGCACACAGACGTATCACTGCCATCTTTATGTGTTCTGGCCATCAGAACTTCTGATTCTATATTTTGGCACATGCAATCGTATTGGTGTCGTCGTCAATGTGTTCGGGGCCTAACTGGCTGACGACAGCCACTTCAACCATTGCCTTGAAGACTCTGTTCACTCGTGCCAAGTCGAGTTTTCACTTTGTTTTGTTTGCTCTATTCGCATTGTCTTTCCTGGGTTTAAGTTTTTTTTTTTATGTTTTTTGATCATTTTGTAATTGTTTTTGTTCATTGTTTCAATATTTTTTTGTACTATTTATATCATTTTCTTTTCGCTTTACCATCCATGTGTGCACCAACGAGTTGACATTTTTACAGCGAAATCTGTATGCATTTGCATTGCGCTCGACACTCGACACATGATGCAACAATTGTGCGCTGATTCCATTTTCTTGTGCTATAGTTTTGTAATTTTTTGGATTTTTTTTCCTCTTGGCTGGCATTTGTATTTTTATTGAGCTTATCTTGTCTGCTGCCGCTGCAGTTTGTCTTTTTAATGAGTTTTGGCACTTTGGGCGCTGTTACATGACATTTGAACATAATGTCAGCAGCCAATTTATGATTTTTTGAACTTTGGTAATATTTGTGTTTTTATCTCTTCATCTATTGCAACATTTTGTCTTACCTATTTTTGTATTTTCTTACATTTTCAGGTAAGCATTGATCTTTGCCGTGTATCATGAACAACTTTTGAAGACAATTGTATGTAGTTCGACTTCAAGTTAAATTGCAATGCCATTTGTTGATTAATTACTTAAAATGTTTCACAGCAGACAACCGAAAACAGCTGAGTATTAGTGCGGCAGAGGCCATATTTTTTATCTATTTTATTTTATTTTTTTTAATCTTTGTACTACAAAATTCGACTAACAGTCTGTTTTAAGCCTGGAATTTGTTAATAACAAAACAGCTAAACATACAACTTTGAAGGTTTTTGTATAAAAATTAAGAAAATATGTTTTTGTTTCTGCATTTAAGTGTTGCACAATTTTACTCTTAAGCTTGGAATTTGTCAATAACTAAACAGCTAAATTAAAAATTAAGGCATTTGGTAGAAAAAATTGAAAATATGTTTTTTTATTGTTGCAAAATTTGACTTACAGTCTATAAAAGGCCTGGAATTTCTCACAAATTAAACAGCTGAAGTAACAATTTTTAAGGCATTTGGTATAAAAATTTGAAAATATGGTTTTTTGTATTGAAATGTTGCAAACTTTGACTAAAAGTCTATAAAAAACATGGAATTTCTCAAAATCGAAACACTTCAGTTCAAAGTTTTGAAGCCATATGGTATAAAAATTTGAAAATATGTTTTTTTGTACTCAAGTGTTGAACAGCTTTTTTAATATTCTGTTTCAAGCTTGGAATTTTTTAATACTGAAACAGCTAAAACTCCAATTTCGAGTCAAAGAACAGAAAATCGAATAATGAAATGTATTCTATTTCTTTAAATTTATTGCGACTGCAGTTGTTCCAAGCTAAAACTTTAAGACTGAGACAAAGACTAAGACTACGATTTTGAGGCAGAGATCTGTGCCATTTGGAAAGCAGCTGAACTAAAACTACAGAATGGTTTGTTTGAGGTTAATGGGACCCCGAATTTTAAAAAAATCCCGTATTAGCGGAGGTTCATTTATCAATATGAACGAACTCATATTCCAACTTAACCAAATATTCAGGAACAGAGATGTTATTTCGCCTATGTATATGAACGGAATGGGCCTTTTTCAGGCCTCCGAGTAGAAGTGCTGCTTGTACCCTCTTTCCAACCTAACCTAACTAATACTAAGATACAGAGACAGTTGCATATTCTTACTATATGAACGAACTCATAACCTAACTTAACCAAATATTCATGGACAGAGACAGTTGAATTTTCTTTCACTTATATACGCAGTATGGGCCTTTTTCAGGTCTCCGAGTAGAAGTGCCGCTTGTACCCTCTTTCCAGCCTAACCTAGCCGATACTAAGGGACAGATACAGTCAGATATTCTTCTTACTATATGAACGAAATCAATCGAAATGAGCCTTTTTCAGGTCTCCGAGTTAAATTGGGACTGGTACACTCTTTCTAACCTACCTTAACCTTATCTAACTTAAAAAATACTCTCGGACAGAAAAAGTTGGATATTCTTCTTACTATATGAACGAACTTATAATGGGCTTTTTTCAGGTCTCCATGTGGAAGTGTTCAATCCACTCTTTCCAATCTAACCTAATCTGTTCAATACTCAGATATACTAAACAACAAGGAATCTATAAGTGAAAGGTTAGGTTAGTTTAGGCTGGCTGACCCACGGAGGGGTCCCACATAGACCAAGTAGTGGTACCAAAGATTCTGGAGTTACAGACCTATATGTAGTTTTTTAAGAACGTTTTGGCAAATCTAAGTAAGTCGCCGCTATAAGTGAAAACGTTGAAAACATTCTTTGAGGAAATTGCCGCCAAAGCAAAATTAAAATTCCGAATATACACATCCCTTACATATATCTAAGATCAACACATTGCCTTCCTACTGTCGCCTCAGAAATAGATTATCGTATGTTCCATTGAGCTGCATGGCACATACACCATCGCTTTTCCCCAGGCTACACTAGAACGTTTAATAAAGTGAAATATTTCATTGAAAATCAAATAAACTGTCTAATAAAGTATTCCGAACTCGACCACCAAAGCCGCACCAAATGAACTGCAGTTATTCGCAGCGCGTCGCACAATTCCCACCTCGAAATTCTCACCATAAATTAAATCCAAACGGCGAATGTGCGCAGCCGACAAGCGATCTTGCGGTTTCAATGTCAGCGATTGTGTAATCCAGCGGCGAACCCATTGGAGCTGCGCTGAAATTACGTACAACACACACGTTCCGCCGTGGCCGGTACGAACCAACCAGCCTACGTTTTTATGGTCAATACCACTGTTCAATATTATTGAATTGAATGCGGCGCCGCACATTGTGTGCCTGTGTGTATGAATTCAAAATTAATATAAATGAAATAATCTTTTAATAAAAAAAACCAAGAGTAATTTTGTGTGAAAAATAAAATTGATATGAGCGGTGTGCAGCCAATGGCCAGCAGGTTTCTTGCGCTCAAAACTTGTTTTCGCTTTTATTGGCCATTTATGTGCGGCTGCTATTTTTGTTGTGCGTGTAGAGAAAAAAACAAAAACAAAAAAATCCCAAGAACAAAACAGATTGAGAATTCCTGATGTGATGCGTAATTGGTGGCTACCAGAGTAAATCGGCCGCCGATTGCAGAATCATTTGACGCCGCAAGTGAAAAGCGGATGCAAAAATTTATATTAGTGTCTATCTCTATTGTTATTGTTGTTGACGTTCAACGCAGTTGCTGCAACATTTTTGTGTGTGCAGTTATTTATTAGTCCTAATCTGCAACACTGGCGCTGCTGTTCTGCGCCTCAGCTGTGTTTTTGTGCAGCGCGTTTGTCACTTGAAAAACATTGAAAGCATTTTTCACATTTCGAGTGGTCATTGTTTGATTTTTATTGTTTTTGCCTGCTGCTCTAATCAACATTAGTTATTGGCGTCATTAATTGTTGCATAGTTTAATCGATGTTTAGTTGCTGTTGTTATGTATCGGCCGCCATCGGCGAACTGACATTTTCGTCGTCTATCGTATCGACTTTTGTAATTTTCTCGTTGCTATTTTGAACATAAAAAACGCACATTTGACATTTAATTGAATTAAATTTTCATTTTCCTTCTCCGCTCTTTCGTTGGCCGGCCAACAGTCAGACGACAGCCAACGCGGCTGCCGAGCAAAAGGGCAAAGCATTTGCAAGGAAACGTGGCGCAGCGTGCAGCCGCCGCTTGTCTGCCGCCGTAGGTGTGCGACTGTCGGCTGCTGCACAGTTGTTGCTATTTTTAACAAGCTACAATTAAATTAAATTTGTATTTTTACACTTTTTCAATTAAAATGTGCGCCGATCGTTTGCCGTCCGTACGATTAAAACGCAACGCAGACACATCGCTGAAAAAGTTTAAGTCTCTTGCGACATGCAAAGAGCACAACCGAAAATCTAATTAAATTTTTGTTGACTTATTTTTTCTAATATTTTATATATAATATTTAATTTTTGTATTATTTTATTTACTTTTTACTATTTTATTATTTCCTTTTTTTCAAAATTTGTATTTATTTATATTATATTTTTTTATTTATTTATAAAATTTATATAAAATAATACAGAATTTTTTATTCGTTTTTCTACTACTTTATTAATTTTGTTGTATTATTTATTTTTTGTATTACTTTAACTGTTTTTTAATAATTTATTAGTTTCTTTCTTTTTCAATATTTGATTTATTTTTCTGTATTATTTTATTCGTTTTTCTAATCCTTTATTCTTTATTCTTTTGCATTATTTTAATTTTGTATTTTATTATTTTTTTATAATTTTACTTATTTGTTTTGTATAATATTATTTATATTTTACAAATATGTTTACCCTGTTGCATTATTTTATTTATTTATTTAATATTTTATTCTTTTATTTGTATTCATGTAATTGTTTTTTACTGCTTTTGTTTGTTTTTTTTATTATTATAATTGTTTTTTCTATTTTGAGTATTTTTGTATTATTGTACTTATTTCTTGTATTTATTTTCTATTTTAATAAGTGAGTACTGTTGGATCTATTATTGTGTTAACTTTTAAGGATTTTCTTTTTTAGTATTCAATTTATTTATTACTATTTTATTTTCTATTTTTAGTTTTTTGTATTATTGTATTACATTTTTAGTATTTTAGTCGTTTTTATTATTTCATTGGTTTTTAATGTTTTATATATTTGAATTCTTTTAATTATTGTATTTATTTTTACTATGGCATTAATTTTTTTAATGTACCTATTTTTTGTTTTTACTATTTTCTTTATTTTGTAATATTTTATAATTTTTTTATCATTTTGTTTGTATTATTATTACTAAATGTTATTGTATTTATTATTTACTATTTAATATTGCTTGTATTATTGTATTTATTTTTTTACTATGTGATTTTTATGTATAATTTAATTTTTTTTAAATTATTTTTTTGTATAGTTGGTTTTTGTGTTCTTACTTTTTTTATATTATTTGCTTTTTAATAATTTTGTTTTATTAATTTATTATTTATTTATTTAATTTTTGTTATTTTAGTCATTGTTTTTTTTTAATTTTATTTGGTTTTACCATTTAATTATTTTTTTTAGTATTATTTTTTTGTAATCTTTTTCTTCGTTATTATTTTGTTGTTGTGGTATTTATTTTTTACCATTTAATTTTTTTTATTATGGTATTAATGTTATTTCTTATTTTTGTGTATTAGTTTATTGTTTTTTACTATTTTATTTTGTATTTTTTACTTTTTTGTGTTATCGTATTTATTTTTAATATTTTATTTTTTTTATTAACTTGTTTGTTTACTATTTGATTTATTTTTTAATTTTTTTACTATATTATTACTTTTTTCTTATTTTATTTATTTTCTTGTATTATTTTATTACTATTATTATAAATTATTATTACTTATTTTTACTAACCGCAACAAACACTTAAAGCTTCCGCCCCGCAACTGCTTTCAGCTTGCCCCCATTTTATGAACTATAAAGCCGGACAGTGGTTTCTGTGTTAATTGTACACTTGTCATACACTTAAATACTGTTAGCTACTCAGTCTTTCATTAGCGGCAAATTTATTTAACATTTCACGCTAAAAAAAACCTAAACTTTGAACTTGCGCTCTGCTTGCAGCGGTAATTATTGCGAATTCATTCAAATGCGCACCTCATGAGTTGTAATTGTTTATGCTTCGAGCACTAACAGGTAGCCCTACATTTACATATATATAATATGTGCATATAAAGAGTACGTACATACTATATGTATTAAAGCAGAAGTGTAGTCACAACTGTGCCGCTGGACTGCAGGGAGTAGAAAATCGAAGAAGAAAGTTTGCCAAATATCTCGAGCCCGGATAAAAAGTCTCCTCCTAAATGAGCTTAGTGCCCTCAAATAATTCCTTCAGTCATTCGTGGTCAGTCTTTTTGTTCTACTAGGCGAGTAATTCTCAAAATTTCACTGTTGGGTTATAACCTCACTGGCCCACTGAGCCAAATAGCTTCTAATAATTCTTTCATTAGTGGTAAATTTCATTGTTGCTAGGCGAGTAATTGGCAAACTTTTTGAAGTCTGGACACATTAAAAATTGTGTCAAGTCTCTGCGTCATTCAAAAATTACTTCTGTCAAAAAAATGTAGTTAAAGACTCAGATTTCTTGCTTTGATTTGCAGCATTCACGGGTTTCTTTTGGCCTACTTTGTAGCCCTTTGCATCTGTATATTCCAAAAAAAAACTAAGTTCAGAGGTTTTAATGTATAAATGTTCATTTATACTTTGTTATTCACTTTTACATTTGTACACATACAATAAATATGTACACATTTTAATCAATCAAATTTGTAGCTAAATTATTATGACATTTCATGTCAAGTGTTTGTGCAATTAGCTGAGCGTCACGCTAAGTTTGTTGTTTCTTTGCTGTGTAAAAAACACAAACTTGTTGTACAAAAGAATTTCAAGGATTTATGCATGATTAAAAAATCGTTTGAGCGCATGAAAATGTAATAAAAATTCATTTGTATACGATTTTGCTTGCTCTTAATTAAGTTGTTTTGAACAAAACGTGAAATAAGAAGAAGAAAGAATAAGTAAATTGCTTCAATCAATCTTGAACAACTTGTATATTGAGTGTTATACTATATAATCTATTAATCTGTGTTAATCTTTTAAATTTATATGTAAAAATCAGTAATTTTAAAACTGAAAATACCAAACATATTTCTTTTTATTGATCGCTGGTTAAAGTTTCAGGAAGATCCACAGCACAGTATAGGTAGATAGGCAGATTAAGTGGTTGTCTCAAAGACTTCACTTATGCCAACTTCACTTTCCTTATTCGAGAAGCATTTGGTGGCTCTTAGGATAGAATAGAAATAGATAGATTAGTAATCGATCGACGACGTTTTGCACAGATCCGCTAGACAGCTTAGGAAGTGTTGTCCGGTCCGTTGTAAACCGAAAGCGTGGCCTTCCTAATGCTGGGCATTTGCAGAACAGATGTTCTACGCTTTGCTCGCAGTTTTCATCTCTACAGGATCTGCAGAAGACATCAGTTCCGTTGTTGTTCAGTTGGATAAATTCTATGGGTCTGCTTTGGTATAATGTTTTATTTTTTGTATTACTGTATTGTATTCTTACTATTTTAATGTTTTGTATTATTTTATTTATTTTTCACAATTTAAATTTGTATTTTTGGTATAATTGATATACACCTAATTCTGTTTTTACACGGTTTTTTTACACGGTTTTGATTTAACACGGTTTGGAAATAAAAAAATTTTTAATATTTAAATATATATATAATAAATAAAATCTTGTAAAAAAATTAAAAATTTTTTTTTTCAAACCGTGTTAAATCAAAACAGTGTAAAAACAGAATTAGGTGTATACATAGGTTCCTATTTTATTAATTTTTTGTTACGTTTGCTTCGTTTTTGTTTATTTTTTGTTACTTCTTACATTTCTTTTGTTTTTTTTACTATTTTTAATTTTTTTGTAGTATTATTTTCTGTTGTCTTTTTGTATTATTTTTTTTGTGTTGTTACTTTTTGTTTATGGTATTTATTTGTTACTATTAAATTTTTTTTATTATTGTGTATTCTTTCTTTTCTTTTTGTATTGCTGTCACTCCTCATAGTTTTTAATATAAAAATGTAAATAATGTAAATATCATTAATAATATTTATTACTTACATATTTATGAGCTCGTATACACTTAGCTCAAATGCTGTCATGCGCCCAAAATTATGCAATGCTTATTGTATGATTTAAGGCAACAACGCCAAAACGTTGATTCAATGCTTTTTGCAATTTATTCATAAATTGTGTTGTATTCATTGCGCCTAAAATTATACTCTGCATTTCAACTGTCGGCTTCCGCTGCCAAGCAACGCCGCAGTGTGTGCCGCAGTTAAAAATCACTGCCCAGTAATTTATTTTTGCCATATCACATGACCCATTAAAAGAAATGTCATTATGGCATTTATGTCGCACAATTTGCATTTAATTTTATTCGCATTTTGTACATTTTCAAACTGCAAATGCCGACCGGCTAACTGGCCACTTGACTGACACTCGAGCTGAGGCGTACGTTTGATTAAATTTAAGCGTAATTGAAGCAACAGCAACACCAACAGCCAATGTGCATTTATTAAATGTTTAAAGTATTTTAAAAATTCAACAACGAAATGCGGTGTTTTGGCAATTTGAGTTGTGGTTTTTTCGATTAAAATTTAATGTGTGTTGGTGTGTGTGTCGTGTAAATTTAATTTGCAGACAACAAAAGCTGTTGTTGTTGTTTTTGGTTCCTATGTGCAGCGTGAAAGTTGCAGCCAGCTTGGTCGGGTTGAATTAAATAAATGAATAAGTGACCGCATGCTAAAATGAAATGGAAATGACAGAGCTGCCTGCTGGCTTTTGAATTTATTGAGGTCTGTACAACGCACAGCGCCAGACATTTGTGAAACGTTTTTTGTACCTGCTGTGTAATTGTTGTAGCTGTAATGTTGACTAGACAAATTACTTTTCCACACTTTCTGCTCATGCAAATGAAGCAATTTTCATTTAGATTTGGTTGCGCTCGGCAAATTTTTACATGTTACTACAAGTCTGCGACGTCAGTGAGGAAAATTTAACACTTCCTTCCACTTCCTTGAAGAGTTTTAAAATATGCTTTAAATTTTTTGTTTCTACATATCTATGGGCATGTAAAATACTTTCAGTGGACCCTTTACTGTCATACAAGAGTCCGAAAAGTGTCCAACCTTAACGTGAAGATGGCAGCACTCATCAACAAAAGATAGGAAATCTGTTTGTGCCTCTTTTGAAAAGTTCTCAGCAAAATTTCAGTAATTTTGGATGCGCAGTTCTGGTTTCACATATGATTTCTTTGGGAGCTTTAGGGTCAGAGTGAAGAAAAGAAAACCTCTTATACTTTGATTAGCTCCTCCCAAGAAGAAAGGCCTAAAAGAAGAAAGATGAGGAAGCAAGACCCACAAAGAGAGAACTAAACCAAGGGGGTTACTTTGTTGCCTAAATTCAGTGTGACGTAGCCAACAAGTTGACCCATTTAAAGTCTCTAAGAATGAAGGACATTGTACTCAGCTCCTTATTAGTTGTTTATAATCTGCGGAAGAAAAAATATGAGAAATAAATACCCAGAAGAACAGAAGTAAACGGGAAAACTTGGGTCTGTCCCAAGAAGGAAGGCCTAAAAGAAGAAAGATGCAGCTAGATCCAGTCGGAAAAAACTAAACCAACAGAGTTACTTTGTTTAGGTCAACTAACCGACTCTGATATGGCCTCAAAAGCAGTGTTCATTCAAAGTCTCTGAGAACAAAGGACATTATCCTCAGCTCCTTATCAGTTGCTTATTATCTGCGAAATAAAGAAGACGAGGATAAAAGACCCAGAAGAATAGAAGTAAACGGGAAAACTTGGTTAGGTGACCTGGTTAAGTGACCCAACTAAAGTTGATCTAAATCGCATTCAGTTTGATTTAGCCAATAATATAGTTAACCCATAGTTCATAATCTCTAACAATAAAGGACCCAGCTTTTTTGTTTAAAACCTGTAGAACCCTTTTCAAACTCTACTATTTCTCTTCACACTTCATAGAAGTGGTAGCTCGATAACGCTTCTATCTACCATAAATATTATTAGCTCATTTAATATTTTGTATCACATAATTTTAGGTGCCTACGCTTTAACCTTTTAGAGTTCGTTAAAGCAAATATATCCACCTACAGCCATGAAAACATTTGCTTCGCTCTAAGTGTGTTTTAAAAGCATTGTCAAGCATCGTTAAATGGTCACAGCATGAATCAACATTTTCATTTTTCTCACATATTTCATTGCACGTAGCCGCTGACGCGTTCATTTTGTCATAAAGTTTTGTTTGCACATGTGCGCCTAAAAGTATAAAACACACATTACGCTGCCCACACATTTCACCATTCGCATTTCTTATCGCGTCTGCAGTTAACAGACAATACCAATGCCACCCACACGCACAATGGCGCAGACAGAATTTCATTTGGCGGGGAGGGGGTCGGGTTGGGTACAACTTTTGAGCTCAATTCCGTTTGAAACCATATTTTGTAAAAGCAATTCTTGTATCTGTGTGCGCCACTGCACACACATTAAAGTAAAAACAAAAAAGTACTAAAACAATGGCTGCGCATTTCAATGAACAACATTTGCTCTAAGCCTAAAAGTATACAATGTTTTACGTGGGAACAAGTTTTTGCTGCTTATCAGCAATTAGTACTTGAAAAGTTGTTGATTTTTATTACAAGGGTTGAACACCACTGAATCCACAGCATACTTTTAGGGTGCTTTGACGCACCACTTACGGTTATTTGTAGAGTTTAAGCGATTCTTATCATTAAAAGTTTGGTTTTTTGGTCGTTTAGTTACAAAAAAAAGTGTTTCTGTTTTCGAGAATTGACGCTTCTAAAACATTTGACCCGATAATTTGACAACTCGATGCTAGCATACTTTTGTGCGCAATTACAAAAGGAATATAGGTTACTTTTTTACTTCAGCCTCTCGTATTAGGTTTTCGTCAAAACCTTGTGCAACAATTGGCAATTTGCTGCTCACATAAATCACTTACATTAAAAAAGCCAGCAACAAGCTAAACCAAAAAAAAAAACTCACTTCAATGTGCGTGTTCGACAACTGAACATACGCTCACGTCTGTAATTATTTATTTCCTCATCGTGCCAACTAATTAGTGGCACCATTGCAAGCGCTCACTGGCCGCTTTTGCCGCTGCTGGCGTGGCTTCCATGTACAATTCATACTTGCGTACATAAGTTGATTGCAAAATGTTAATTAAATACTTCACTGCCGAGAGGCGCTGATTTCCATGCCGTCATATTCCATGAAGCTCGATGCTGGCGTGTGAATGTGTGCCGATTAGCTGCAGAACTTCATTCATTGGGTTAATGGCGAGTTGTCGATGTATGACTGAATTGTAATGAATGTTAAACAAGTTCTTTCAAAATTCAAACGCGTTGTGCTGGCTCAGCAAAGTTAAGTAATTGAACAAAGCGTATTCGCTCTTAGCAAAGGTTCGTCAAATTCAAATAAATCTCTTGTAGTTGATTTTTGAAGAATTTGTGCTCATTTCTATGGTACAGAACATTGCGGTTATTAAGGAATTCAGATTGAATTTAGCATGTATTAGATTTTGTAACATATCCCAACACAATGATTAATTCTGAAAGGTTTTCGAGGTCTTTTTGATGGTTAGACTTTGATAATTTTTTTTAGTTATGATTCATGATTGTTGTAAGAGCGAATTCCTAACATTGCACAGTGATTTGTTCAATTGACAACATTCCAAAAAATTATAGTCTCAGAATTTTACGAATTTCATTTAAACTCAAACTAAGAAAACGCCCAAAAATCTGTGCAAAAAATTAACTAGTTTGGATTCGACGTCAGAAAAAAAATTTGAAGCACTTGTTTTTTGTTTTGTTTTTTTCCTTGTTCACTCCTCTCGGGAGCATAGGGCCTCCACAAGACATTGCCTTGCGTTGAATACATTAATCGGTTGTGTTTTTCTGCCAGGGTAGGTGATTGGCCTACCGCCGCTTAGGAACGACGCCTCCGATGCTGTGAGCTACCGCTCATAGCGCCATCTGTTGTGTAAAGAAGGTGACAGCAGGATGGCTGGGGACTTTGCTAAGATCGGTTTGGTGCGCTGTTTTTCGCTAATGCCCGCTTCTTCTTGCAGGCGTCGCTGGTGTACCGTCTAGCTGTATATTCACATTTAATTTAAAATATTTGTCAAAATTAAAAACCTGAAACTTGGAGAGAAAAACTTAGAGAGAAATATCTAAAAAGTATGTGACAATTTGTTCCTGGATTTTTGTGTTTTTAAGAAGCATTCTTTCTTTGTCAAATAATATATTCTCCGATATCTTCCGATCACAGAAAGCAATTCAATTTGAAAAGTGAAAGACCTATTTTTCGATAAAAATAATGCAATGATGCAAATTCAGAAGACTAAGATTAACTAGCATACCAAGATTTATTAAGAACAGAACATTCCTTCTACTTTTGTTCCGTCGTTGTATGGAGTCGAATCACTGAGCATCGAAGATTTCCGTACGTAGTTATTTTATACCTAATCGCTCATCTTTTTGGTTACCTTGGGATATTCCAAACATCGCATTGAGAATATTTCCATAAGCAGTTATTTTAAACTTAATTGTTCATCTTTTTGGTTATTCTTTAGTTATTCATTAGTGTCCGACCGAAACCACTTTTTTGGGCCGAAACCGAAACCGAAACCGAATATTCGGTTTTTTTTTAATATTCGGCCGAAACCGAAACCGAAACCGAAACTTTCTAGTTGAAATAAAAATCACCATATCAAGCACTTTTTTCAACAAACGAATTTTACATTAAGTAAATAGAGAACAAACAAACAAACATAGCATAAATAAATAAATACTTATTAAAAAAAAAACAATTTATTCATTTTTTAAAAACGTAAACATGAAAAAATCACCCTTTCGTACCTTACCCGCTAATATTCAAAATTAAATAATTTAATATTATATGCTAAAAAAAGAAGTTTATTTACATTGGTGGCATCTAATTATTCCTCCTTTCATTATATATCTGCTACACAATAAAATGTAACAAATATTCTAGAAAGTTTCGGTTTCGGCTATTCGGCCATTTTTTGGCCGAAACTGAAACCGAAACCGAAACCACTTATTTGGGCCGAAACCGAAACCGAAACCGAATATTCGGTCGGACACTATTATTCATATAACGAAAATGCTTAAATAATTTCAATGGTCAACTTTAATCAATTTGCTCTTTAAACTGTTTAATATTTGATTGCACTGCATTGCCGCACTGGTCGCCTAACATTTCCTGCCCAGATTATTAATAAATGAACTGTTTGCCAGCTTTTGCCATATTTTCTCATTTTTATTGTGTTTCTCTCAACTCGGGCGACCGGGCTTGTCAGTTGGCATGTCGCCAATTCACAACAGCCACAGTAGCAAAAAACGGCGCCTTGCTTTTAATTTTCTGATAAGAGTTGTGTGGGCAAGTTGTGCATTTTTCATGATGACAGTCGCGTAGTTATGGGCGCGAGTGACAATTCCGATTTAATTGCGGTGTATTTAAGTGGAGTTTAGCTGCATTAATTAGATGTGCTAATTGTTGTGTTGCTCGGGGAATTCAAGTCAGAGTATATAAAATGACAGTGAACTTGGCCTTTGAATACAACAAAAGCAAAAAACAATAATATATTTCTTTAAATCAAGTAACAATTTGCACACATTATTGACATTTGAAATGAAAAAGTGCTATGATAGTATAAAAAATTATAATTTTTAATCAAGTAGGAAGTGATGAGAATAAGAAAAGGAAAAGTAAGCAAAGCCAAATTAAAAGTAAAAAAAGTAAGCAAGTAAGAGAAAGAAATTGTGTTCCACATGGTTGTGTTATGATGAAGTGAACGAATTATATTTGTAATCATAATTTGATGCGCGTAAATACTGAAGCCTAAAAGTATTCCTTACAAATTGCTCAGAAAATTCCAAAAAAGGTTTTACACGTCTATCTTTTGATTCACCTTTTTTAAACCAACGGAAAATATTAGAGTAGGTTAGGTTAGGTTTGCAACGCACTTCCACTCGAAGGCCAAAATGATTGTAAATCTCTTCATCCATTAATCTACTTCCTGTGACCATTGTCCCACCATTTTTGTTTCATCAAATTCAAAAAGAGGTTCCACAAGTCTTTTTTTTCATTTACGTTTTTGAACCAACGGAAAATATTAGGTTAGGTTCGTAACGCACTTCCACTCCGAGGCCAAGATGATTGTAAATGTCTTCATCAATCAATCTACTTCCAGTGACTATTGCCCTACCATTTTTGTTTCATCAAATTCAAAAACAGATTCCACAAGTCTTTCTTGTCATTTACTTTTTTGAACCAACGGAAAATATTAGAGTAGGTTAGGTTAGGTTCGCACCGGACTTTCACTCAGAGGGAGAGAGAGAGAGTTGTAAATCTCTTCAATCAATCTACTTCCTGTGACCATTGTCTCCAATTTTGTTTCATCAAATTCAAAAAAAGGTCAAACAAATTTTTGTATTTACTTTTTTTGAACCAACGGAAAATATTAGAGTAGGTTAGGTTAGGTTCGCACCGGACTTCCACTCAGAGGTCAAACTAGTTGTAAATCTCTTCATCAATCAATCTATTTCCTGTGACCATTGTCTCCACTTTTGTTTCATCAAATTCAAAAAGAGGTCAAACAAAATTTTTGATTAACGTTTTTGAACCAACGGAAAATAATAGTTTAGGTTCGCAACGCAAAATGGTAGTGAACCTCTCTCTGGGCTTCGTGAGGAGCTCAAACTGCCTCAATGAGTCGGCAGACTTCAGCTCCATTCCAATAAGCCTTCATAGCCTAAATGGGTTCCGCCTTGGAGCCACTCCTGCCTATCTACCTGACAATTATTTTATAATAACCTTGAAAGCCTAAAATTATACTACAAGCTTCATAATCAACCGAGGTTTTGAATATTTATTTCAATCCTAGCGCCTAAAATTATGCAACCAACTGTGCTTGCATAATTTTGCATCAGTTAGTGACAGCTTTTTGCTGCTATATATTATTTTTACATAATTTAGTCATAATTCAATTTGTATGCCATTTGCCAACAACATTAATCTATTTCTGGTAAAGATATATAAATATTTACTGCTCAACAAACACAAAACAACAACAACAACAAAATTTGAAAACGAATTTTTTTAGGCCTAAAAAATGTCTTTATGCAAAATAAAAAGATCGAGTAGCCAGCAGATTTGTGCACATAATCAAAACTGCTTCCGAAATTCCATAAACAACCAAACTTTTTGAAGCATCAGCGCACAAAATTTTCCCTTGTGGCGCAACGTTAGGCACACGAAACAGATTCAATAAAACCGAACCAAAAAATAAAACAAGCCTAGCAGCATTTTGGGCACCTAAAAAGGCTTTTCACACTCTATGCTTACAATTAAATTTTCATGGTTGCCTTTGTCTTTAGGCAATTTATGGGACTTTAAAGTGCAGCCATTTGTGTTTTGATGTTTATTTAGTTTAGACTTTGATGAGATTTTACTTATCCGTCACAATGTTAATGTTGCAATTTTTATTCTTGCAGAACACATCGCCGCTATGGGAAGATTTCGTTGCTAAGGCCAGCAAATTGCACGCGTGTTTACGGTAAGTCTTAATAAATATTTGAATTGTTCATGCGGCTACAGCACCGAAAAGTATGCAACCTGCTTGACGGCTTAGTGCGCCATTCAAGTGACCGCCGCCTGATTAATTGATGTGCAAACAACGCACAAGGAAGTCCATTGGACGCAACATCCCCAGCGTGCCGTCCATTCACTTGAACGCGTCTGTGACTTGCGTGCGGCCACTGCATCGTTCATTCTTTATGTCAATGCGTTTTTTTCGCCACTTGGCCGCTGCTGCTTTCTTGGCCTACATTGCGTGCTGCTGTTGCCTTCTCGTGGAATGTCTGTCTGTCAATGTTTGTCTGTGCATCAAATGCCGCTACGCATTACTCACAATTTGCATGCTTTTTTCATTTACCAAAAAGAAAAAACATACATTTGAAAACAAAAAAGTTTAATGTTGCACACAAATCACATTATACGAGTACAGTATTAGGGAAAAAATCGTTTAGCTTGCGGCGTGCGCATATTTTTCGGCTCGTTTTAACATTTTCCGAACGAACGATGGTGCTGCACTCAGCCAAAAAAGTTACAGTATTGCTTTGACATTTTTTAATAAAAATGTAACTTCGTTTCAAGTTTTGTGGGAAAGGGGCCACTGTCAGCGAGAATGTTGCCAAATCGGTTCCAAATTCCTGCAATTTTTTTTATTAACTAGAGTCAGTGAGCAGTGTGAGTCCCTGTTGACGTTTTGTAGTTTTGTTAGATAAGGTTATGGTGGCTGCCTCTATAAGAGACACACTCGGAGGCCCACTGTCAAACCACCTGTTTTTGAAATGAGTATAAAACACTTTTTTCTGGATGAGGGAAGGAGGGTGGAGGGAACTTAGAGTTTAAAGCCAAATCCGAAAGGCTGTTGGCAGTTTTTCTTTCACACTCTGGAGGTTTTGCCATTGCCTGCCCTTGTGTGATTCTTGTAATTCTCATCTGCTTCATGTGGATAGCGATAGAAGTAGGCGAGTGTTTCACTAGGCCGATCTGGGATTCGAACCTAGGGCCTTTAATATGAGAAGACAGTACGCCACACGCTGGACTATCGAGGCCGGCTCCTTCTGTAGTTAGTTCCAAAATTTCTGTTATTATGAAAAAGTTACTGAAGGCCAGTTTACGTTCAAGTCAATAGGAAACTTGTCGACCTGTGTGTTTGGAATGTGAGGAATGAAGAAGTTTCAATTTATGAAATATGTATATTTAGTTTACTCTCTTTTTATAAGCTTTAAACTGCCGCGGTAATTGGACCTCAAAGTCGGAAAAAATGGAATTTTAAGGCGTTTTCTTTGATGGTCAAAAACATACACGAATTTCGTAAATCAATTAACGAGTTAGGTGTATAATGAAAGCCGACACATCAAGCAATACAACACAGCCAAATTATTTGGCGGAATACACATTTGCATCGAAATAATAGCAAAAATGTACTATAGCCATTTTCATCACTTTTCATACTTTTTTCTTAAAAAAATAGGAGCCTCAAAATATGCAACATTTTTAATTTTTTTTTCGAGCAATTCAAAATTTTGTAGTTTTTTGCTTGTATTTCAGACTATAAATGGAACATATAAAAGAGCATATTTTTTTTTTTTTTATTATTGGAAATTACAGTCGAAAACGAGAAAAAAACCGAGGAAAATTCGAAAAAGTGACACGCCCAGTTTTTGCGAAAACTAGAGCTGTTACATAAAAACTTAGTATGGTTTTGAAAACAGTGTGGAAAAACGATTCAGATTCATGTAAAAAACTCCATGCAACCGACATGCTGTTGTGCAGTGTTATTATTAATCTTATTACTGGGCATAGTGCACTGCAATCTAAAAGATCTATTGTGCCGTCTTCATGTACTCACCGTTCGTCCGTGAGTCCAGCATCTGAGAGGAAATTTAGTATATCTCCTAAACCTCTGGAATACCAATTCGCACCTGTTATGAGGTAATTTCCCAGGTGCCTCTTTCGACTAGGAATAAGTACAGAGCATTTTTCTATTTTAGTGTTTTTAGATAGTTTTGCTTGGCGATAGTTCAACCTGCAATGCCCTGTCAGGATACCTGCATCAATCCTCGGATTATTCTTTGATACGCTCTAACATTTCTCGAATCTTTTCTTGTTATATACGAACCAATAATCGCCTTGGAATGTTCTAAACCTGGTTGATTTTCCCCAGTATTGATCCCTGTTGCTTATCTCGTCTATTCTGGCTGGCTTTGCTCAAACCACAAAATGGTACTGGACCAACAAAGAGGGTTGAAGCGCCCATTTTTGCAAGTGTGTCGGCCTTTTCATTTCCCCCACGTGACCCGAAACCCAAAGGACCCATACCTGATTGTAGAGGCCAAGCTCGTTTAGCTTCCCAGTTTCGAGGATACCTGAAGTGTTCTTAATGCCTTGATTGCAGCTTAGCTATCGGAAAGGATCGCTATCTTTCGATTTCGGTATTTCCTTCCTAATTTAAAGTAAGCACACCTTTCAATTTCGTATATCTTCGCCTGTATGTGGCCTGAGTGATGCTGTAGAAGCGGCAACTTAATCTACCTACATCATGTCTACCGTCTTTCTAGGCATCAAGCGGGTCCTGGTCCTTGAATCATACAAAGACTAAGATACAGTATTTTTTTTTATAGAAAGAAATGTAATCATGCAAGCAGTGAGTGACAGGGTTTTGAGAAGAAATTTTATAAATGTGTGAATTTTTTTTACAGTGTACTAAAAAATTTGTGCATTTCGCTCAAGTTTCGCGGCTGCTGCCGGCACTAAGTTTAGCGCTTTGACTAAGCAAAAAGTATGTGTTTGAGTTGTTTCTATGGCTCGTCTGTCCTCGTCTCTTGCTGCTTGTTTTGCTTTTGCTATTCCTTTCTATGTGACACACATTTGCCATGCAAGCAATGCGAAATTTCTTCGTTTTTCTTTCGTCGTTTCGCTTCTCTCTATCATAAGCAACATCTCCATCACTGTCAGCACCATGAACAGCAACAACAACAACAGTAGCAACACGCAACTTGCAACTTGATTGTCATTAAAATGTGCACAGCTGTGTTGGAAACTTTGCATGCGGCGCACTGCTGTGTTGCTTCATGAAAGTTCAACTGCTGCACAACGACGTACATGTGTGTTTTTTTTTTTTTTTTTTTTTTTTTTTTTTTTTTTTTTTTTTCAGAAGGGAAAAGCATTAAAAGCCGGAGTGTGAGACTTTCACCCACTAAAAACCCTTCTATCTCCTACAGACTGCTACCAGGGGACGTCCTGTAAGGAATTACTTCCTGGTAGCAGTAGGGTGCGGCACCGTGCCCACCACCTCGGACTAGCTATTTTCCCTACGTTGGCGTTCTAGGACGCGGAGCGTTTTCATAATGGTGGCACTGGCCGAGCATACTGATTTCCACTTATACAAAGTGTCGCACATGTGTGCAGTCAAATTTGACACGGACGGACGCTCCCCAAGAGCTACGGTTAGTTCCCCTCGGACTGACTCAAAGCGCGGGCACTCTAACAGCACATGCTCCGCGGTCTCGTGCTCCGTCGGGCACTGCGGGCAGAAAGGATCCTCCTCGTATTTAAATCGGTGGAGGTACTGCTTGAAGCAGCCGTGCCCACTTAAGATCTGCGTCGTGTGGTAATCCAGTTCACCATGTGCGCGTTCTGTCCATCGCGCGATGTCGGGTATCAGCGCATACGTCCATCGGCCTTTGCTGGATTGGCTCCATCTTCGCTGCCAGTCTTTAATCGTGATACTCCTTTCTGCGGCTTTGGTGGCGCTCGTGTGTTTTGTTGTTGCAGCATATAGCCGTCGCATTTCGACAGCCAGCAGGTCGATGGGTGGCATGTTTGCGATGACCCCGATCGCATCGTCCGACACGGTTCGGAAAGCGCTGGCTACACGTAGCGCACTCAGTCTATATACCGATCTGATGCCTTTCGTGTACTCTTTTGTGTGTACTGCATCCGCCCAAACTGGCGCTGCGTACAGTATTACTGACGCCGTGACTCTTGAAAGGAGTTTCCGTCTGCTGGTGCGCGGGCCCCCTACGTTGGGCATCATACGTGTCAGTGCGCCGTTTACTCTTATTGCTTTTTCGCACACTGTTTTTAGGTGCTCCTTGAAGGTCATTTTGGTGTCAATGATGACCCCCAAGTACCGAAGGTAAGGCTGGGACGTGATTTCGTGATCACCAACCGTTATGGTGAGCACCTCGGTCACCTTTCTGGTGCTGAGCAGCACTGCCTCTGTTTTATGGGCCGCCAACTCCAGTTTCGCGCCAATGAGCCATTGCTTCACTCGAGCTATCGCATCATTGCAGTTTCTCTGCAACGTGTCAGTGTGTTTCGCAACTGCCACAATCGCTATGTCGTCTGCGTAGCCGACGATCTTCACCTCTGTTGGCAGCTCGAGGCTGAGCACGCCGTCGTACATGACGTTCCACAGTGTTGGGCCAAGCACCGAGCCTTGTGGAACGCCACCGGAGACTACATACTGTTGCACACCCACGTCCGTGTCGTACAGCAGCAGCCTGTTGCGAAAATAGCTGGCGATGATTCGCTGGAGGTACACCGGAACCTTGAAAGTTCGCAGCGCTTCCATGATGCGGCCCCAGTTTGCCGAATTGAAGGCGTTCTTAATGTCCAGTGTGATGACGGCGCAGTACTTTTTTGTTCCCCCCCGCCACCTTTTTCCGCGCGTGGCCTCGCGAGCTATGCCCATTACTTTCTGTATGGCGTCGACCGTAGAGCGCATTTTGCGAAAACCGTATTGGTGCGTCGATAGCCCGCCTGGTTGTTCCAATATGCTTTGCAGTCTGTCGCATATTATCCGCTCTAGCACCTTGCCTATTGTGTCAAGCATGCAGAGCGGCCGGTACGACGAGGGCTGATCTGGTTGTTTGCCCGGCTTGAGCAGTAGCACCAGTCTTTGTTGCTTCCATTTGTCCGGAAAGACACCCTCCTTCAAGCAGGCGCCATACAGGTTGGCGAACACATCCGGCCTGGCTCGCATTGCAGTCTTAAGCGCCACATTCGGAATGCCATCCAGCCCCGGGGATTTGTTGTCCGCTATTTTTCCCAGTGTCTGCAGCACTTCACTGATTGTCACCTCCGGGACGTCGCCAATATCCAGACCTGGACCACCGTTTTCTATGGCGGCATTTTGGGGTGGGAAAAGCGTAGAAACCACCTCTTTCAGCAGGGTTGGATCGCTCGGCTGTGGAGATCTTGGGCCTTTGATGCGGCTCATTACCACATTGTAGGCTTTGCCCCATGGGTCCAGATCCGCGTCGTCGCATAGCGCCTTGAAGCATGCCTGCTTGCTGCTGCGAATCGCTACTTTTAGTGCCTTTTTGCACACCCTGTAGTCCTTTTGCAGCGCTTCTCTTGTTGGCAGGTTTCTTCCCCTCTGCAACCTTCTGCGCGCCTGGTGACATTTTTTTCTGGCGCAAGCGATTTCGTCATTCCACCAGTACACGGGCTTTCTGATCGGTTTGCTTCCTCGCCTGGGCATTGCCGCGTCGCACGCTTTTGACAGCTTGTCCGTGATGCTGGTTGCCATTTTGGTTGCGCTGTCTAACTGGACCTGCCCCTCGTTCCACACCAAGTCGAACATCTCCGCGTCAAACAGTTGCCTTCGCCATCCTTTGGTCTGCGCCTTGCCTACCTGGTGCGGCGTTCGCATACGCAAAACCAGCTCTACCACAATCGCAAAGTGATCGCTGTGCGTGTACATACTGCTGACCGCCCACTTTGCGTTTCGTGCCAGTGAGGGGTTCGCAAACGTTAGGTCGATCGCTGACCTACCTCTGCCGGAGTCGAAAGTGTGCTGCCCGCCGTGGTTGAGGAGTTCAAGCTCCAGCGGCGCCAGGCATTCCAGCAGCGTTTTGCCGCGCTGGTTAGTACGAGTGCTGCCCCACGTCGTCGACCAGGCGTTAAAATCGCCTGCAACCATCAACGGCGACTTGCCCTGCGCTTCCATTACCAGCGCAGTTAGCATGCGTTCGAATTCAATGTTGTTCCAGCTGGGTGGTGCGTAACAGGCGAAAAAAAAAAACGTACATGTGTGTGTCTGTGTGTGTATGTGTGTGTGTAACACATATTTCCTCATTTCTTAATTTGTTTCTTTTTTATTTTTTCGGCATTTTTTTTAATGTGCCTTGAAAGTCAAGTTCCGTGTGAAAATTCTGACTTTTTATAGCCCAACATTGCAGTCTTTTCGACAGCGCAAAATTTCACCTCAATTTATTGCTGCATAAATGTTTGAGCTTTAGAACGTTTGAGCAACTGCCAAGGACACGTGCCCAGTTTTGTGCATTTTTTTTTCGTTCTAGTAAATTTGATTTAAATATGTTTTGCTCTAATTGGCAAATTGCTTGCAGCAAAATATTCATTTAACCTTCGAAGAGAATTTCTTTTTAATTGTTTACCTTAAAAATGCTACTGGAAGGCTTTAAAATTAATTAAAAAGCTTTCCAAAAATGATGCCGTGCTCCAAGGTTGTTTGTTATTTACTCTGGTTATGGTAGTAGCAGTCGACGGAGCTATGGTAGCGCATACTTTTAGGCTGGTTCGTTAGAGTGGGTGTCATTATTTATGAGTAAAGTTGAAGTTGACTCGCTAATGGCTCAGCAAATATTTATGTGAGTTGGTATTTTGCCATGTGAGAGGAGAGGTGGCAGAGAAAATATTTGTTTTAAATCAAATGATTTCTGATCTGGAAGAATTAGGTTAGAATTCTCTCAAAAAAGTTGTACGATTAGATTTCAGGGCAGTCGCGCCAAATTTGGTCAATTTTAAACTCACGTCGGTCTTGAGAACTTCTGTCTTTAAAAACAGGTCAGATGAGAACCATGACTGGTGTTCTGACGGGTCACTGTATAAATGGTAGCTATCCAATGACTTCTGTCGACTTTCTATGGACGAGGAAGAGCAAGAAAGACCCACTTGGGCAACTCATTTGACAATTTAGAGGTTCTAGCCTATAGAATCATAGAACTATTCAAACTCTAATAAGCGTCAAAGGGAGCTCAAACTAGTTCAATGAGTGAGCAGACTTCAGCTCCATTTATTGTGGTATTGTAATGGGCCTTTATGTTCTAAGTGGGCTCCGCCTAGTGGCAGTCACTACTACCTACCAACCAACCTACCTTTAAGCCTAGTTAACTGGGCGAAACAGTTAATTGCGTTGCTTTTGCAGGATCAAGTTTTTTGCCTCTCATGAAAATTTTTGAATTTTATAACACCGTGCGACAGCATTTTGCACACCGGGAAAAATCCATATGTGCGTGAAAGTAGAGACCAATTATAGTAATACTGCGTACTCAATTTTTCATTTCTACATCCTTTATCCTTTTAAAAGGACTTCAAAATTTTGAAGGGGATACAAAATTAAAAAATATAAAAAATACTTACCCTGGTTAGAATATGGCCATATGTATATCAAATGAAAGAGGAAAGGCTCAAAAATTTAAATAAAATTGGTGTTTTATCTATTTGTAAAAAAAGGATATGAAAAAGGTCCTTTGAAAATTTTAATCCTTTAGATCCTTGAAAATTTATAACGAATTTTCTTGAAAAGTAAGTATGTTAAAACCCAAAATCTCTTTGATCACGTGTCGTAATTTCATTACTCTAACTTTATTGGTTCGAAAGTTATTAAAAAAAAGGCGGAAGCTGCAATTCTAATGAAGTACAAAAATTCTAATTTATTTGCGTATCAGTATTTTAAATAATAAATAGATACAAAATCAATGAAGTGAGAATAATGAAATTTTAACACGTGATCAAGGAGATTTTGGGTTTTAACATACTTACTTTTCAAGAAAATTCGTTGTAAATTTTCAAGGATATAAAGGATTAAAATTTTCAAAGGACCTTTTTCATATCCTTTTTTTACAAATAGATAAAAAATCAATTTTATTTAAATTCTTGAGCCTTTCCTCTCTCATTTGATATGCATATCGCCATATTCTAACGAGGTTAAGTATTTTTTATATTTTTTTTATTTTGTATCCCCTTCAAAATTTTGAAGTCCTTTTAAAAGGACAAAGGATGTAGAAATGAAAAACTGAGTACGCAGTATTACTTTGTTTGGTCTCTAGTTTCACGCCCACATAGATTTTTCCGGTGTGAACAATTTTTTTTGTCGCACGGTGTAATCTTTGACTTTGGTCCTTACATCATGCCCCACGTTATTTCAAGTAGATCTTTGTAGCAGCTGGTGTTGCATTCGCTATCAAGAAAGTTTGTTCTTAAATATTTTGTATATTTTCTTTATCAATTTTTGGGAATATTTTCTTAACCAATTTTGGTGAATATGTTTTTTTCACCAAAGCCACAACTGACTTCTCTCTCCTTGAACACACTAACCATAGTTCCAGATCCAATTAAAATAAAAATAATTGTTCTAAAAATTCACCAAACCTTAAGCTTATTTGTTTATTTGTTATTTGTTTTGCTTCAAACATTGTTTCTCACCGCAAAATTTTTGGTTTAAGTTATGTCGAATCGGTGCCGTCACCATGGGTGGTTCCCGCAAAAGCACAAAAAAGCGGCCATAATGCAAAACCAACAACAATAAATAATAAAATCCAAACAAAACACTCGACGAACACAATGTGGGCCGAGCGTCATAAAAACAAAAACCTTAACGCCATAATAATGAAACCAAAATAAATGCTGCGCCACCGTCAAACGTTCGCTAAGAACATAAAAATCCAAGCAGCAGCCAAGCAAAAAATACGCAACAGAAAACATTCAGAAAAAAGAAACTAGAAAGCAAAGAGTAAATTAATTTCGTGCGTCTTTCTCTCTCCGCCACTCCGCCACTGCCACTTTGACTAATGTTTTGTTTGTGTTTACTTGCAGAGCGGCCATTCAGGCGATCGCAGCATATTTGGATGCGTTCCAAAAAATCGCAGACGCAGCAACAAATTCAAGAGGTAAGTTCACGTTTCTCACATTCAACAGCAACTAAACAAAACCAAAAAAATCGTTGCAAAAAACTTCCAGCGCAACTGAATAGAAATTGTAGAGTGCGGAACTTGGGCAAAGTGTTGAAAACTGTGGCCCAGTCGCCGATTGCTGACTGTTGTTGGCCGAAAGCACAAACTTGTTGAAAAAATTACGCAAACAAAAAAATTAAATACTTAAAAGTTGCAGTTGATGATGCTGTGCGGCAATTGCGCAACAATTTCTAAACTCACTTCCGCCCGAGCAGAATGACGCGCGCGTGCAACATGTTGCTGTCGGTTTTGCTGGCGGGCGAGCTGCCGGTTGCAAGATACGAAAATAAACAGCGGCCCACAAAAATCACTCGGTGGCGTGACGTGGCGCTGAGTTCGATTCGGCTGCATTCTGTGTTTGCTGTTGGCTGAACGTCGAGTCTGTCTATGCGGCGGCAGCAACAATATCGGCAACAGCAGCAACGATTGCCAGACGACTTGCTATTTACTTTGACGTTCGTCTTGTTGTTGACATTTGCTGTTGCTGCTGCTGGCTTCGGTCTTCAGTGCAATTGCTTGTTTTGCTTTTTATATACATTTGTGTTTTAAATGCTTCAAGTGTTTATTTGCAGCAATATCGAACATTTAAATGTTCTGTCTGTTGGCTGCATAAACAAAGTGGCCAATTGTTTTTCTGCTTGCCCGACAATTTGGCCTCAATTTGCAGCACTATTGAGTTCTTATTGCTTGCCGACTATAACTGTTGGCCATATGCATGTTGAATGAAAACGTAATAGAGATTGAATTGCTTTTTTAATAGAACATTTTAATATTCAATAGCTGCTCAATTTTGCTGTATTGTAGTGCATAGAATAATTGTTTTCAGTAGAGAAAATATGTTTCATTTAGGAACCCTTAACCTTCTTTACAAATCTGAACCAATCTCGGCACAGAAACAAATTTCAAACTGAACTTATACTTCACTGGTCATAAGAACCCGTTACCGGATTGAATCAATCTTCAGATTGAGTATCCCGTAGAGTGCAAGTTTTGTCGATAGAGAAACGTTTCTGCTACTTATTTGCCGACTGAGAACGTACGAGTAGTAATACCTATTAACAAGATTAATCCTTTGCTTTATCTCTTTTTATGGCAAAGTCAAGAAAGGCAAATTCCTTGAAAAGTTCAAAAGCATACTACTGTGTCCAAAAAAATAAGGTGACATTTGAATTCTTCGATTATCGTGGTGTTGTGCATTATGAATTCCTTCCGCCGGGCCAAACAGTCAACAAGGAATATTATTTGAACGTTATGCGTCGTTTGCGTAACGCTATCCGCCTAAAAAGGCCGGAATTGTGGAAAGACAATTCTTGGTTTTTACACCACGATAATGCACCATCCCATACTGCACTCGTAATTCGTGATCATTTCGCCAAAAACTCAACCCATATCGTTCCGCAACCACCGTATTCACCTGATCTGGCGCCGTGCGACTTCTGGCTGTTCAGCAAGCTCAAAAGACCGCTCCGGGGACACCGTTTTGATACGATAGAGGAGATTCAAGCCGCAGCGAAGACGGAAGGCCACGAAGGCCATCCCGGAAAGTGACTACAATCAGTGTTTCGAAGATTGGAAAATCCGTTGGCATAAGTGCATTGCATCGGGAGGAGATTACTTTGAAGGGGATGAAATTGATTTGGAAGAATAAATAAAGAATTTTCACAATAAATACAATGTCACCTTATTTTTTGGACACAGTAGTACATAAGAAAGTATATATTCGCCGCTGCGAAGTTGTAGAAACTATAGAAAAGTTATGTTTGGAGTGTAACCGTTTTTACAGTTCTCTGTGTAATTTTAAGAAACCAGAATTAATTTGCTAAAGTCACAGATACCGTAGCGAGATAACCAAATCTTATTGCATTTTCCTTGTTAGCGTTACATGGCGGAAATACGAGTAGAAAACAAACCTAAATAACTCCTGCAGTCGTAGATTCCGAACCAAAAATTTAGCAACTTGCAGCTATTTGTCATTGGCTGCTTGACGCTTGTTGACTCGGGAATTGCACTACCTTTAGACCATTAAAATTCTTTTAAAACTGCGCAAAGGAGGGCAACAGATTAACCCAATTATCTTAGTTTATTGTATTTTCCAACATATCATCTCTGTACTGTATATTTTTGGCGAAAAAACTTGTTCAACGCAGAATTGCACTTACGACCTTTAGGCGATACAAGTTGCTTTCAAACCGCCCAAAAGTATGCAACAGACTAACCTTAGCTGTAAATTATCTTATAGTTTATGCTATTTTCTAACGTATCACCTCTGCTTAGTATACTTTTAGGCGACATGACTTGTCCAACACAGAATTGCATTAACGAATCATTGACTTGTCTAACACACAAACCATTAAGCTATAAAAGTTGCTTTAAACCACCCAAAATTATTTCACACATAACCTTTGTCAGTTATATTAGTTCATGTTATTATTAATCTAATCGCTTTTGCACAGTATACTTTTAGGCGGCATTACTTGTCCAATACGAAAATTTACTAACGTATCGTTAACTGGACCAACGTACTCATTTTTAGACCATAAAAGTTGCTTTAAAACCGCCCAAAAGTATGCAATATCTGTAAATGATCTTATTGTAGCTTATGCTATTTTCCAACGTATCGTCTTTGCACAGTATACTTTTAGGCGACATTACTTGTCCAGCACAGAATACCATTAACAAATCATTAACTGGTCCAACACACCAACCATTAAGCCGAAAGTATGCAACAGACTAACCTTAGCTGTCAATTATCTTAAGTAGTTTTTGCTAATTTCATATATACCGCTTTTCTAGTCTTCTTTTAGGCTTTTAGAAATTATAACAACTGCTAAGAAATTCACTCTGGGTAAAATAAGTGCGTTTTCATTGATTGCATTTACATTTTATATACTTAATTTTATAGCCAAGCGTACATTTTTAATCACTTTGCACTCAAGAATAATCGATATTTGCATGTATTACTCTGCTTTTGCTTGCATGCAAGTGCTCGGTTATGTTCAGCCAAAGCACTTGTTAATTTATGCGTTTATTGGTCACACCCTCTGACATTTATTTTTCTGTTTTTGTCACATTAACTAAAGACCACCGACTGTACTGTGCGTCCACCAAGTCGTAATGTGACCCCAGTGCAAGTGACTTGCAAAGCTTTGACTGCACTGCGAGCATTCTTAAAGGCTCTTGCACTGTGTTTTTGTCGTTCGAAATGACCACACCACATGTTGCCACAAGTCGGCGGCTGTTTATAATACACGCAGACGCAACACCACCACCGCCAACTGACAGCCTGGCACTGCCTTAAATGTTAATGCCAATGCCGGTGCACAGTTCAGGCGCCCAACCCCGAGTGGGTGCGCCTTAAGTCGGCCTGAACATTGGAGAAAATTGAAACGCAGCATAAATGCCAATTGTCCTTTTACTTAAAAGTCTGAGTCGAGTGGCAATGTGGCGAGTTTTCAGTGAAGGCGTATGTTAATATTATTGCGGACACACACACACACACACATAAATGAATGTTAGGAATGACAATTTTTGAGTAGCTTGAAACGATGAAAATCGAATGAAATTGTTTTAATGAAATTATTTCAAGATTGATTCAGCAGAAGTTGTCGGAAGCAACTCATAAATTTGCTAAGTACGAAAATGTTTATAATTTAAATGTTTGTGTAAATGAAAGAGCTTCGATCTGATCTAATCGTGTTTGCCTCGTGTGATCAAAGTATCCTCAAAAAATTTTATCAAATGTTTATTTTTTTGAAGACGAAGTTCTTAGATCCCGCGATTGACATTTCTGTATACTTTTTCTGAATGAACCCATTCGTTTTCTCTGATCGTGGCAACTCTTGTGATCAAAGTATCCTCCAAGAACTTTAGATTGTCTCAATCGTGATAAAATGTTTGAAGACGGAGTTCTGAAATCCCGGGATTATCATTTCTATATACCGTATTTTCAGTTTATAACGAACCCGTTTAAAACAAACTTCCGCCTAAAACGAACCAATTTCAAAAGAACGCGCTTTATGTTTTCGCTTATTACGAAACCGTTTAAAGCGAACTTTCGGTTAAAACGAACCATTTTGCCAGTCCCTCGAAGTTCGCTTTAAGCGAAAAGTACTGTACTTTTTCTGAATGAACCATACCTCTTCTCTGATCGCGTTTGCTTCTAGTGAACCTTAAAGAACTTGAAATTGTCTCAATCATTATCAAATGTTTACTTCTTTTTTTTTTGAGACGGAGTTCTGAGATCCCGGGATTGGCATTTCTAATATGCACATAAATAAGTATATTTTTTTCCTGAATGAACACATTCCTCTTGTCGTAAAAGGGGGGGCGACGAAATCCTTTAGACAGAAACAAGTCAAAGTCAAGTGAAGCGCAAGCGGCCAACTTATCTTACAGTTTGCATTCCTTACGGACTGCGCTCACATTTTGGGCTTCATTTCGTTTTAACGGAGTTTTTAGCTTTGTTTTAAACATGTAGAGATAAAACTAACAACTACTACTTTTGACCACTCTGCAATTGTTCACCCTTGAGCGCCTCGGCCAATGACATTGAATTGAATTGTTGACCTTAAAATGGCTACCAAAGCTAAAATTAACTTTCCTCTTACTTACTTTACACTTAAACTTAAACTATAAACTTGTATGCTTTAATAACAACAACAAGTTTTACAAAAGCGATATCTTCATACGTAAGGCACATCTTGTTGGGTATTGGTTGACCGCCGGCATCATCCTCAAAACACTTCAATATCCCCCAACACACACACACACACACACACACACATGTGCATACGATGTGCTTTCCACAGGCAAATGTTTACAATGTTTTTTAAATTGAATTTTCCAGCAGAAGCACTTGAATGCAATGCGCCGCCATAACAATTACAACAACAACGACAGTTGCTTTAGCCAAAGCCAAATGATGGTAAAAGCCAATTTGCCTTTTTGGCTTTGAGATATTTGCACTGTTGTTTTTCATTGTATTGCTGTTGTTATTGTTGTTGTTTGGCTTATGCAAAAATATAATGAAATTGAGGTTAGGTTTGATAATGAAATTTTACATTGGCATTTTGTTGTCATTATAATTGGTGGAAAATTGATTGCGTACGCTTTCTAATTGGCATGTTCGCCTGTCTACCTGCTGTCTGTCTGCCAAATAATGCAAAACAGCCTAAGTGGAAAATAATTAAAGTGCATGAAATGTTTAAATATTTCAAGTATTAAAATTTATTGTTTTTTTTTGAGGTTAAGTTTGATAGTTTTTGGTTTTGTTTGTTGTGTAATATGCTATTAAAAAAAAAATTTTTAATTTAAAAAAAATTAAAATTTAAATATAAAAAAATTAAAATTTAGCATTTCAACAGCACACTTTAGGTTCGTTTTCAAAATAAGTTTTGAACGTTTTCACATTTTTCTCACCCTACAAAGTGCATCAACCGCATACGCTATGCAAATTTTTGGTTTTTCACAGTTTTTAGATATTTTAAGTATGTTTTAAAATTTCTTGTTTTTTTTTGTGAGGTTAAGTTTTATATTTTATGGTTTTGTTTATTGTGTAATGTGTTATGTTAAAAAAATAAAAAAAATAAATTAAATTTAGCGTTTCACCAGCAACACTTAAGGTTCGTTTTCCTAACCTCAAAATAAGTTTTGAATATCATTTGAAAGCATCGATTGTAAACATTTTACTCAACCACCAACCGCACACGCTATGAAAATTGGTCGTTTTTCGCGCATTAATACGTTTTTCATTGCCAGCAAATATCAAATACATAACCTTTGAAAAATTGCAAACATTTTATTTATATTTTTTTATTTATTTTGTTGTCATTTGCTTCGTGTTAATTTCTATACTTTTCGCTAAAAGCCTGAAGTTGTATGAGTCAGCGTGTTGCTGCGAAATTGTTGAGCACACATGGTGCGGTTGTTGGTGACAGCGCTCGAACAGCCATACCCTCTTTTCATTGAAATGTATATATATATATATGTACTCATATATACATATGTATATATGTGTTTGTGTACTTACAATTGCTGCGCTTCATCATTGTTATGGCCAACTATTTTTGTGTTTATGACTGCAACATTAAATGGGAGCAACAGCAGCCAGCGGCGGCCGCAAAGTGCAACCGAGACCGGTTGTTGACCGACTGCCGCTTTTTTTTCGCGACTTTACTTATTTTGCCAGTGCACTGTTGCTGTTGGTTGTTTTCGGTTCCTAGTTCGTTTATACATTTTTTTTATACGTAGCATTAACATTACACCCAAACTAGCCCAGACAACTTGGCGTGCTGCAGTCGAAATGGTGGCTGACTCTGTTGCTATTGTTGTTGTTGCCGTTGTCATTTTAGTTGCAGTTGCATGGCTGGTGACGCTTCGCTGCTCATTGCCTGCATGGCAACAAAAATAAAAGAAAATAAGGAAAATTATTTCGTAATGGCTTTTTTGTCGTTTAGTTATTGTTGTTTTAAGTTTAGTCTTCATTCGATTAAAAAAAAAAAAAAAACTGCAGTATTGAACAATCAGATATGTATGGAAAAGGCAGAATGTCAGCTTGTGGCCTTCGATTTTCTCAGCTTCTCATAAATTCTCTAATAAAATATGAATTTTAACTTTTAGGACAAATTTTTCAGTACGACTTTGAACCCAATTTAAACGTAGTTTGCTTGAACTTCGTTTAAATTTGAACTCAGTTTAAACGACAAAGCACTTTTCCACTGCTAGTTTAACTGGAGCAAAATACAGGGTGGCGTAAAAGTTGTCACCCGGTGTTCTTTGGCTCAAATTTGTTTATGAATGAATAGGAAGGATTTATTCATTCATTCAAAGAACACTGGGTGACAACTTTTGCACCGCCCTGTATCAAAAAATATCTTTGTAAAGTTTAACTTGGAACAAAGCAAAGAAAAATTTCAATAAGTTGTCAGTTATCCGATCCGAACGCAAAATAGACGAAATTCAGGGACCGTAACAGTTATAAGTTTTATTATAAAAATCAATGTTTAAGAGTTATTTTTTTACTTTTATTTAATGACTCAACAACAAATTTTTTATTTATGTTTTAAAAATCCTATAACAATTATTTTTGATTATTTTCTTATTAGTCCACAAATAACAGGTTTTTTCGATTTTTATTTTAGTTGTCCTATGATAACAATTATTCATGACTGCTATTTAAAAAAGTCATCAATAAAAATCATTCAGTGACTTTTATTTATAAAAGTCATCAATAACAATTATTCAATGACTTTTACTTTTTAAGTCATCAATAAAAATCAGCCCGTGACTTTTATTTTTTAAGTCATCAATAAAAATCATTCAGTGACTTTTATTTTCTAAGTTGCAATAAAAAAGTCATTTTCATTAATTGCACTACTGGATTCATTAAATATCTAAAGGTATATATATTCTTGATCGGCTTAACAAGTCCTGTCTTGACAATTCTGTTTTCTGGAAGAATCATAACTTTTGCATGCATTAATGAAAATAACTTTTATACTGCGACTTAAAAAATAAAAGTCACTGACTGATTTTTATTGATGACTTTTATAAATAAAAGTCACTGAATGATTTTTATTGATGACTAAAAAAATAAGTCACCAATAATTGTTATCATAGGACAACTAAAATAATAATCGAAATAAAACTGTTATTTGTGGACTAATATGAAAAAAATCAAAAATAATTGTTATTAAAGGATTTTTTAAATATAAATAAAAAATAATTCTTATTTTTTAATTTTTCCGTAAAAATTACAAAAAAAAAGTTTATTGCCAAGTTTGATTCTCCGTGCGAAAAGAAATGTTTGGTATATTTCATTTATTTGCATGATTTTTCCTTCATAGTAAAATTTTCAATTATAGTTTTCATAAATAACTGTTATTTCCGGTCCCTGACGAAATTACGAAAATTAATTTTACTTCAAATGTAAAATCTGTTATGGCATTTATTTGCATGCATCAGTAGGAAATTGCAGACTTTTGGCATTCGATGTCTTCGAGTCATTCTGCGCTTCTGGTGGTTCTTCAACTGGCTTTCTAATGAGCAACTGCTCGCTCGAAGTGAGCAAAAACCTATAGACTTCGAAATACGAGAACTTAAATGGAAATAGAAGCAGTCGAATGGCATTCGACTGGAACCCACACCCTCTGGGAGCGTCCTAGAGAATCTTGGCAGCATCAATGTAGAATTTCTGGCAGTAAACACTTTCCTTACGTGGCTCCAAATCAAGGCGAAAGCGATGAGTCGACAACAGTGGCAGTCATTTGTTTCGGCACCATGCTCCCCAAGCTGGCGGTTCCCTCTCGTATTAAAATATTCAAAACCGATTTGATTGATTTGCTTTATTTACATGTTACGCTGATTCTATTGGTTTCATTTTTGTTTTGGCTTCGGTTTTGGTTTTTCTGCCATTAAGCGCACACACCAGTTTGACCACATTTGCTCCAGCAATTAATTGAAAATGATGAATGACTTAGTCGCACCGCCGCTCCAACGTTCACTGCTCTCCCTCACAGCCAGTAAACGTGTCGCGCTTCGTTTATCGCCTACTTTATGGCTGGCCGATTCCCATCTCGGACACGCCGTAATTGTCGCCGGTTAACTATTCGTTATTTTACAACTGGTTATTTACCAGTTTCTTTACGGCTCTAGAAATTGCTTTCTCAGGCAATTTGCATATTGCATTTGCACGCAAACTTGTCCGCCAAGTTGACAGTTTATTGCAAATTAATGCGAATGCAAGCAGCGGCTCTTGATTGATATTGAGCGTTCGAAATGTAGGTTAAACCTGTTAGGCTTAAACATAACATTTCATTGCACGCACATATGAACAGAAAATAGCAATTGAACTCACATTGCATCGTTCTCTTTCTTGCAGGGGCTTCAAAGGAGATTGGCACTGCCCTAACGCGCGTTTGCTTGCGCCATAAAGCGGTCGAAACACGCCTCAAGACCTTCACCACAGCTATCATGGATTGTCTAGTGCAGCCATTGCAAGTAAGTGTGCCATTAAATTTGAAAAAATATATGTTTTTGCTTAGTTATACGCTTGATTTTGCTTGCAGGATAAACTAGAAGACTGGAAACGCACAGTGGCCACCATTGATAAGGAACATGCCAAAGAATACAAACGCTGTCGCACCGAGCTGAAGAAGCGCTCCAGCGACACGTTGCGTCTGCAGAAAAAGGCGCGCAAAGGTCAATCAGACACCATACAGTCGCTGATGGACTCACACATGCAGGACGTCACACTGCGGCGCGCCGAACTCGAAGAGGTCGAAAAGAAATCGCTGCGTTCGGCCATGATCGAGGAGCGCATGCGCTATTGCTCCTTTGTGCACATGCTGCAGCCAGTGGTGAAGGAGGAGTGCGAAGTGATGTCCGAGCTGGGCCATCTACAAGTACAGTTTAATGCATTTTCAGTTAGTAGTCAAACTAATTTTGGTTTCATTACACTTTTTATCTACAGGAGGCAATGCAGTCCATAGCCATTGTCACCAAGGAACCCACAGTGCTGCCGCAGGCCTCCGAGGAACTGATACACGATGCCAAGGCCACAATGTCTTTGTATCCGGAATCGCCGGGCGGCGGTTCGGGTTCGCAGGGTGGCTGCTCGAATTCGTTGGGCTCGCGCAAAAGTTCCGTCTGCTCGATTAGTTCGATTAATAGCAGCGGTTCGAGCAGTTCACCCGGCCATCATCACTATCCGCGTTCGCTGTCACAGGTGCGTGTCTTAATCAATCGCTGTAGCTATCAAATATCTGAATGTTTTAACAGCGCTTAGCCACTCTGTGCTCGTCAAAGTTAACTTTACTAGGGGCATAAATTCTATTTAATTTTATTTACATTTCTCTAATTTTCGTTGTTGTATTTGTGTTTTTGGTTTATTCTTTTCTCTTGATTTTAGTTAATTTCGCCTGCAATACGCTTGAAACCTGGTGAATCCAGTGATAGTGGCTTTTGCTCATCGCCAGCTTTAACCACACAGGTTTATAATTTAGTATATTTCAGTTTCCTTTTGTTCAATTTAATCACATTTAGCCTTGAATTAAATTGTGCTAAACTAATTTCTTAATTTTCAATATTGAACTGTAACTGTGTTCCTTTTGTTCAAATTAATCACATTAAAATCTTTAATTCAATTGTGCTAAAAAAATTTCTTAATTTCCACTATAGAACTTCAAGAAAAGTTTTAAAATTTAGGTTCAAATTAATCACATTTAGTCCTAAATTCAACTTTGCGAAAATAATTTCTTAATTTCCAAAATTGAACTGCAAGAAAAGTCGCATAATTGAGTTTCCTTTTCTTCAAATTAATCACATTAAAATAAATTCTTAAATGCAACTGTGCTAAAATATATTCTTAATTTCCAATAGTGAACTGTAAAAAAATGACAACATATTTTCTTTAATTGAAATAACTGTTTAATCAATTCAAATGCGCTTTTTACACTTGTTTCGTTGATTTTAAACACTTCTGTTTGCCATAGAATTTCCACATTCAATTAGAAGTATCGCTAATATAGCACTTTATGATTTTATTTCCCACACCGCTACTCCGCATTAGGCTTCGACCGCCACTAGCCAATCACATGCCGTCTCCACATGGCCACCACATTCCCAAGACGCTGTTGCACTACCACCCGCTGCCGATCGTCCGCACACCATCTCCTCCGCCTACGAAAAGGGCCACACGCGGCCTCCACTCACCGTCTATACGTTCCAAAATCCGGAGACCATTTTGGAGGGCGGCGTTCCGTCGAATGGCGCCGCTCCCGGCGCAGGCAGTGCTTCCGGTCAGAATACGCCATCCACGCAAAAGTCGCCGGCTGGCGCCTTGAGTCGTCCACCATTGCCAGTGGTAGGTGTTTTTAAATATACTTTTTTTTAGGCTTTAGGCTGGGAAATTTCCAAAAAAAAAATAGTACATACAAGAAAATAATACAATTTTGTAAATGCAGTAAATGTGTGTGTGTAGTTATCAATTAAAATGAATTTTTGATTTATTGCAAATTCTCACAACCAGAAACCGACACGTGTGGTAAGTGCAGGTTCCACTTAGATACGAAATCTGATTAGAAATGCCATCAATGCTCATCCTTTTAAGCGCTCATAAACCTGCATGTCCAAAAGTCACTGCCTTTCCTTTTATATCGAATCTTTTGAAATTACTTTCACTAGTTTTGCTCAATTGTGCCAATAATCACAATTCAGTTCCAGTAGGCTCCATGTTGCTGATGTCCACATTTGTTCAAATATCAGTATTTACTTAAGACTGAAAACGATTTGCCACAGTGCCCTCAAATTTAAACAGTTCCAAATTTCATTGCAGTCTTTCATTTCCCTTCAAAAATCCGCCCATAGTTACTATGAAACATTCATTAATTTGTTTTTCTTTGTGCCTTTGCAGCGCTGCTCCTCGCTCGAACGTCCACTGTCGGCCAACAACAATCGCAATGGCAACAACTTAATGTCTCGTCAATGTCCTTCGCCCATACCGGCTCACATCACCAAAGGTGAGTAGCGCCGTTTGCTACGGTCGCCAAGTACGCCCAACCATGCCCACGCTTATCCGTGTGTACTAAACTTAATACAAGAATTACTAATCACACCTTTTTTGTGCTCTTTCCCCCTCTCATGTTTATACTATGTTCTTTTCCACCCCACTCAAAACTCACCACGCTCTGCGCATGCTTTGACTGTTTGTTCAAATTCTGATCAAAATCCATGTAACATGTCCAAAAATAAACATAAATGCGCGTAGAGCTGTCGGCGCATCATGCTCAGCAACAGCAGCAACTACACCAACAGCAGCAGCAGCAACAACAACAGCAGCAGCAGCAGCACCATCATCAACAACCATCTTCATCCCCACCACCCACTTATGTTAACATGTCCGAATTGGCCAATATGGCTGCCTTGAAAATTACTAACCAGCCGCTGTCATCGTTGCAACAGCAGCACTCCATCGATTCCATATCATCGCAATTCTCGAACGACTCGGCCACATCCAACCAACAGCAACCGTCCCAGCAGCAGTCGGCCCAACAATCGCAGCCGACAACGCGATCGCATTCCATTTCGTCCTCGTCGGCCTCGTCGAATACGCCCTCGCTGCACTCGCATCCCTCAATCGATTCGACAGTTGCCACGCCGCTTGTGGGCCAAACGCCCACACCGTCCAGCGGCAGCTCGACGCCGCAGAATCACTACTCGCCGCTGCTCACCAATTCGCCGTCGTCCACGGCAGCGGGCACGCCGAGCGGCGCCAGCGTAACGAGCGGCATGCTGAGCGGCTTCGTGTACAACGTCAGCTCGCCAACGCCACCGCAGAGCGCCACCGGCTCGATGGCCAGCGACGTGCTGAAGATCACCGAAACCGATGGAGCGCAGCCCAGCAACGCCCCTCCACCCACCACCAACACCAATGATAACAACTCCACCACCGATACCACAACCACCACAATGCAAGCAAATCAAAACTCTAACTCCACCGTTGACACAGATTCGCCCACCATTGTGGAGAACGACGAGCGATCGCGTGCTTCCGTGCTGCAGAAGGCGTCCATGTTCGAGAAGCAAGCTGCTGCGGCGGCGGCAGCGGCCAGCAGCGCACCGCCGCCCTCTTCGGCAGCAGCAGCGACGGTGCGTGCGTCCGGCGACAGCGGCACCATTTACGGCAGCAGGCGCACCGAGGACAGCTACCGCAGCGGCCACCAGCAGCAACAGCAGCAGTCGGAGCAGCCGGATGTGGGTGAGTAGGGGAGCGGGTAGACCAACAAGTCTGGCAACAAGTAGCCAATCCATTTACTACACCCAACAAAATTGTTAGTTAAAAGCGAAAGCAATTTGTTTACTCGTACTCGTTCAATATTTGAATGCACCCACTCCGTACATCCAACCCATCTAAAAATGAACTTGTTACCACCACCCACAACCCACCACCACCGCCACTATTTACTTTATACTATATAGTTTGTCGTCTCGGTTTCAATATGCTATAATATCAAAATTTCTAGGTTAGCAACATTTTATAGCAACAAAAGTAACAAAGTTTTCTTTGTTTTCTGTTTTTCCTTTTTTCGTTTTCTTATTTTTCCTTCCCAATGGTCCACATTTGTTGTTTTTTTTCGTTGTTGTAATACCCTCACATATGAAACTGTGCAAAACAACAACAACAACAATTCAAAACTATTTTCAACGAAAACTCCAACTCTAAACGCTTCCTTTCTTCGTAAACTACCAAACAATCGCACAACTGTTATACATTTTCTTCAATCAAACACCACCACCACAACAACAACAACAAAACACCTAAAATGAAACTGTAAATACCGCACACACATCACACCCTATCAACTCTCTACAACAACCACAACCTCTCTTTTACAACAACAACAACAACAATGTACCCAAAACAAAACAAATATCTGTAGATAAAAGTTTCGAAGATTCGATACAAGAATTAAATAATTTAATTGGCGAATTAGACTCGTTCCAACGCGAAATCGATGCAGGCAAACAGCTCTCCGGCGCCGCCAGCCAAAGCAGCAGCAACTCTGGCGGCCGCTTCGATCAGCCCTTTCCGCTCAACACCAGCACCAACGCTCACACCGAGTTGACCACAGCGCCAACAGTCATCGCGAATACGACAGCAGCGCCAGCAGCTGCCACAACAACAACAACCACCATCATCTGCCAACAACAGCTCTCCTACTGTCCCAGCAATCAAACCAACTCGAGCGGCTGCGGCACCGACATCTCGGATACGACCTCCGACGAGCTGGCCGCCGACGCGCACTCGCTGACCAGCCTCAACAACAACCGCAACGCCAGCGTCGGCGGCGGCATTGGCAGCAGCAGCACGAACAACAACCTGAAGCAGCAGTGCAACTACAACAGCGATTCGGAGCTGAGCCGTTGCTATGTGAGCGAGACGAGTTCGCTGGCGGGCGGCTACGAGAATCCGACATTCGCGCACTTTGCCACAGCGGCATCCACGTCGTCCGTTTCGGTGGCCGCCTCATCGTCCGGCGTGGACGACATCGACGCTGCCGACAATCGTTCGCTGCTGGCCGCCTCACTCGCCGACGACTGCATATCGCACACCTCGGAAACGCTGTCGATGCAGCGACACGCCTACGTGGACAACGGCAGCGACAGCGGCAGCGCCGTCGTCGTCATCTACGATCATCAGATACCCATCACGCCGGACATTGACTACGTGAAGCAAAACTCCGAGATTGTGGTGTTGCGCACCAAGGACCCGCGACAACAGCCGCTGCAGCTGCAGGACATGTGCGAGCTGCAGCAGCTGCCGGCGAATCTGTGCGGCTCGCTCGATTCGGCGGCAGCGATGGCGGCCGCCGTGTCCGTGTCTGTGCCCACCACGCCGCCGCACACAGCAACCGTTGCGCCCGCAAAACAGCGGCTCTCCTCGTTTCGCACCTCCAGCGAGCAGCAGCTGCAGCTGCTTGGCAGCGGCGGCGCCAACAACAACGACACACTGCTGCGACCGCAGCACTACGACAAAGGTACGCCAGACGCTAGTGGGGGTAGTAGACGAGGGCAAAAGGGTGACGGTGTCGTCGCCGGTGCAACAACAACAGCAACAACAACGGCACCACCAAATACAAAAAATGCACACAGCGATACCATAATACGCCGCAAGTTGCCGCCAAAGCCCAGTTTGAGCATTTTTAACGGCAACGCGGCGACTGCGCACAGCCTAGAGGCGAAAAATAGCCGAAACCGCGAAATGCAGCAACAGCAACAACAGTTGCCACCACCGCTGCCGCCGGTGGTGGTCGCACACAAAGCCAACTTCAAGGCTGATCTTGATGCCAAAATACGCAAGCAAAAGTTGAAATTGCTGCAGCAAGAGCAACTAAAGCAACAACAACAACAACAGCCAGACCAGCAACAACAGTCACCACAGTCGTCTACCACATACAGCACCACCACAACCACCACCAGCAGCAACAATAATAACAATAACCGCACCAGCAACAATAACAATTGTAATACGACTAGTTGTAAACGCTCATTCACTGCATCGTCATCGGCATCATCGTCATCATCATCATCGTTAGCATCATCGTTATCGCCAACCGTAGTGAATGCTCAGGCGTCTGTGCCGCCGCCTCCCTCATCCAACTCATGCACCCATCAACAACAACAACCTGTCTATCAGAACGGTAGCCATTCCACTACGCATTCCATGTCACAGTATCAAGTACAACAACAAAAACCACATCAAACCCATAACAATCATCAGCAATTACACGCTTCCCCTCAAACCGCGAATCCAAACTCAAATCGCATGTCCGTCACACACCACAATTCGACTACACCGCCACCGCTACCATTGAAAACCTCAAAAACCGCCAGCACCAACACAAAATTGGCGAACGCCATCAAATCACCAACAACATTGACCACTCCATCGCCATCGTCATCGTCTCATGCGCCCGCTGTGTCCGCTACCAATTCCCACCACAATCACCACCACCATCACAGCTCAGTCTCTTCCTATGCGTGTTCCTCCACGGCTGCTTCCGCCGCGGTCTCGGCCAACGCGACCAAACCGAGCATTGGCCCGAGACCGGCCTCGTTGTCGGGTTCGTTTGTTATTCTTTCGTTACTTCGTTCATTTGTCACACACTCGTTTTTGTTCGTACACTTTGCTTTGTTTGTGCATTTGGTTTGGTTATTTTGTGCTTTCTCCATTTCATGTGGTTTGTGTTACTTAATTTTGGCAAAATTATTTGGTTTATTTTGTGAATTTTGTTTGTCTCGTTTATGGTTTGGAAATTATTATTTTTATTTGCTGAAGCAACAAAATTCGACGGGTTGGTGCAACGAAATTGTGTTTGTGTGTGTCGCTAACTGCATACAGTCGCCTAACTGAATAACAAAATGTGTGCGTTGATTGTTTCCTGTGTAGCCCACAATGATACACTCCATCTTTTCCCCCCTTCCATCCAATGCTGGCGCCCTTCATTAAGCTTTTGTTCAATTATTTTATGTTTTCATCACGTAATTAGCAAAGTTGTTTGATGCTTTGAATCATTATCTCATACAGAAATCATTTTCATTATCCTTTACCAAAGAAAATATTATAATATGAACTAATAATGTTTAAAAAGTTATTTATGCAACAAATCAGTTGGCCAGTAAGAAGCGTCTTGATACAGTTTTGCTATAATTAAGACAGCCAACATTTCTAACTATAAAATTAACACTGAAATCCAAACACTGGATCCTAACTTCAGGTTGTCCTTCATAAAGCAATGCAAGAAAAGAATAAAAACTTTCAACGGAGTCATTTTGACTCGCTTGGACATTCTAGATCAATCGCGTGCACCTAAAAACAAAAGTATTTCCTAGACTAACTTTGGGCCACGGAATACGAAACTGAAAATCAAAACATTTTTTTTAAGAAGCGTTTTCGAAAAATTTTCGAAAACCAGTTGTTTCAGTTATGAGCATATATCTCGTAAATGAATCATCCGACTAACACAGGCTGTCTGTCGGTCAGAAGATAATACCTTAGCCTTTCCAGCGATATACAGATTGTCCAAATCAGATGAGATTTGGAGAAGTTACTGACTGTGAAAGTTGTAAAAAAGTGAATTTTTCGACCAATTTCAAAAATCATAAATTTTCGAAATATCCTGGCATAGTCATAGTTTCTCATTTTCTGACCCAAACACATTTTTAAATGATTTTAAGGACATACACATTTCAAATATTTTTTAAAATATTTGCGGTTGTGCAATGATGAAGATATGGGTATCAAATGAAAGAGGAAAATTGTCTCCTTTTAACTAAATTTTCTATTTTCGTGTTCAGCGGCGCAAAGTTAGTCTAAAAAACACTTTACTTTTTAGGTGCATTTTTCGTGTCGAGTAGTGTAATCGGCAATCGAGCAACAACTGCCCGAGACAATGCGTCCAATACTGAACTTTTGTGTCGAATTGGAGAAGTTCGTATCTTTCAATGTTATCCAGGAACTAATTTTCCTCAGAGCAATTTCAGGCAGCTCATTCGTCTGTATCAGTTCCCTTCCTATGTAGTATTCGCATTCTTGCGTGTAAGAGGGCTGAACATTCGGATATTATATGCACTGAGGTTTCTTCATCTTCCATGCAGAATTTGCATAGTTCACTATCTGTGATTCCCAGAGGCGATATATGCATTTTTAGCAGACAGTGTCCGCTCGGGATCCCCGTCATGAATTTAAACTTCTTTAGATACTAGAAGATACTTAGATTTTCTTACAGAATAGGCCACAAAAAATACCTTAAAACATCGCTGTCCCACCGTGTTGGATCATTTATGATTTGTCTGATTTATAAATTCCTGTTTGACACAATGTCTGTAGGAGTCTTGCTGACATCTATGATCGGTTCAGGTCCATACGGTCATCTTGCAGCCGCCCTCCTTTGCCAATCTGTCTGCTTCCCCTTTACCATCGTATCCACAGTGCGGAGAATTCCAGTGTATTATCACCCGATTAGGCTTTGAAATATCTTGAAGAACATTTGCTGTCAACCAGACTAATTTGGAATCAAAAGTTCGAGTTCAGAGCTTTTCTAGTATTAAATAATCATTACACTCGTTTATTAATTTTGTTCTCACTTGTCAACTGATCTGTTGGTTTGAATATCTGCATCACTGGCAATGTCAACAGCTCAATTGTTGCAATTAATTGTTAGCCTAAAAGCATGCAACTCGCTATTTTGTTGCTGAGCAATTAGTAACAGCAGCCTGTGACCTATTTTCAGTGGCATACTTTAAGGCTGATTTTGAATTGTCTACATTTGACAAGCTATGACATGACCTACTTTAAAAAAATTAACCATAAAGACTATTCAACAGAATGTTTATACACTTAATACGAACGCTTATTGAATCTCAAAAAGTTTACTAAAACCATTTGCAAATTTTTGTCTGCCACTAACTTTTGCTCGCACATAAATTCTCAACAACTTCCTAAAGCAATTTTAAAATACTAAAATAAAATATTAATTTAACCAATTTATAACACTAAAGACCTATAAATTTCAACTGAACCCTGGTTGATGCTATGAAAAAGAACTAAATATAATAATTAAATTTTATAAATTTAAAATTATTGTCTGGCGCTGTGCCAACTACGATTTGGCTTTGTAATTGGCGAATGGTTTTTTGATTTGAAAATAAATTTCATTTCAAGGTTCAATTGCAATGCACCATCAATGTCCATATATATGCTGTAAAATAATTAAAAAAAAAACCAAGTCAACTTCTTTGTAACTTCTCGGTAATCGCACTTTTGGTGTATGTACATACGATACATTCTAACGGTGTGGTTTATTATGGTGTCTTGTGTTTGTGCATCTAACAGTCACCAATCAGAAACATGTATTGCCACCACAAATTAACCGGTACTTACATGCGCATCGATAGTGTTGCAAAATAGTAATTTGTCATCTCGAACAATTCGTTAATACACATTTTTTCATAAACAGGAGGCACCACACGCATTGCTCGGCGCTCGTCCATAAATACGGCCAAACCACCGCCACCAGTGCGTCGCAGCTCATCGGTTACGCCCAGTCACAACGCCAGCGCTGGGGTGAGTAAAATACACTTTTTATAAACTCGTTTTGTCTTAAAAGCTCAAATATTACTCAAAGTCAACTTTCATAAGAGTTACAAACAAACGCTCACTGTTTACGTGCCACGCCTACTTTGGCACTTCTGACTACAGTTGAACATATTAAAGCCACATAATTTTACTCTTCTGCTTCTCAAAACAATTTTGCAAATGTATTTTCTTTGCCTTAATTTGCCTACTTTCTATGTTTTTTTATGCTTTGTGTTGAAACTTTTTCGTTTTGTTTGGTTTTTTCGATGCGCTCGTTTGCTGTTGTCATGTTAGCCGCACGAACAGCAGCAGCAACAACAACCATCACAATCCCACTTAGCGCCTTCGACTGCTTCGAATTTGCACCATCAACAACAACAACAGCAACACTCTGTGCATAGCTCCACCGAAAGTCTGCCGCCGCCACCGGCGTATCTGCTCGAGGCGCGTCAGACACAGTCCACGCCCACCTCGCCGCCCGCTGTCATACCCAACTCGTCGTTGAAAGTCGCCGAAACCGTAAAAGCTTTATCGGCAATGCGCCATCAACCGGCCTCGCCAAATGCGCTGCGCCAGTTGCAGCAGCAGCAACAACAACAACAGCCCACGTTACAGGTGAGCGCCGTAGTGCAACTGCCTGTTCTCGTTGATTCGCCATTTGAACGCGTAGCGCCCATTTTCCCCACACCGGCGGTACTTAAGGAAGCTTTCCTACTCGTCATGTTTGATTAAGTTTTCTTTTCATAATTTAATTTCACTGTTAATTTATTAAAATTTTGCGTAAAGTTTAGCAAGGTGAAACTTTCTGGAAATAGAAGGATTCACCTTGATAAATTCACCAGTTAAACAGCAGAACGCAGGCTCAGAACTCTCAGAACTCACATTATTATGGCGAAATTTTGTTGAATTAGAAAAATTCACCACATTAAATTCACCTGCTACTTGTGTCCAGTGACAGCAGACCTCAGCCCTACAGTTTAATATGGTGAAATTTTCTCGAATCAGAAAAATTCACCAGCTAAACCTAGAGGCCTAGAGTTTAGTATGGTGAAATTTTCTTGAAATATAAAGATTCGCCTTAATAAATTCACCAGCTAAATGTATTCACTCATAGCAGAACTCAGGCCTAAAGTTTAATGTGGTGAAATTTTCTTGAATTAGAAAAATTCCCCAGCCGGATTCAGGCCTAAACTTTAATATGGTGAAATTTTCTTGCGTTAGAAAAAATCCCCAGCTAAATTCACAGCCGAATTCAGGCCTAAACTTTAATATGGTGAAATTTTCTTGAATTAGAAAAATTCCCCAGCTAAATTCACAGCCGAATTCAGGCCTAAACTTGAATATGGTGAAACTTTCTTGAATTAGAAAAATTCCCCAGCTAAATTCACAGCCGAATTCAGGCCTAAACTTTAATATGGTGACATTTTCTTGAATTAGAAAACTTTAAACAACAAAAACTAAGGCTTAAAGTTCAGTATGGTGAAATTTTCTTGAACTAAAAAACTTCACCTTAATAAATTCACCAGTTAAACAGCAAAAACTCAAGCCTAAAGTTTAGTATGTTGAAATTTTTTTGAAATAGAAAACTTCACCAGTTAAACAGCAGAACTCAGGCCTGAAGTTTAGAACTGTGAATTTTCTTAAAATAGACAACTGCACCACATTAAATTCACCAGCTAAATGTGTTGACTCAGCCACACTTGTAATAATTGCTGGCATTGTCTGAATTCACCTCAACACTATGGTCAACGATCACAGTGATGGGAGGTAAACAATTTGTCAATTCTTCAGTCCAATTGTGACAAATTTACATTAGCTGTGCCACTTATAATTGAGTAATGGTAAAAGAAAAACTCACCACACTACAAGTACAACTATGAGATTCAGTGTTGGTCGGCTTGCATGTGTTCGCACCCGTGTTGTGCTGTCATATGTGGTGAATTTCTCAACTTCATACAAACATATTATTTCTTTCAACTTTGTTTCAACATATTTTCTTTAATTTTCTCTTTGCTTCAAATTCTCTTCATTTTACACTCAAAATACACTGACACCAAACCTACACACACACACACACACACACACACAACTCAATCTCTCTCTCAACTTTCTACTCATCTGCCCAACCTTGTCCACTCGCTGCATCTATCAATCAGCCCGCGTCTCCGACTCCAACTCCACCATTGCCAAATCTCTACTCCACCACCATCACCACCACCTCCACCTCGACCATGCTGCTGCCCGATGAGTCTGATTACGACTGCGACGCTTACTCCTATTACAATCCCTACGTTGAAGTTAATGCTTTTATCGCCTCCACCACACTATCCACCGCCACGCTTTCTAATCCACCGAAAAAATTGCCACCCATTTATCACAAGCAGTCACAGTCGCTGCCACAACCGTTGCCGCAGCTCGCCGCCGGCCCATCGGCGCCGCGTGCTTCGCCATCGTACACATCGCCACCACCATACGAGTACCAGCACAATGCCTACAATAGCTCGCCGCCCCCTTTGCCATCACCTCACCATGCTAATCAGTTGCGAGTTAATCACAATCGGCCATCAACACCGCTTGATCAGACGCAACATGTTGCAGAGCAACTGACGCAGCAATTATCTGCAGCCTCATTGTCGCATCATCATCATCATCCGCAACAACAGCAACACCATCACCATCAACCACAACAACAACATCAGCAATGTGAACAACAAACGAATGGCAGCGATGCCATTTATGGTGACAACGCTGTAAGTGCCGTTGGTGTAGCTCGCACGCCCGATGCATAGGTGCCACTAACCTGCTTTTGCTGCGACAGCAACAACTTGCGTAGACCTAACAACAACGCCAGTCATTGTATTTGTAGTCAGCCGGCAATTAACCAACATTGAACTAAATCTAAAAAATATTCACCAAGTATTTGTAGTGTCGCTGTAGTGGTAAATCTTGAATGGGTTAGCACAACATTAACGCTAAGGAAAATCTGTATGGAAACAGTTACCTTGCTGCGCCCACAAGTAGGCAACATTGGGGCAACGAATATCGTTGAACAACTAACGATTGCTTAGCATAAAAATGAAATAAGCAGAGCATTCAAAGTATGTCTTTATAAAGTAGTTATTAGTAGATTGATGGTTTTAGAAGATATAATATTAAATAGATATTCAGACTGAAAGTATGTCACAAGAATTATCACTGTTTGTCATCAGTTTGGCATTGGATTCATTACAATGACTCATTGATTGTAAAAAACTAACTGAAAGTCACAGTTGAAAGCACTTCTTGTGACATGCTATCAGCTTTGGTTGAACTGTAAATTCTTCAGGTTAAAGCCTCATAATTTTTGTAAACATATTGTCATCTTTTTTTTTTGTATTCTCACTTGAAAAGCCGAAAGTTCACAAAAAAAGCTCAACATTTGTGTGAATGTCAACTGTAAGCGCCTGAAAGTATACAATCACTTTGCCTAATAATTCATGTAAAACATCAGCAAACAAAATGCAAAAAAAATTTATTTACATAAAATTAACCACATTAACTTCGCTTTGTCTACGTTAAAAAAAAAAGGAAATGTAAAAATATCACAAATTGGCAGCATTGCTGTACAACTCTAACTCATACACCTCGCACTTTCCCCTCGCCACGACACTAACCACCCGCCAACGATTTTAATTGAGCACTCAGCCGAACAAAACATTCACTAAAGTTATAATTTTCTTTGCTTTGTATTTTGATTTAGTCATTCCGCACCTCATCGCCGGGCATCTATGCGCAACCGAAAATCGTCACCAACATGTCCAGCTTTCGTTCGGCCAGTCCAGGACCGAACGGCCACCATCACATGCACCAGCCACAGGCACAGCATCCGCACCAAATGCCACCAAACCAACCGAAAACAAATCCCAATCTCATTGCACAGCTGAATGCGCGCCTGAGCAAGCAGCATCAGCAGCAAAACGCCGCCGAGAGCCTGTACGGCTCGACGCCGAGCTCGCCCAATCACCACCAGCACCAGCACCACCACCAAAATGCACCGCAGCAAAACGAGGCCATTTACATGCGACAACAGCAGCCGGTGCCTGCGGCGCTCCAGCATCCGCACCAGCAGCAACACTACGACGGTAAATTCAACACAGATAAGCATAGTAAAATTTACGGTAGTTTTAGCACTTCATCCACATTACAATCACAATCTCAATCACAATCATCATCATCGTCATCAGCATCATTCACCTCGAGCGCTGCTAACATGACCACAGCCAATTTCAATGCAGCTCCACACTTTCCGCTCTCATCGTCGACCTCGTCGCTGCTGTCGAAGGTGAGCTCGTTCGCTTCGGCTGCCACAACGCCCACTGCCAATGCAGCGCTGGCGGCCACCTCGGCGGCAGCACAATCATCCGCATCCGCATCGCACTATCATCCATCCAATCAGTCATTGCCCGCATCGGCGTCAATGTCGTCGCATCTGCAAAACGCAGCGCAGCACGCGCCCAAAGAACACGCTCACTCAAATTCTACCCAATCTTATGTGCACAAAAATGTAGCAGCTGCCCAGCAAAGCGCCAGCAACAACCGACACTATGTGGCGGCCGGCGCACCGCAAACGACACAGCAGCAGCAGCAACAACAACAACAGCAGTTGCAAAACTATCGCGAGCACTACACTTGCCCGCCGCCGCTTGAAGATCCGCCCCCGCCGCCCAATGCCAGCACCTATGCCGCTGCTAGTCACAATGCTGCTGCCGCTTCAGCCTCGGCAACAATGCCCAAAAATTGCGCACGCTCCAGCGCCAGCAGCGTTGGCGTTGGCAGCGGCGCGCAGCATTTGGCCGCTTATGCTGCTGCCTCGTCATCGCTGACCATGCCCAAGAATCTGACACAACAGCGTTTACAGCAGCAGCAACAACAATATCAGCAACAACAACAGCAGCAACACTACCAACAGCAACAATATCACCACCCCACCGCCATTACGGCCAACGCAGCCAATCAGCTGCAGCAACAGCAGCAGCAGCCAAATGCTAACCACCGGCCGCCCATGCCACTGCCGCACCACCAACAGCTGCAGCCGCAACAGCAGCAGCACAAGCAGAAGGCCGCCGTGCTGCAGCAGAACAACAGCAGCGCCAAGCAGCCGCCGGTGCCGTCACGCCACTCCAGCGTGCAGCAAAAGATCTTCGTCACCACGAACCCATTCATACAGACAACGGCCATTCACTGCCACTCGCCGGCCTCCATTCACTCGCAGCCGGCCTCGCCCACGTGCTCGTCGCCATCGTCCCTGGCGAGCATCTACGGCACGAGCGGTCGCGGCGGCTCGCAGCATTACCAGTACCACCACTACCAGCAACAACAGCAGCAACAACAACAACAGCAGCAGCACTATCGCGAACATCACGCTGGCGGTGGCAATGGCGCGGCGGGCAATGGCGGCAATGGCTACTACAATTCGGCCACGTCCAACATGCTGCTAGGTCACAACTCAAGTGAGCGCGCGTTTTACTCTCTCTCTACTCTCTCTCCAACGCACTACGCCAATGTTTTGAGTTTATTTTGTGTTGGAATTTGTTTGGCTGCTACGCACAGCGAGTTTTATACTTTCGATTTTTTGTCTCGTTGCAAGGCTGCGTGTTGCAGGGATGAAGTGCAGTTGCATGTCGCTTTTGTTTGTGTTGTTTTTATTAATTATTTTTGAACGAATTATTTTTGTTAGGTTTTTTTAATTGTTCTATTGTTAAGTGTGCAACGTGCTGACTGCGATTCGGCGATTTGGAGGAATTCAAATGCGTTCCACTGCCATTTAAAAGTACCCAAAGTCAGCCTAAAAGTATGCCATTACAAATGTGTAGATTCAACGGTTTAATGACTCAACATTTGACTTCATTAACATTGGCATTATTCAGATTTGCATATCGTTAGGCTGACTTTCGACTATACAACTTCAAGTCTGTCTGCGGCTTTGTCTACGCTGCGTATTCTTTAATAAAAAATGGAAAATGCTGCACTAACAACAACAACAAAATCAAAGATGTTCAAAAGAAATGCGTATTGTTGCAGGGAAATCATCATAATTCTTGCATAAATTCCCATCATTTGTCATAAATCATAAATTGCACCAAATGCTAGCAAATATTAGACATCGAAAAATATTACAAACTAGTAAATCATGTTAAAAGATATTTAATTATTTTCTTATGTTACTAGTTAAACAAAATTTGAGTTCAACATTTTTTTTTAATTTTTGCTCAAAAACTTGTCTATGCACTCTACTTGTTCGCTTATTGTATTCCAATGCTCATTTAATTATTTTTTTGAATCTTCCACTAAAAACTTATAAACACTTTGTTGTTGACTACATGCTATACTCGTTCATATATCAGTTTTTTATAGTATATAAACTGTTTATATTTTTTACTGAATGCCGTTTTTTGTTTTTCAATTTACTGAAAATCATCGTTTTTTGTCTACTGTTTTTTATACGAAAGTTTTTGTTGCCCTACCTTTAACTATAAACTTTTGTATTACAGTTTTCAATTTATTGTTTTTTTTTCTGCACTTTTTCCAGCCTAGTCTATACATGAAGTGTCTTGTGTTTTGTTGACATTGTTAATTTTTGCATTGTAATTTTTTCGATATGTATTTTAAGCTAAAAACCCAAAAAATATTGGAATTTTAATCGAGCACCATTGTTTTATTCTTGTTTTTTTCATCTCTTTCCACCTCACCAATACAACCATTATGTGTGCGCTCACTCGCTTGATGCAAAAACTTAAAAAAACACCACATGAAATCTGCTAAATGTGCATAAATTGCTAACACAACTCAAACATCACCAACAAAAACAACAACTCGACACCTCAACATCACCACCTCAACAACATCACCACCGCCACACCGACTACAGGTTACGCGAGCACAAATATTGAAAAAACGGGCAGCATTCGCTCCAAGACCAAAGCCGAATTTCTCGAGAATCTCAATGCGAAATTGGCCAAGCAAGGCATGTCGGGACGTGCATTTGCCGTGCGCAACCTAATCAATAGCAAAGCATTGGTGAGTAGCAAAACATGCATGAGCACAAAACTGCAGGCGGTACCGACTGTCCTGTTAGGGATTGGCGGGTGGGTCAAATAGCGCCGAACAATTTGTCGTATCGAAGTACATTGAATGCGATTGAATCGAATTGGTTTAAGCTGACATATTTGCAAATGCACCCGATTGTGTGGTGGCATTTCAGTAGTGATTGCTTTGCGATTTCTGCTTTTCGATTTTTCCATTCCTTCATAGTGAATTTGTTTGTAATTTATTTTCCTTTTGTTTTTCTTTTTCTCTGTTTTTCTCCTTCACTTGGTAAATTCCTCTCTTCACCACTCACACGTATGCGTATTTGTCTCGATGTATGTGTGTTGTGTGTGTGTGTGTGTTTATGTGTGCGTGCGCGTTTGTTTAATGTGTTTGTCATGCACCACATGTAGATGTACCAAAATCCACAGAAACTTATGCGTCCCAGCGCACAGTATCGCGTTCCACCAACACCCAATTCCCCGGCTGCAGAGCCCTTCTAAGGTACTGTACGTTGTGTTTGTATAACCTTTGTCCGCATGACGGCTTTCGATTGTACTCTACCGCAAATGCTTTTCCAATTACTGCACTAATGAAATTCTAACATTAAGTTGACCATAGGAGTGCAAATTAATCGGCTGGTTTGTGTGCAAACAAAATTAGTTTTATTTGAAGTAAGAGGTTATATTGTGAGGAAATATTGTTTAAGGGCACTTTTCAGAGAGATGTTGCTATTTAAAATTAGTAAATAAATAAGTAAATAACCACAAGTTTTTTAACTAAAAGTTTGTCTAAAAGTAGAAGTAGAGAGAGAGCACATCAAATAGAAATATCAATGTTTGAAGAATAAATGTTTGTGCTCTAGACCAGAGCAGTGTCCAAGCAGTAATGACCACAACATCTTTTTCGGAAGGACAAAACAAAAAATTGTTTCAACCCAAGCAAATTTTAGTATCTTGTGATCACTTATGATCAGTTTTAAATGTGGGAATGTGGCAAGACGAAACAGGTAGCAAGATGCAATGTCGGCAATATTGTAATTTAAATTACATATTATATATATTAAGGTATCATGGCACGTTAGAAAGGGGAGTTTTTAATGATTTACACAATTATTTATTTTTCAGCTCCTTTATTATCAATCTTTTTGAAAATTTTTTTACAATATATTGAAGGTTTAAGGAACACAAATCATTTTTTTTTTAGCATATTGTCTCTTATATAGGTGGATCTGAAGTCGCGTAGAAAAAAAACCACATCCTCTATTGCGGACACTTAATCTCCGAATCGGCTAATCTGAAACAAAAAAGATACATAATTATTAAGCTTTCGGACACAGGAATCTACCAGAAAAATAAAAAAAACGCTAAAAATAAAAGAATAGGAGCTTTTTGAAAACAAGTGTAAAAAATTTACTGCGTTTTTCACCTTTTTCCCGAGAAAAAGTACTTTAAATTAAAAATTTTTCTTCAATATTGTGGTGGATTCTTGTAAAAAATAAGTTAGTAAAAAGAACTAAAATAATTTTTTTAAAATCGGTCGAGCCAATCCGGAGATTAAGTGTCCGCAATGTTTTTTTTTCTACGCGACTTCAGCTCCACCTATATAAGAGACAATATGCTAAAAAAAAATTATTTTGTGTTCCTTAAACATTCAATATACAGTCGTGTCTCGGTATAGTGATAAGGGGTTCACTAGTAGTAGTAGTAGTAGTGAACACCTCGATATAGTGAACACCCAAATTTTGACATCGAGCCTCTAAATATAGAAAAAATTTTCAAGCAAAAAGCAAAAAGTGTATTTTGAGCAAATAAACGAGTTTTTGACCAAAAATGTTAACCTTGATATAGTGAACAACCTCAATACAGTGAACAGGCCTTGCAATAATTAGTTCACTTTATCCAGACACCACTGTATTGTAAAAAAGTTTTCAAAAGGATTGATAATAAAGCAGCTGAAAAATAAATAATTTTGTAAATCATTAAAAATTCTCCTTCCTAACGTGCCATGATACCTTAAATAAAACCCAGTGAATTACAAGTCTACATGAATGCAACTCTGTGTGATTAACTACAACATTTACAAGTGGTGAGCTATTTTTATAGAAAGTGGTCAGTTTTGTATGGAAGCTCACTTAAGAGTTGAAGAAAAAGGCTGTGAAAGAAACATTGGAAGGAAAAATAAATGGGTGTCAGTCTGACATTTGACGTGTCTGCGGTCAACCTGTGAGCCCATTTTATAAAAACAATAATTTTGTATAAGAACCCCACTACGGGTTGAACATATTAATCCCTATGTATGTTTGGAAGCGAAAATTAGGGATCAGTCTTAAGAATAGTCAGAAATATGGGGTCAGTGTTAGATTTTAACTCTCTAAGAACAACGTCTGGGCAGCTGTGGAGCTGCTGTTTAATGCGATGCCATTTACTCCCCACGGGTAATATGTAGGCTCAAGTGTGTCTCAGACAGAGGCAGCCACCGTAACCCACCATTATTTTGCCTCATGCTAATCACTCACCAAATCCCATAAAAAGAGGATTTTGTAGTATCGAGAATGTATTATTACTATTGTTCAAAGGTCTGGCCAGACCAATTGATGCCTCAGTGTGGTGAAATTCTTCCACACGTGAGTTAAAGTGTTAAACTTGTCTTAGCTACTTTGAGGCATAGTTTTAGGCTAAACTTTTCTAAAATTTAATTAGTTCTCTTTAATTGCTGATATTGATTAGTGCTGCATTTAATATTTGGCGTCAATTGTACGCAAATAACACACTTCTACTCAATTCGAATTCTCTCTTCTAATTTATAACATTTTCTGCAATGGAATTAAAATGCTTAACTGGAATTAAATGCCAGTTAACAACTCAACTCATGAAATAATCGCTTCGCAAATAATTTCAATTGATTTTTACTACAATTCTAAGCTCGAGCCAGTATTGACATAACAGACTTTTTTTCTAATGATGCTAATTTTCTCAATTTGGTCTTAATCTGCTAACTACAGCCGTCCAAAATTTAAAGAAAACCATACTAATTTGATTTGCTTTCTTACAGCCGGATCCACGTCTCTGTCATGAATCGCTAATGGATCAGATAAAACGCGGCGCCAACCTGAAGCGTAACCAAAAAATCAACGATCGCAGCGCACCGAAAATTCACTAAAGTGAATGTGCCACCGACTGCGGGCCGAGCGTGGAGACAACACGAGAGACAAAGACAGAGACGCTAACTCCAGTTAACTGCATTCAGTTTAGACGGCGCACGAAAGGCGCCAACAAACAAAAACCAACATATAAAACACATCCAAATATCATATTTAGCAAAGTAGACGTGTAAGCAGCGTAAAGGAATAGCATTTCTTCGTTAAAACACCACTAGCAGAGAGAAGGGAAAGCATAAAAAACAACTACTATTTTTATTTAAAATCTAGCCGATAAGTCAGCAAGCCAATTAAAAGAAATCTATAAAAGAATACTAACCAGTAAAGGCAACACAAAAGCATAACTGAAGAAATGAGAAAATACATATGAAAAATTTGAAAAATTCAACTGAAGTAATTTGTAAATGTTAAGTTACTTCAGTTGAATTTTTCAAATTTTTACATATGCAAAAACCACATAAACCATATCCAATACGCAGCGTATAGGCCGTAAAAGAGTTGAAGGAATTCGAAAAATGTTTACTTTTTAATTATAATTTTGTTTGAGTTTATTTATTGCAAATGTTACTAAACTAATTTGTAGTTTAAAGCAGTGAAGCAAAAGTGCTTGAAAACTGTACTGGAAATTTTCTATTTATCAATTTGAACTGAAATATTGTTTAAATTTTCTGGGGAAATATTTTTTAATGTTAAAAATAATATTTTTAAATAATTATTGTAATAATATTTTTTAATATTGAAACAATATTTCTGAATATAAAAATGAAATTTAATTAAAAAGTGATTGAAGAATATTTTTTTTAATTTTATTTGTTTGCTATTTTCATTTTTTTTTGTTTGTAACAAAAACGTTTTACTCAAAACGCATAAAAATATATTTTTATTATTATAGGTGTGGCTACAAACGCGCATCATTTAACTCGAATTTACCATAAACAAGTAAAAAATAACAAAACTAATTTCTGGAATCGTTTTTAAGCATTTAGTTTAATTTGAATTAAATTTGGCATTATTCTATTTTACTTTGAACTGTACATATTAAATAATGTAATGCTTACTTTTATCATTATTATTATTTTATTTTATTTAAATAAATGAATAATTACATAAATATATATGCGGAATAAAAATAAAAGATAATAAAAAGAACAAATCAACAAACTAATGAATTATAAAGAAATGCATTTTATTTTATGTATGATTTGTGGTTTTTGGTTGAGAAGAAAGATCTACATGCAATTTGACTGGAAATGTTAAAAATGAAAAAAATATTGAAATTACACATACAAAATATTCAAGCAAGCAGTTAGCATTAACTGTTGCGGCAAATAATGAATGCCAAACTTAGTCAAATTTAAATCAGTTTGAGGAGGTCTAAAGTGATTCAGAAATTCTAAAAAAAAAGCACAAACGTTGAACCGCATTCAATTAGGAAAACCAGAAACCTATTAGCCACCATAAAAATCCAATGGAAATGAAAACAAAATCCAATGCTTTGTGGCTAAGCATTAAAAGACTTGAAAGGAAACAAATAATTATACGAAATTGGCTCTGGGGAATTTCAAAACCACTTTACTAAACGAGCATTGGTTTATTTTCATTGACAAATTCTTTCATCACATAATTAGTTGGGGCCGGGTTAGGTGGCCGCTTCTGTATGAGACACACTTAGGCCTATTCGACCTGTTGTGATACCAAAAATGCACACGTTTAAAATGCGTATGCAACAACACTGTTCTTTCAACATGTGTTACAACACACATTTCAAACGGATGGGAGGAGGGGGCCTACAGTTTAAGGCCGAATGCTTACGGCAGTTGGCAGTTTTCCTATAATTTCTTCTTTTTCGTTTTCTTATAATTCTCATCCACTACTTATGGAAAGCCATAGAAGTAGACGAGTGTTTAACAAGCCTGAACTAGGAATCGACCACAGAGCCTCTGGTACTTTGATTCATTCAATTTTTTGTATGAATGACTTAAATATTGATCTATAAATTCAACATTTTATGAACAGATTTGATCACATATATTGATACTAGAATTCCTCTCGGATGCTGGACTCACAGACGAACTCTGAGTCCATGAAAGTGGCACAGTAGATCGTTTAGGTCGCAGTGCACTAACCCCAGTTATAATAATAATCACACATCGACAGACTTAATTATTGGCCCATTACCTGCCCCATTAATCCATTGATTTCATAATTCTTCTTTGAATTCCCAGAGCCAATGCAACAAATACTTTTAAAGCACTCTAAACTACATAAATATATAAATAACAAACAGGTCAATTGTAGCTATGGTCAACTCCTGCCACCACCACCACCACCACCACCAGCCTGTTCACTCCACCGCTCGAACCCAGTTCATCATACTTCATCAATTTTCTACCTAGTAAGCCATTTGTTTAAACTCAAAAAACAACGCTATTCCTGATTAAAACACTGCAAAGAACTGAATCTATTGAAATTAATTACTATAAAAATTATACAAAACAACCAAAAGTCAAATTTCTGACTTTAACGTTAACAGTCATTATTCATATCAACTCACACATTGCATTCATTTAATGTCAACTCATATGCAGCGTTTATATCAATTGAACTCCATACAAAAAAACAGAAAAGGCTTTGAAGCTTGGCCGAGTTAAATTAAGAAGCTTCATACTTGTTTCAAATACCGCTGTTTGTTTTTTAATAGAGTTGTGGAACGCTTAACTCTCATTTTGCTTAGTTGAGTTATGTAAGGTTAACGAGAAAAAATGTTGAAACAATTTTTTCCAAGGCGTTTGTAACAAAAAAAAATATGAAAATCTTAAGTAATCACTTGAAATTTATGAAATATTTTATGATTGTACAAAAAACTTCAGTCTTTCAAATCCTTTAAGGTGTAGAAAAAAGAAATTCATTATTTCTGCATGAAAGCGACTTGCACAAGCGTCTCTTGAGACAAATTTGTCACCAGCAAAATCATTCGCCATAGACAGGAACAGTTGGTAATTACTTGGTGCCAGGTCCGAACTATAAAGTTAATGCATAAGAACTTCCCAACCCAGCTTCCGGAGCTACTGACGAGTCACTATCTCTATGTGTAGCCTGACGCTGTCATGATGAAACAGAATTCATCCCGTATTGACCAAAGCTGGCCACTTCTGCGCTATTAATTCCATCACACGGTCCAATTGATCACAGTTGGAATCTCCCAGAGCTTCTGGTGATTCACTATCGACTTGTATGGCCTGGTGTTGTCCTGATAGAAGAGAATTCATCTCTTATTGAGCAAAGCTGGTCGCTTTTGGACGATAGCTTCCATCAGACGGTCCAATGGTTGTCATTATAGGTCCGAATTAAGTGTTTAAACGCAGCTCCTAGTAGATGTTTCCCTGCCAATTCCATCCAACCAAACACACAGCAAAACCTTTGCGACTGTCAATTCTGGCTTGGCCAATGTTTGTGCCGTCGTAAGTGATCCACTTTTCATTATCCGTTTCAGTAATGAATACATTTTGTTGCGATTGTGCAGATTCATGGAAATTTGATCCATGAGATTTTCTAAATTCACCTGGCACCCATAGATCGGGCTTAATTTGCCTCTAGCCTCATTTAGGTGGTTCCAAACGGTTTCTTGTGCAATGTTTAGCTCCTGGACAATCGCAACAGTGCTTACATGACAGTCGGACTCGACGATTTCCATGTTTTTCTTGACATTTTCGTAAATTTGTCTTCCATAGTGTGCTGCATGTTTGACATAAAAATGATCGAAACGGAACGTGCAAAACAAAAATTGCGCGTGATTGGCTCTTACAGTATCAGGGCCATAAACACCATTCACATTTTTGTCTTTATCAAAGAAAACCCCTAAAATGTGGCGTATTTCCTCTCCTCTTCGTCTAAACAAAACTGAGTCAAAAAATCATAAAACTCTCCGAGAAGTGTTTTAAGTACGAAATCTTATTTTTCTAACGTTATTTAACGCAATTCGATCTCAATGGATTTCTTTTTACTACACCCTACATTTTATACAATTTTCCCGTACATTTCTGGTTTTTTATTTTCCTTACAGTAGTGAAAAAATAAAACCCAGTCATGTGTGAGAGTTAGGAAATTGTTCGCATAGCTATTGGTATTGGTTATGAATTCGTATTTACTTTACTTGGTCAGCTGCGACCCTTCATATAAAAATGTTTGGTTTTTCACTACTAAAACTTGTTAGCTAATCGTATTTTTTAAATTGTGAATTATTATTTATTCGTTTTGGTTTTTCAAGTTTGTTTTCATCTGTTAATAGTCGAAACGAGGCTAATCAATGTTTTTAAACATGATATTTTATATGTTATTGAAATATTAATTTCCAGGCTCTGCATTGTTTTTTACTGAGTTTAAAAACAATAATTGTTTCATATATTGTGTTTTCAGAAGAAGAGAGAAAATGATTTGACACTACACATTTGGGTTTCTTATTTTTGGAAATATTAACAAACCCAAATGGCTGACAAATCTTTCTTAAAATATATTTCCACACATACCTATTTTTTTTTAAATAACTGAACTTATACTTTAACTTATTATTTATATATCTTGTATTGCTTAAAGATACAATGCAATATTTGTATTTAACACTACAGACGCCAACAACAGATTGTTTGCCTAACCACATTAAAGCTTAAAGTGTACAATAATTTTCACCTCCTTAGATGTAGCAAAATTTTTAACAAACAAAAATGCATATAAACATTCAACAAATCGGTATTTTGTATAAAAATTTTTTGCAGCTTACTGCTAAGTGTAATTTCGGTGTGCAATGTGTCTACATAAATATTTGCTTTCAACATTCATTAACATATGTCACAATCAAATAGTTGAAGTAAAGACTCTACTTCTGAGCGCACAAATGCAGTCGATATAAAGCAAAACAAAAAAAAAGTTGCTACAAAATTAATGAATATTTAAAAAGTAGACAAAAGAGAAATTAGAGATTTGAAATATCACTAACATATATAGAGTTGGCCACTTCAGATGATCAGCAAAACTGTGCACAGAAAGCAATTTGACACGTTCCTAAGAATTTCAAGCTGCTTTAAAGTTTTGTATGACTTTAACATTTTACTGTGTGCACTTAAGATTATGAGTGTGTATGTATGTGTGCGCACTTTTGTTGCTCAACTGGATTGATGCTGACTATAGCACACCAATCAAGCGAAAAATGCAAATCAATTAACATTGCTCTCAGCTCTAACGACTATAATATTGCGCCAACAATAATAGCAGCAACATAAAATATTCTAATATCCTATGCCGTATACAAGCGAATATCATTTACTTACATACATTACATACCTACTATATGACACTATAGCTGTAAACTTATATATTGTATTTATACATGTGCTAACTATACAAACTTACATACATACATAAATACAAACGTTTACTGTACTAAATATTGATCTGATTTGTACTATTTCAATTATAACTGAATTATAAAGCATAGTCATTTATATGCTAACAACAACAACAAGAAAACAATAATTATTATACTAATATTAGTAACAACAATAACAATACTACGTATAAATTTACACTTTGTAATTCTAAATGTAATTCCAATTTGGTTAAATGGTTCGCAATGGTCAATGAATAATAATAATTCAAATAATAAAAATAATAAACGCATAAAATGTGAAATCAGTGCAGTACTAGATTTGGGTCAAGTGGATGCGTTGATCGTTACAATTGGTGCGGGGTGGTGGGGCCGAGAGTTGAGCAGTTTAGACTGTCAAGTTCTTTGTTTAAATTGCCTTATAAGAAGTACGCAAAACAAAGACCGACTAACCAAAGACCAGCTCTTACCACGCCATGAGGAACCTTTGTCTAAACAGCGGTTATTGATTGAAAGTGAATTCAGCGTACTTTCGTTCCTTTAAAAAGTCGCTTCCACAACGTTTAACATGGTCGAAGTTACTGGTATTTATTTCATATTTTCATCCTTTTCATTATACTTTTTCTTGCTTATTAAAGAATAATTTTAGTGTATTTTCATAGCAAAGTTCCGCCAGTTTTTCAGCGTTTTCCTGCTTCGTGCCCGCTATTACTTCCAACACTTGCCTGCAACACAATCAATATCAATATACAATTTTTCAATTCAATGTCTCACTCACCTAATTTGACACGGCTCGCTGCGTCCGTCCAGCAACGAATCGGCGCTCCATTTATCCTTTTTCTTAACTGTGGGAAACTTTGTCTGCACAAACTTGTGGCCCGCATGCGAAGGCCGAATGCCACACCAAGGACAGTCAGTCTCCAATAACAGCCGCTCGCTGGGCAGCTGTTTGATCACCGCCAAATTGTCCGCCGTCTTTAGCGAGCAGCCATTGAGCCCAATATAAAAGCCGTCAAAGGCCAGCACTTTTTCTGCCTCGGCGCAGCTACCATCGAAGCTGTGCACCACTGCGCCAGCAACAAGCTTGTCGCGATTGCGCCCCAGTATTTCCGTAAAATCAGCATGTGCATTGCGACAGTGCAGAAACAGTGGCAGTCGGAATTCCGCTGCCAAGTTAAGCTGCTTTTCAAAGTAAATTCGCTGCGTTTCCTTTTCGCAGAAATGCAAGCGATCATAGTCCAGGCCGCACTCACCGATGGCCACGATCTTGTTTGGGTGTTCACGGATTTTCGTTCGCAAGCCCTCATAGTACTCTTCCGGCTGTGGCAGGAATTCGCCACACCGGGTCGGATGACAGCCCATTGTCACATATAGGCGCGCTAGTAAAAAATTAAAAATGTGTTGAAAGAAGTTTGTGCACGTGTTTTAAAATACGGCTACCATCAGTCTCGGCCATTCGGAGCGCCTCGTCCGCTTCATTCAACGAGCCAACAGTAATGATCATTTTCTGCAGGCCGTTGTGCCACGCTCGCTCTAGCACCACATCCAAATCGTTAGGGTGCTTCTGTGTGCCGCCGTAAATGCCACGGAACATGGAGTCCGTAAGGTTGGCGCCAATGTCTGCAAACTAATGTGAAGTACTTCAAATACGCAATTTAATTGAGACAAAGTCAAACTCACCTATGAATTTAAATGCCATCTTTAAATTTGGAATTCCCAGCCGCATAAGCAATTTTGTGCAAGCACGAATCAACTTGGATTTCGCAATCAGCTGTCCCGTTAGCCGGTGCAGTTAGCCCATGCTTCTTCTTGCCAGCGGCGCATTCACAATAGACCGGCAATGAGTCAGTAAAGGCTATGCACTCAATACGCAATACAGCATTACTTGCAATTATTTCCCACCTGCTACCGCATTTCCTTTCACATCGCTCCTTATAGGGAAATGAAAATGTCTTTAATTTTAATGCGAAAACAATAATTTATTATTTCGTTGCTTTGGAGTGAAATACAAGGTAGCAATTTCATAATTTGTTAAATAACGTTATCTCCTCATGCACTACAGGCGCTTAATAAAGTGAATTATAAAAGTACTAAATATACGTTAATAAGATTATTGTGTTGGAGCTGCTCGCGTGCGTGCGTGCATATTTTCGCAATAACAATTCCTTGCTTCCATCACTAATCCCACTTTCTGAATTCCACACCTTCCGGCGGCTTAACTTCTACCTTATCTTTGGACACTTCTTGCCAGTTGGTGCTTAGCACTGTGCCGCCCGACTCCGAGAATGACTTATTCATGGCTTTTTGCACCTCGGGCGATGATGTTGAGTAAATTTTTTTAAACAGACGCTGTAGTGCTTCCTCGTTTTTGGCTTCTTCCTCCTCCGATTTTTCCACCTCTTTGGCAAAGTTGTCCCAATTCTTTTTGTGTATTGGTGGCGGTGCAGCGGTTGGCGGCGGCAGTGATTTCTTCTCCAAACTATCCCAACGTTCGCCTACCTCCTTGGCCAGCGTTATTTCCACTTTGGTCGAGTACGCTTTGTGCGATGAGTTTGCAACGTTGACGGCTTGAAACAGCGGCACGTCCAGCTCATAGCCATCGGCAGTCATGTGTAGGCGCTCACGTTCAATGTCCACTCTATAGTTTTTCTCGACAGCGTTCTTCAGCATCACCGTCACCACCACTTTTGTTTCCGATTGATACCAGTCGTGTCGCACCGACATTGTGCTTCCAGAATTGCTCTGCATCGATAGCTATATGGTTGAATGTGTAATTTTCGAGTTTTTAAATTAATAATAAATAATTTTGGCCTTTTTCCCGTATCCTTCTGACGATGATTTCAATCCTTTTGTTGCCGTTTGCCAATATGATTTTGTTTTGATGAGGACAATCTAGAAAATGGGGTGCGTTCGGAAAGTAGTTGCGCCGTGTGCAGGGTTGCATTCGGAGAAATACTAAAGTAAGGATGAACATGTTGAATTTGTGTGAGAATTGAATGAACATACGAATGCTGGATCAAGTAATGAGAGATTTCAAGTAGCTAAATACAACAACAACAATAATAAAGTATTAGTATTGCACTTTGAGCTGCTAATTACATGTCTTTGAGTTGACAAATTTTGCAGATTTGACATAAGGACAAGCACTTTAACCCTTCTGTCTATACGAAAATTTTCCAGCATTCACCAATGCGAAGGTACACGGGTTCCCTCATACAATTTGTATGAGAAATGTTAAAATAGGGGCGCAAAAATTAAAAAATTCCTTTGGCTTTATTTGATCGAAATTGAAAACACGAAAAACACATGAAAAAGTTTGCCATTGGAAGCAAAAAATTTGTAAAAATTTTGTAAATAATTAAAAATATTATTCAGGTAGAAGATTTGAAAATGTTGCTACCCTGTTTCAAATAACTTTTGGCCACCCAGTCACAAATGTATTATATGAAATAACTTAAACTTTTTACACATTTTTAATTGACAAATTGGCAAACTTCTCACACTTGAGACTTGATTATTTGGAGGAAAGAGTGTTTCTAACTAAACTACTGACTGTTTACTTTTCATCAAAAATATTTTTAAACATTTTAATTACATAATTTGTGTGCCACGCGAAATAAAAACGGACGCATGCTGGTACAAATCTGAATTGTTACAATGCTTCGCCAGCAGCAACTATAGTAAACAACAAACTTTTGCATTTTCTCACGGTACATACATATTTATGTACATACGAGTAAGTTTACGTTAGCGCGCTCGCCCCCTGAACTATGCTATGAATGCTGAATTATGCTATCAATTTACATTAGTTTAATCATTCTTTTGCTTTTTGCATTTATCAAAAGCAAACTCCATTAACTGCAGCTGATAAATTGCACTATCATTGAAACCTATTTGCATTGCAAATTGATGAAGCGGGGAAAGCTAAATGAAAGGCCGACGGCGAAGGCACGTATGTGGAAACTAAATGTTTGAAACCAATTCGAAATCACAAATTTTAATCGGAATGTGTATGCAACACTGTTTTCTTTTTAACACACATTTCAAAAAAATCAACTTCTTGACTACATCTGCAATATTCGGCCACACCTGAAGTTTCGGCGCAGCTGCATTCATACTCACATTTTGTGTCCAGTTATTAGTTAGTTTTTCTTGGCTAAATGACACTTGTATCCATAAATCAAAACACATGAATTGTGCATTTTTTTGCGTTTGTTTATTTTGAGTTTAATGGACATTTAATAAACTTTATTATTAATTTTTCATTTCATATAATTCAATTTCATTTCATCATAATTAATAACAATTTTGCGAATGCATTTGCAACGGTTGTAGTGGTTGTTGCTGCAATTTGACAGCTTTTCATATTTTGTATGCACTGTAAATACATATTCTTTTCTCTGTGTTGTGTGTGTGTGTTTTGTTGTTATTGTGTTATACTGTGACGGGCAATAAATTACAATTAATATTTTTCTATGCGTGTCACTGCAAACTGTCTTCGACTCGATTTATAAAACAATTAAATATATCAACAACAGAAAAAATTAAAATCGCAGCACATTGCACAACGTTTAAGTAAATATGCGCACCCACGCATCACCACAAAGTTACAAATTTATGTATGTAGGTATGTCATATGTACATAAAAACACCCCAAGTACAATGCTCGGCGCTTGTAAAACCTTCATTATTAAAGTATAATGCAATAAGTTCGCCGCATAACCTGCACTATGGACATTCCTATGATTACATATGTATATGTACATATGTAATCTTGTAATGCATGCAAAATTTGCATGTCTGCTTGTACGTGTAGGTATGTGTGTGTGTGCATGTGTGCAATATTTGCTTAAATAATTCACTTTCGGCGTCGGGTTCCATTCTGCTGGCCTTTATATTTTTTCACTATTAAATTTTTGTTTGCTTTTAATCGTTTAATAATTTAATGAAACTTAACAATAATGAGTTTTCGGGATTTCTCATTTTTTGTATTTGCTGGTTTTTTACTCTTAATTTGATTTAAATTGTTTTATTAGCACTGATCGCATTGCGTTAGTTTCACATAATCTACACGTGTCTGTGTTATTTATTGTAAATTGTATGGAATTAATATTAAAAATTTGAATTAATATTTAAATTTTTCATATGTATGGCATTAATGCATTTGTTGTATTTGTATTTTTAGGCATTTACTTATAATTGTTACTCATTACTTTAATTTAAATTTAATTTTTTATTGATTTCTTTTTTGATCACAATTCACTTTGCATCGTTTTCCATTTAATATACGATTTACAAACATTTCTAAACGAAATTTTTATTTATATAAATTTATATATATTTATATAAATATTTTTTAAAAATTTTTTTGTAAACTGTTTTATTGATAAATTATTGTTGATTTGTGGTTTAACTCAAAGTGATTAATACGCTTGTATATAAATCACCTAAGTGAAAAGGTTTAATAAAATGTAACTATTTTTCAGCCCAAGTTGAAGTTGGTTTGAAGTCAGCGTTAAGTTAACTGAAGCCAGAGTCTGCTTTCAGTCAGCATTGAAGCGCTCTTGTGTCAACTTAGGGAGCTCTAAGGCAAATAAGTAACATTTGAAATTTAAAATTAAATTTGTACTAAAGTCAAGAAAACCAATCAAACCTAGTAAAAGAGTTGAAAGTTAAAGGTTTGATAGAGGGTTCATAGTTAGAGAAACAATGAGTCAATAATTAGAGGTCAATAGCTAAAAAATCAACTAATGACTCTCTTAGTTAGAGAGTCAATGGTTAAAGAGTCAATTGTTGGAGAGTCAATAGTAAGAGTGTCAATAGTTGGAGAGTCAATAGTAAAATAGTCAATGGTTGGGGAGTCCATAGTTAAAATCAATAGTTAGAGAATTATTTAGGGTGTCAATAGTTAAAGAGTCAATGGTTAAAGAGTCAATGGGCGGAGGGTGCATAGTTAGAATTGATGGTTAAAGAGGTAATAGTGAAAGAATTAGTTGGAGAGTCAATAGTTAGAGAGTCAATGGCTAGAGAGTTAATAGTTAGATAATCAATAGTAAAAATCAATAGTTAAAAAATTAGAGAGTCAATAGCTCGAGAGTTATCGAAATGAGAATGTTCTTCAACCATGATGTATGTAGAAAGATTATTGAAGTCTGCGTTTTGTGGAAAAAAATTATTGTTGTCCTTTTGTTTATAATTAAATTCATTGCTTTTGTAATGTCCAATGCCCTGTAGTTGATTTTCAAAAATTTGGCCATCAAGTTATTAACTAATAAATCCAAAACGCTAATATTTTTCTAAACTACTACTTTACTTGCTTAAGTTTTTAAGAGCAACCTTAACATTGGTGTTGAGAAAAGCTGGCAATATTTATAAAAAAAAATCAAGCAAAAGAAAATCAAACGTCGCCAATGTGTCATTGTTTTTTGTTAAATAGTTTTCTATATATTTTTCTACTAGTTTCTTGGAGGTTAAAATTTGAAGGTATTTAAGGAAAGGAAAAATCGAGATCGTCTTCATAGTCAGGACCAAGATTCAGGACCAACCTGCAAGTTCTGGAACAAATACAGTGAATAGGGATAGGATCGACAGGGTGCTTACGAAATACAGGATTTCTCTCACTTCTGGTTTAAATTTGAAGACTCAGACTGAATGCTTTAGGGAAGGAAAACGACTACTAACTACTTTAGTTCCTTGGAGCTTACAATTTGAAGGTATTTAAGGAATGAGAATCAATTGCTTATGGTCGGGAACGATCGTGTACGTGCGTCAGCCTCGTTGCTACTTGCGAGTAGTAAAGTGGTCATCACTGCTCTGTAGCCTTAGTGTGGCTGTGACCGTGCGACCGTCAATTTTACACACGAATATCGATAACCTCGCAAAACTAGTGGCGAAATATAATAAACCTACGTCTTTAGATTTTCCCTCTGACGTCAGCATTTTTTTGCAAGGATTTTAAAATTTCAAGAACATGAATACATCAAAAAGTTATTAAAAAAAATTGAGCGCAATATAGAATATCATTGAAGGTATCGAATGAAAGAGTCCTTAGGACATAATTAAAAGAAAAACGATTGGAAATTTTCGAAGATATTTGAGGATACAATTTTGTAAGGGCATTTCCAATAACTCTTCGTCCTTGCGCACCAGAATTTAAAAAATTTTTTTTTTAATTTTTAATATTTTTTAACTTTTAATATTTTTTAATTTTTTAAATTTAAATTTTTTTTTTAATTTCTAGGGATTTTTCTCTTTCTTTCGTTGCCTTCAACGAAATATTTTATTGCGCTTAATTTTTAAAATAATTTTTTAAAATATTTATGACCTTGAAATTTCAAAGTCTTTAAAAAAAATCCTGACATCGCACAGTGATTCGTTCCATAGACAAAATTCAAAAAATGTATAGTCTCAGAATTTTACAATTTTGATGTCATTTGAAAGGTAAAACTCCAATTAAGAAAACCCCAAAATATCTGTGCGAAAAAATAATTAGTGCATTTGCAAGAGCAGCTCAAAGTCGGAACTTTTTTCACAAAAAATTTTAAACACATATTTTCTCTTTTTTAGTCTATTGAGTAAAAAAATTTTTAACATACATGGTTACCAGGAAGTTGCTAAAACTTTCAATATAGATTAAGAAATGATGTGGCCATTTTCGCTTTTAATTGTTTCTCAAAATTTACAAAGCTGAAGCTTTTACTTCACATTTAATTTAAAATATTTTTCAAAATTAAAAATCTGAAAATTAGCAAAACTTAGAGGAAAATATCTAAAAAGTATGTGAAAGTATGTTCCTGGATTTTTTTTTATTTTGAGAACCATTCTTTCTTTGTCGGATAATGTAATTACATCCTCCGATATCTTCCGATCTCAGAAAATAATAAATAATAATAACACCTATTTTTCGACAAAATTTATTTTATTTATCCCTAGAAGTATGCAATCAGCATGAAAATTGAGAAAACTGCACAAATGCAAAACATACGTCTATTATTATCATTTTTATTGCAAAATTAAAGGGTCCTAAGACAGTTTCTGTTACTCTTTGCAATTATCAATGTTGACGTTACCGATTAAATATAAAATCTGAAAAATCTAGCCAACACACTTTGTGCTATAGCTCACCAAAAATGACAAAAATTGCAAATTTAAGTCTCAGGCATTGCCAAACTACAACAGTTTAAGAAAAACAAAATGGAGATTTCAATTCAGCAGACCATGATTAACTAGTATACCAAATTTTATGAAGAACGGACCACTCCTTCTAATTTTGTCCCGCGGTTGTATGGAGTCGAATCACTGTGCATCGGAGTGAAAACCTAAAAACATAGTAGTACTACTTTTGCGAGTATATCGATTTGTTTGCCTATTTTAAAATTTTTGTATTTTTGTTGCACGGTGTTTCTGGCACAATTGATGCCCTCACTTCGATCTGCACTTTCTTCAGTTTCAGTTCAATAAACGCACAGTCGTTTTAAAATTCTCACAAGCCAAATACTGTAATGTCGATTTTATTGAACGTTGTGGACGTTTTTGTTGCAAAATTTTCAAATTCTTAAAATTGTTTGTCTTTTTTGAAGTTATACACATTACAGTTGTATGGGCGTTGAAGAGTGTACAAGTGTGTTTTTGTGTGCAGCAGGACCAATAGTATACTAAGTCTAGTTCAAGTGAGTGAGTGCAAAAGTCGAATACTTCACATATGTTCTAGTTAAACGGTTTACAGTTATTTTGATTTGTATTTTTTGATAAAGTTTTCTGTATGCATACTGCAAGAGATCATTTAAAGTAAGCATTTACTTGACAATTACAGTAGAAAGTACAGTGAATACCACCTAAATGACACTTCGGTTAGATATTTGCTGAGTGCCTATTTTCCAAAACATTTTGTCATGTTCAAATAACAAATACAAATTCTCATTTAGAAGTTCATCAAGTCATACATTTTGTCTTTCATTGCAATTAAGCATCACTCACTGTACTTATGCAAATGCCAGAGTTGGATTTTGCAAGTTTTCGTTTTAGTTTTAGCTTTAAGAGTGCAATAAATTCTTGTCTGTCATCTTTACGCCAATAAATTAGCTAAGTGTCTACGTTTAATTTCGTCTTACCACAAGTTACACATGCCACATAAGTACAAGTAGAAGTATTGGTACCAGTTTAAGTCAAGTCGAGTACATTATTAGTTTAGTGTTGCACAGACTTGAGTGTGTCTAAAGTTAAACTCGTCGCTTGCTACACTTAACTTAAATTACATTTATTTATTACATGACTTGAGTTCAATATTATTCCTCAAGTTTCTTACGGCTTAGGTATTTTTTGTAATTTAAAATTAACTCACATCTTAAACTTGAGCAAATAAGCCCAAGTAAACTTTAAAGTACATACGCCAAAGTATTGTGTTCTCATTCAGCTTTCACATGCTTGAGCACATAATTAAAATCAGCTGTAAATGCCGCTAATACATATTCCTCAAGACAAAAGACAACAACAACAACAACAACAGTAACAATGACGACGACAATAAGAAAGCCAAATCAAATCAGACAAGTGCAAGCGAAAAATGAAGAGAAAACCGACATCCGGAGCGGCGAAAAGTTAATGGCAAGAAGAATGCCCGACCACTGTGCGGCAGCTTCATTGCGGCATCAAAGAAATTCGGCGCATCGTTGGTTGTGGGACGAACACAGGAAGGGTGTTCCGTGTGGGCGTTGTTGTTGTTGCTGCTGTTGCTGTTGTCTTTGACACGGCACTCAATTGCAGGCACGCACACACACACACACACACATCCTTTGAGCGACCAAAAATTCTACCGACATATAGACAGTCATACGCATAAAAATTATATGAATGAAATTTCCGTCAGCTTGGCAAAGTTTCGACAGCGCAGCAGCTGCCGTGTGAGTACTTATTTATGTCTGAATGCGTGTGGGGGAGTGCGAGTGGGACTGTGTCGGCTGAGTGTGTGGGCGCACGCTGTGACGCCGCGTCGCAGGACACACACAGGCTGTCAAAGTTGGTGCTGATGCTGTCGTTGAAGCCGAAGGCAGACAAGCTGCGGCCGCATGCAAACACTCGCGTAGACAATTAAAAACTTTAACAATACAGCCTACAGAAACGGCAACAGCAACAGAAATAGCTAAAGCAGTAACAACAAGCAGCTGGCAACAAAGACATGTGAGCGATATTGCCGTTGAAATTGAAAACCAAATAAAACGCAAAACTTACACCGCATACAAATACTCAGAGAATCGAGCGAGCAAACAAACACTTGGCCACACAAGGCGCCGCGACAAGCGTTTGCGTGTATGTGTGTGTGAATGCGTGTAGGTGCTGCGCGAAGCGTAAAACCGTAAAGCCTCAAGTGTTGGCGTTGCGTTTGGCAAATTAAAGCTGGTCCCCATTTTGAGCTAACATTTCAGTTTATATTTAACACTTTTTTTAATTCTCATTATAATTGAAATTCATTTTTAACGAGTATTTATGTAGTTAAAAGCTTTTACATGTTTTATACAAAACCATTTAAATGTGTTGTAAAAAATTAAAAAATGAAATAAAAAGAAATAACAAAACAAGAAATAACAAATAAATAAAGTAAAAATAATAAATAAATAAAAACAAATAAGTGCAACTGCTGTTAATTGCAAACCAAATTGCAAATTGATGGAAATGTTTACGACTTTATTGCATACGCAATGTGTGTTTGTGTTTGTATCAATGCTAATGAATCTAATTATATTTACAGCCATTGGCATTTGCATAATTTGCGGCATTTGAATGTTTTTTACCTATTTGTTTGTTTGTTAGTTCCGTTCGCATTCGCGCCGCATTAGGTCTGCGTTCGCGCCGTTGATAAACCGTTGCATATTTTGCGGCGCAACAGCTGCACTTTAATGCCTCGCATATGGACGCATGCGAATGCATATGCGAGGCATTAAGCTTTGCGCCACAATCGCTGATGCGCTGCAGCTGACGGCGGAAAGTGGTTAGGAATTACGCGTGACACGGCAGAATCAAAGCTTGCCACATTAAATGTCAGGGAGGCATGTGTGAGGAAAAAAGTTACGTGGGGCATTTCATATTACAATTATTCGAGGTATGAATATTTTTTTTCTATTTGAAAACAGTTGAAAGATTGGCCATATTTCAGGTCGTTAATTAAGGCTGGATTAGGAGTTCCAGGAAGTTGAAAGATTTGCAAAGAGTTTACTTTTCCAAATTCACCATTCAACTTTCAGTTAATCGGATTTATTGTAAGATATCGGCAACATAATAAATCTCTGGATGAAGTTAATAAATTTCACTACAAGATAAATAGGCAAAATTTTAGTTTGCTAGCTTTGGTTTAGAAGAGATAGTCGTTTCGGAGGTGGACAAATTTTAGCTCGTTTCTGATAACCTCGTGGGTTACTATGTAATGTACTACTATACATTATGTAGATTGAAATCAGACAGCATCAAATAAAATTCAACAGTTACCAGATGGATTTCAAAAAGTGGCAAATCGATTTCAGAAAGTACGAAAAAGATTTCAGAAAGCGTCAATTGGATTACAGAAAACGTCTATTGGTTTCAGAAAGTGTCAATTAGCTTCAGAAAGTGACAATTCGATTTTATAAAGTGTCATTGGGATTCTAGATTCCTTAATTGAATTTCAGAAAATTATTCAGAAATGAATTCGATTTCAGAAAGCGTCAATTGGCTTCAAAAAGCGTCAATTAGATTTCAGAAAGTACAATTAGGTTTTAAAAAGTATCAATTAGATTCCAGATTCTTTAATTTGATTTCATAAATCGTCAATTGGCTTCAGAAAAATTCAAACAGATTTCAGAAAGCGTAAAATAAATTGCACGAAGGTCAATATATGTCATAAACTGTCAATTGATTTCAGAAAGTGATTAGATTCGAAATAGTGCCAATTGGATTCTCGATTCCTTAACTGGATTTCAAAAAATGTCAAGTTGGATTCCAGATTCCTTAACTGGATTTCAGAAAATGTCAAATTGGATTCCAGATGCCTTAACTGGATTTCAGAAAATGTCAAATTGGATTCCAGATTCTTAAATTGAATTTTAGAAAACGTCAATTAGCTTTAGAAAGTGCCAAACGGATATCAGAAAGCGCCAAAGAGATTTCAAAAGCATCAAATGCGCCAATTGGATTCCAGAAAGTGTCAATTGGCTTCAGACAAGGCCAAACAGATTTCAGAAAGCGTTAGTTAACTCCAGAAATAGTCAAATTTATTTCTGAAAGTGACAATTCGATTTTAAAAAGAGGCAATTGGATTCCATATTCCATAATTGCATTTCAGAAAATGTCAAAGGGATTTCAGAAAGCGTCAATAGCGTCAGTTGGATTTCAGAAAGCTTCAAACAGCTTTCAGAAATCGCCAATTAGCTTCAGAAATAGTCAAATTAATTTCAGAAACTCACAATCAGATGTTAAAAAGTGTTAATTAGATTCCAGATTCGTTAATTACATTTCAGAAAATATCAATTCTTCTAGATTCTTAATTAAATATCAGAAAATGTCAATTGGATTTCATATTCTTTAATTGGATTTCAGAAAGCATCAATTGGCTTTAAAAAGTTCTAAAGCCAATTGTCTTCAGAAAAGCTTCAAATAGAGTTGATAAAGCGACGATTGAATTTTAAAAAGTGTCAACTGGCCATGGCCCAGTTTGTTGTGTTTGGCTTAGTAGCTACAAGCAGTGAACAAAAGTGCAAGCGGATAAGTAAAGCGGGTAAATAAAATTTAAAAAACAAAAAATCAAAGTTCAATGTGGTGGAAAATCCAATGGGACTTTCTAAAGAAGATTTCAACAAAACCAAAAAAACAAAAAAGAAATAAATTATAAATTTCATACCTACACTAAAACCTATAATAATAAAAATTAACTCACTAATTTCTTTACATCTAATTCTAGGTTACACACTAAAAACTTTTCTTCATAATGACGACAGCGTAAAAGTCTTTCCATATCGATACATTTATGGAAAAACTCAGCAAATTCTATAAAGTGCGCCAATAGCTTTCCACTGACAACAGTTTGCACCACACATTCTGCCAACAATTCAGTTATTTTGTTTTTTCTTCAGCGGCAGCTGTTTTTATAGTTTTTCCTACTCGCACTTATCGCCTTAACCGCTATTAATGCAGTGACAGCTGTAATTCTATTACCATGAAATGTGAATTATTAAATTTATTAAAATTATGATTTATTAATAATAAATTCATTCATTGCATTAGCTAATCGCAGCGTTTGCACCAATTAGGCAGAGAATCAAGTAACAAGAGTCAGCCAAAAAGTAGGCTACAGCAAAGTAAAATCTAATGCTTACTTATTAGTGCTGCTGATCATTTGCCGTGGCATACTTTTGGGCTGCCTGTTAATTTACTTCTTCCCCCACAATCTGGTTGGTGACACTATTTACTCTATATATATTTACTATAATATGTATTCACCATATATGTATGTTGTATATAAGTTCATATGTATATAAACGCCACACAAACCGCAACTCTACTGCCTGCCTCTATTTCGATTTTCTATGCACTATTTCGAAACTCTTATAATAATTGTTAATATTTGGTTGTTGTTGTAAATACTTGCGTCGCTGCTGATGCTACTTATGTTTAAATATTGGTTTTTGGCTCTTAGTCAATTAGGCGCAATTGAATTAATTTTATTCTAGCCACAGGTTCGCCGCCCATTGCAGCATACAGACCGGCTGTCGGACGTGTGCTCGTGCAGTTGGGGCATCGCCTACTGCAGATTGCAATCCTCGGACGCGTTGTTGATTTGCTGTTTGGTTTTACGCGAGGCGCGTCGTATGAGTGACCTGCAATTACAATCAAATGCGAGAGCGTGAGAGAGCGATTTGGCGTTTGAAGGAGACAATGAAGCACCTCAATTTCGAGGCCCAGTTTTTTGGACAGTTGTCTACACTTACCTTGATCTGGGCTTTAATTTGGCATCCGCGCTGGTTGTTGCCGGGTCAACAGCCTCCACCAAGTTGGACTTTTTATCACTGGATACGGATGGACTAGCGTTGCGATTCTTATCTGCAATGAGTTGAAGCAAATGTCAAAATTAGTGC